>CM052268.1:4709293-4893216 GCA_028455795.1 Lasioglossum marginatum
TAGGTAGTAATTGAAGACAGTGGGGAGTGAGAAGACTGGTGAGTGGGTAGTGGATACTTGTGGGGTGAGTGGTGAGTGGGAGTGAGATGAGTGAAACAGTAGTGAGTGGGGAAAGTGATGAGTGGAGACAGTGGGGAGTAGGGAGAGTGGTAAGTGGAAGTAGGGAGAGTGGTAAGTGGAAGTAGGGAGAGTGGTAAGTAGGAGTGGGGTGAGTAGTGAGTAGGAGAGTGGGTAGTGGAGACTTGTGGGGAGAATGGAGAGAGTGGTGAGTCGCGGAGAGTAGGTAATGGTTATATTATATAAGTAGTAATCGAAGACAGTGGGAAGTGAGAAGAGTGGTGACTGGGAGAGTGGGCAGTGGATACTTGTGGGGAGAATGGTGAGTAGAAGTGAGGAAAGTGGGTAAGTGGGAGAGTGGGTGAGTGCAAGAGTGCAGAGTGGGGAGAGTGTGACTCAGAAGACTACCTCAATCTAACAACTCTGGTTAGAGATTCAGGAATAGTGTCTCGACACGCTATGACATTTTGGCGTGGTTTTGGTGCGGACGTGTCCAGTATGTCTCACCTTCTCCTTTTCTGTGGCCTCATCCTTATCCTTCTCTTTATCCTCGGCGATGTCCGTGTGCGGCGCTATGCCGTTGGTGGTGGGCTTCGTGTCGGTCTCCTCGATCCTCTCCAGCTTGCCATCGCCAGGTGCGGCGGCGTCCCCGACACTGCCATCGGCCGGTAGCCCCTCCTTCTTCGGCGTCGTCGTTATGTCCACGGACCTTCTGCTTTGTCTACCTCCCATCTTGCTCCGTTTGCCTCTCTATCCTTCTTTTCGGTCTCACCTGTCCCTCTTTCTTGTTCCCAAGTCTTCCGGATGCTGCGTCGATCAGGTGTGCTCGCGCGCCCAACTAAACTGACCTGCAATCACACAATTCGTCGCCGGATCAGACAAATCTCCCTCGGACACCTCCGCGCGAGTCCCTTTCACCGCCACGCGCTAGATCATTAAACATAGATCATGCAACGCTAGCGTTACACCAGCTTCCAAAGTATGCGGGACTTGATACATTCAGTAGACAGCGGATTTTATGCAGTTATGACAAAAATTAATAAGTGCAATTTATGACAGTAAAAATATTAGAAGAATTTAAACGTACTACTATATTATTTTGACACACAACCTATTAAGGAAGAAAATGAATTCTTATTTCACTCCAATTTGTTGCAATTTAGGTAGAATATTTTTATTTTGCATAAAGATCCGCTGTCTATTCATCAGTTTTTCATTTAGAAAATATTCTTTGAATCTTTGCCAATATTGTGAGCATAACTTTGAGACAAATACGTACAAAACAAGTTATAAAATTGAGTAGATGGACCCCAAACGTATTAACTTGCAATATGCAAACACGATATGATAAAATGGCAATATTTATTGATAAATTTCGTGCAATTTTGTTCCCGATTCCAATTACATGCACGATCAACGCGTTCTGTAAGTTAGAACTGGAGCGCACCGCTATTTCCTTGACCGAAATGGCGGCGCATGGGGATCGATTTCAACGATCCAACACCATCCGCAGAGGCACCGTAAACACACCGTTTACGATCGCTGATAAGCGCCGTTTTTACAGAGACTCTTATCCAGTCGTCGTTGATACCGTCGCACTTAGAAAAATCTCGCGTTTTTCAACTTATTACGTGACACGTGGAAGAATTCTCTAGAAACGAGTGAACGGCGCAATAGGAAAGAATAATTCGAAGCGCTCGCTGATCAGAGACAGCTTTTAAATGACAGTAGAAGGAAAATGACTGCAAAGTATAGCTGAAGCAGTCGATGCACCGACCACTTCGTTCCACGTCAGAAATTTTCCTATCCGGTCGCGTGCTCGTTCCGAACGGAAGTCGCGGTTGCTCGTCCCTGGGTTACGTCACTCCCGAGGAGAGAAATCGTTCGAAGAAAGGACAAAAGCACAGAGCTGAGGAAAAATCAGATAAAGAGCTGCGTTCATGCAGGCCTGGACTCTCCAATTATCGCCGAGGAAAATGGTCCGCGGACCGTTTAGCGGCCGCGAACCGATGGCTAACGGTTCCGAGGCCGGTCCCTCCTATTCTCACGGCGAGAAGAGGAAACGATCCGTTGTTCGAGCGGGTTGCGAAAAAACGGAGGCGGCCAACCTGCGTTTGAAACGACTGACAATCGAATGCGAAAAACCGCGCCACAGAAGCTTTCCCTTTCATCGTTCTTGATTTGCGAATGCGAAACTACAATTTTATGAGGTAAAAACGGTAGGAATGAGGGCAAATAATGCACAATCGAATGCAAGAAATTGCATGTTGATAGCGTCTTTTGTCTTGGTGGAAAGAAATCTGAAACGTCATACAGTTCAGGTGACGATGCTTTTCTAGGTCTAAAAACGAGACCGATTTCGAAGGCACATATTTGCAACAAGTTTGAAGATTTTGACTTGGAAAAAATCTCAAGGCAAGCGCGAATAGTGTCTAATTGAATGCAAGAAGTTGCATATTGATAGCTTTTTTTGTATCTTCAGGAAAAAATGTGAGACGTCGCAAAGTACTGATGACGATATTTTTCTAGGTCTCAAAGCGGGACCTACGTAAAAGCCGAATATTTACAACAAATTTGAAGATTTCGGATTGAAAAAAATCTAAAGGCAAGTGCCAATGATGTCTAATCGAATGCAAGAAATCGCATATCGATTTTTCAGTATCGGCAGGAAAAAATGTGAGACTTCGCAAAGTACTGGTGACGATGTTTTTCTAGGTCTCAAAGCGGGATCTACGTAAAATCCAAATATTTACAACAAATTTAAAGATTTCGACTTGACAAAAATCTAAAGTCAAGTGCCAATAGTGTCTAATCGAACGCGGAATATTGCATGTAGATAGCTTTTTCTATCTCGGCGGAAAAAATGCGAGAAGACCGGGTGACTCCGGCTGATTATCTCGTTAACGAAGCTGTCGTTTTCCGTGAGCCTTGGGACGGGAGTTGTGTGAGAAAGGCGGCATGAGTGGTGTGTCCGGCGAGCGGACCTGTTTCGCGAAAGAGAAGTTCACTCGGATGGCGGCTTGTATCACTGTCACCGAATAATAGCGTTCGTCTCTGGCAGCCTATTCACGGTGCATTGCACTTTCGTGTCGGCGGTGCGCAACAGCTTTGCTACGCTCGCGTTAATGCGTTCGACGCGGTCTGCGTCCCACGTACCGGGTGTGCTCGGATCTAGTCGAATCAATACACACGAGGACTCGCGCGCGTTTTATTTGCCGAACGACCGCAGACAATTTCCCGATTTTCCACGGGGGAAATTTCCGTGCCGAGAAGAGACCGGAGACACTGGAACATGTACTGTATCCACTTCGGCGTCCATTATCCGTATCGGCGGCTACGAACGGCACAATGGGAAACGTCTCCTCCGACGCCATTATTCTTACGTGACGTAATAGAACGACGCGGCGCACTCGGAATCCACCCCCACAACATCCAACCGAATTTCCCGAGCAAATTGGAGCAAATGCTGCCCGGACAAAGGATCCCCCGTCGGTAAAATTGTTCCGCTTCGTTTCGTCAACCCCTCGCCAAATTAAGACGAGAGCATTATCGAGAGATGCAACCCTCCTACACGCAGTCAATTCCTTCGAAAACCATGTCTTTGTTAGTCGGACGGCGGTAAAGATGAATTTTCTATCAGTTTATAATGATTAGACAGCAGATTAGACAGTAATTTAAGACAGTAAAAACATTAAAAGAATTTAAAAATATTCAGAAAGAAAACAAATTTCTATTCCGCTCTACATTGTTCCAATTCGCATAGAAAATTTGTATTTTGCATAAAGATCCGTTGTCTAATAATAATAAACCGCTGAATGCTGGCACTAAATTTACCATTTAATTGAAATCTATTTCTCATATTTTTTGTATGATGCCATTTAAAATTTCCTTAAACGTCATTTTGTATTTTGTACGATTTTTCATGTTTTTGTATGATGCCATTTAAAATTAATTTAATTGAAATTTCTTACTGGAACCTTCATTTTCGAAATTAATTTTTACTTGAATCACTCTATAAATTTTCTAACTACCGATTTTTTTGGAAAATTCCCAGATTCGGTAAATTTCGTGCAGTTGAATTTATAAAATAAAATAGTGTATCAAAAGGAGCGAAAGTTCAAAAACGGTTTCGTTCACCAGATCGATATCACAACAGTTTCCGAGCCCCGAGAAAGATTAGACAGACCTCCAAGGGCCTCGACAAATATTTACGTTAGTCCACGTTCCTCGAGAGCGTACAACCCCGAGAGAGGGTGAGGCATGCACGTCGGTAAAAAATAGATTTAGCGTGTCGAACGGAGCGCAAAGTGGCGAGGAGGAGTAGCGGGACACACGTGTCGAAGCACCGTGAGTCTCGTGGGAAGCGTGTAAGCGCATCATCCCGCGGAAAAAAGTGGCCCTTCCTGTCGTAACTCACTCGCACCTACGATTTATCTCGTCGCGGCAGTTCCTATATTTAGCGTATCAACGTGCACGGTGTGGAGCCGTGCATCGTGAGACAAACGCGCGATAAAAGCGTTTCTTCCGGTTGGTTCGATCCGGGGATCGAGATTCAACAGCTCGGAATCGGTAGACCCAAGTCTCGGAAACGATCAGCATTTTTCTTTTCACGCCAATAACGCGCCACGTTGCGAAAATTCGTTTTCTTACGCGAAGGCGTTCCCTCGGAAGCGAGGGAGCCACGCCCACCGGGCGCCAGGCCACGCCTACTCGGGGTCGCGTGCATTTTAAGGGCGTAGACTTCTTTTTCCAGGATTGCACGGGTCCAGGATTCGCGTTTTCATTTTTGATACAAATAGATAATAGATAATATAAAATAGATAACACAAAAATGAGGGTTTTCAGTAGTTAAAAACGCTAGATAAAAGATCGATGTAGGGCGCTATCGGCCTCAAAAGTCCTATTTTTATGTTTACGCGGCGAAATTTGCATTATTCGGAAGCATACAACTGCGCATGTAGCTATTTTCGTAGCCACATGCTGCTGAATAATGCAAATTACGCCTCGCAGCGTTTTTGACTGCTGAAAACCCCCATTTTTGTATTATCGAGAAATGAGAACGCGAATCCCGCACCCTTGCAATTCTGGAAGAAGGTGTCTACTCCCTTAAAATGCACGCGACCCCAAGTAGGCGTGGCCTGGCGCCCGGTGGGCGTGGCTCCGTCGCTCCCGAGGGAACGCCGTCGCGGAAGGAAAACTTATCGCCTGAAATTATCGCCTAAAATTCGATATGTGCTATGTGCTGTTGATTTTCGCATAAAAATTGACCAGAGAGGTAGTCGTTTCGCGAATTCCGGTCGACCCGCTTTCAGGGACGTGTGATTTCCAGGAAACCGGACGGGAATCGCGTGATTCACAGAACGATCGGCAGCCCGATTAGATTAGCCGGCAATCGGCGGCCGGGAACAATCAGTGATTAACCGGATTGCGAAAAGGTGTGCGTTGCGAAACGCGCGTCCAGTTTCGCGTAAACGGGGCGAGTCGAAAAGAAAGCAGATTATCTGCGACGAGTGGCCGTGTTGGCTAACCGGGCAAACCTCTGCGATCTCAATCCCGAGAGCATAGCGAGCCACCGACTAATTATCTATTCATCGCAGCCGTACAAACGAGACACTGCCAGCCAACAGCTAACAGCCCACAGCCGGCGCGCCACATTTCTTTCTGCAGATCCGCTCAATAGATTAATAAGCGCATTCAGGGGTCACTGCCGTCGAAGACTATTAAGGGCTTAACGACAGTGTCGCGGCAAGATCGCTCGCTGCCAGTCTATGGGAACCGAATTCCGACAACGCCCGCTCCCACCGTCACAAGGTACAGTGATGGTATCGCACCGCACCCCGCAAGTATTCGTCGATTTTTTTTACATGATTTCGAATTTTTATGTAAACCTAAATTGACCCATCATAAAGTGCGAGCTTCCAGCTTTAATTTAAGCCCTCGAACGTTCGAAAATTCCTGCGGGAACACGTAATTTAAAATTGAATGGAAGCAACCCATGAAAATTGAATAACTTTTGTCAGGGTACCGCGACCGGGATTTTTCAATTTCCCAATACGATTTCGTATTTTTCCACAAATCTCAATGGACCTATCAGAGAGTGCAAGCTTTCAGCTTTAATTTAGGCTCTTTAATGTTTGACAATTCCTACGGGAACACAATTTTAAATTGATCGAAATAACCCCAGGAAATCGAGTCAATTTTGACCGAGATATCGATCATTTTTCAATTTCTCAATATGATTCCGAATTTTGCTATACACCTAAATGGGCCTGTCATAAAGTGAGAGAATCCAGCTTTAATTTAAGCCCTCGAACGTTCGAAAATTCCTGCGGGAACACAATTTGAAATCGAATGGAAGCAACCCCTAAAAATCGAATCAATTTTGTCCGGGTACCGCGACCGAGATTTTTCAATTTCCCAATACGATTTCGTATTTTTCCACAAATCTGAATGGACCTATCAGAAAGTGCAAGCTTTCAGCTTTAATTTAGGCTCTTTAATATTCGACAATTCCTACGGGAACACAATTTTAAATTGTTTCGAAATAACTCTACGGAATCGAGTCAATTTTGACCGAGATATCGATCATTTTTCAATTTCTCAATATGATTCCGAATTTTGCTATACACCTAAATGGGCCTGTCATAAAGTGCGAGAATCCAGCTTTAATTCAAGCCCTCGGAGGTCCAAAAATTCCTGCGGGAACATAATTTAAACTTGCTTTGAAGCAACCCTTAAAAATCGAATCAATTTTGTGCTCAAGCTATCAATTTTTCAATATAATTTCGAATTTTTTGATAAACCAAAATGGACTCCTATCATAAAGTGTGAGAATCCTTCAATTTCAGCCCACAACGATTCAAAAATTCCTACGAGACCAATTTATAATTGACACGTAGCAACCCTTAAAAATCGAACCAATATTTGTCCGAGCAATTAACTTTTCAACGTGTTCAGAATTCTCCTGGAAACCAGCTTATAGTGCATTAATCTAATCCCTTTCTAATCTAATCCAATCCCGTTAGAAAATTCCTGTTAACGATTCCCGAGGAACGTGGGAATTGTGGAAACCTGGCGAACGGCACTCCGAAGGCAGAGCGAGTCGCGCATCTCGGCTGCGAACGATATTCGATGAATCATCGAAAATTCTTGGCGATTCGTCGAAACGGAAAGTCCGGCGGTGAGCGTGTCGCGGACGTTTATGCGACATTAACGATGTCGAAATGACGAGACCGGACGCGGTCGTGGTACGAACGAAACGTAGAAATTCTGGAACGAGGAACGATAACGCGCGCGGCGATTATCGCGTGAGTCAGAAAATTCCGCGGAGTCCTGTCGATCGAGAACAAGCCGGAACGAGACGCTTATTCGCTCGGGAGCGTAACGATCGAGATTTCGCAAGATCCATGGAAACGCAGCCGACCGGTATTTTTCTAGCAAAAGCCTCGGAACCGGTCGTTCGCAGCGCTCGCTTCAGCTGCAGCGTGAAATCAAGGCCGTCCCGGTGTCAGAAACGAGCAGGAACGAGCATGAACGTCGTCCACCGTGGCACTGGGTCACACAAGCACGCGCAAGAACACACATACACTCGGAATCAGTAAGTTCAATCAGGGATCAAAAATAGCAGTTATTCTAAACTTTTCTACGATGAAAATCATGAATAAAAAGTTGATTATTATGGAAATTTAAAAGAATGTACACGAAATATAATAAAGGAAAAATTTCGAAGGAGAAAATGATTAAGAAATATCGATTTTTATACTTTATGGTTACAAATAACCAGGGACCAAAAATAACAATTATTCTAAAATTTTCTTCGATAAAAATCATTAATAAAAAGTTGATTATTATTCATATTTAAGATAATCTACACGAAATATAAAGAACAAACATCGAAGAACAAAATGATTAAAAAACATCGATTTTTTACGAATACATTTTTACGAATTACGAATAAAATGATAGAAATTGTTGTTCACAACTTTTTTTTATTTGTGTGAGCCAACATTGAAAATTTTAAAAATACGTTTCGTGAATCTGCGTTGATTATACATATTCTGAACTTTCCAATTTCCAATTTTTGTAAACGAATTTTAAGAAAGTGGTACCAAATGAAATTCTATTTTCATTGGTAATAGCACTTGTAGATCCAAAATAAATAAAAATCGTACTAAATTCTATCGAATTTAATGCTCCAGCATCTTTTGAAAATTTTTATAAGCAACAAATGCATAAAGATCGGCAGTCTAGTGATAAGAGACAGGATTAAAATAGTAATATAATTTGCAAAGTAAAATAAGTTGGCGATAATAAGATATAATATGACGAACAGGTGAATAGAAACAAGTTTATTAATTCCTTCTTAAAATTCTTAATTTGTTCATTTAAAGCATGATTTGATTTGGAAGTTTGAAAACACAAGTGCAGAATTATTTTATTTGATCATTTTATTTGATTAATTTATTCTTGCCGTTAGTTCGACACGGAAAATCGTGGGACGGATTGGATTTTCCAAAAAATGCAGCTCAATGAAAACGGCTTTTATTTGCCCTTATGGCGGTGCCCTATAGTGGAGGACGTGCGCCGGCCGATTCCCACGCGACACAATGTACACAGGGCATCAATCGCGTCCATTATTTCTACGGGACGAGTCAGTCGACGCGGCCGTATTCGAGGTCTAGGCCAATCATCGGTCCTCGAGAAAAGGACATCTGCTCCTGGCGGACCACTGTTCTCCAAATTGAGAGTTACGAGCATTCTGACGGGGCCGCGTGTCCCGCATACTAACCTCCCGAAACTCGTGGCCATCGTGAGCCGCGCCACGTGCATCCCCATTTTTTCCCCTCGCTTCTGTCATAGTTCCATGTTCGTCTAGTGTCTAGTATTCGAGTGGCGAGCACACAGAAATATTTAGGGAAAGGCGGCTCGGATATTTCAACCCTTGTGTCAACAACTGGACACCTGGCCACCAAGTTTCCATTTCTTTTCAACCGCTTCGCTCTGTTCTCCCTGTTTTTATCATTCGATTACATTCCATAGCTTCGTTACAAATACTAATTGTTGTTGCACACCAAGATTGTGGTACATTGGTGAACGCAAATAATTATTGAAGCAAACTTCTTTAATGTTATCTATTATTTAATATTATATTGTAATTAGACTGCGGATGTTTATGCAATTTTCAAGTTCTGTAGACAAATCTGAAGAAAGTGGGACCGAATAGAATCCCATTGGTAATAGCTTCTGTAGATCGATGACAATGCAAGAAATTGCATGTTATACAGTTCAGGTGACGATGCTTTTCTAGATCTAGAAACGGGACCGACTTCGACGGCACATATTTACAACAAATTTAAAGATTTTGATTTGGAAAAAATCTCAAGGCAAGCGCGAATAGTATAAAATCAAATGCGAAAAGTTGCATTTTGAAAGCTTCTTCTGTCTTGGTGGAAAAAAATCTGAAACGTCATACAGCTCAGGTGACGGTGCTTTTATAGGTCTAGAAACAGGACCGACTTCGAAGGCACATATTTACAAAAAATTTGAAGATTTTTATTTGAGAAATATCAAGTCAAATATAGTGTCTAATCGAATGCAAGAAATTGCATATCGATATCTTTTCAGTATCGGCAGGAAAAAATGTGAAACTTCGCAATGTAGTGGTGACGACATTTTTCTAGGTCTCAAGGCGGGGTCAATTTGGAAGCCACGTATTTCTGACAATTTTCAAGATTTCGACTTGAAAAAGATCTAAAGGCAAGTGTCTAATCGAATGCGAAAAATTGCACGTAGATAGCTTTTTCTGTCTCGGCGGAATAAATATGATAATACTATTAAATATTATATTATAATATTACAAATAAATATCACAATATTATTTAATACTATAAATCTTTATTACTGTAAGATTATTATAGATTTTTATGTTGTTGGTCTTTATGCCGGTAAGCTGCGATTTGAGAGAGTAAAAGAAATTTACTGTTCCCAATACACAACTAATTAAATTTGTTCAAGAAAGAACAGTTTCTTGCAATCGAAGCTGAACATTTTTACGTAAATATCCGCAGTTAATGAACAGTTGAGACATAAAAATAATCGTTGAAATTATAAAGTGGAATATCATTGAACGTATATCGTAGAAAATTTTGGTTACAGTGATCCATGGATCTATGGGCCGGGGGACGTTCGGGGTTCCTGTTTCTAGCGCGAGTCGCACGCGGAAGTTTGCTCGAATTTATCCAGCGTTTGCCGTGGTTCTCGTTCCCTATCTCGCAGTGTTTACACGAGTCTTTAGGCGGGCAAGGTCCGTTCCCCATGTGTTTACATGGGGTCGAAGGGTGCACGCGTGCTGCACCCACCATCCAAGAATAGATCATGCACTCCGGATGCCTGCGTGGGCTCCGGGTCCCGTCATCTTTCCCTGGACGTTTGTTTCTCCGCAATTAGAGCAAAATGTTGCACGAAGTCCGTTCCTGAACGCTTGGTTACAGGCGAACGTCATTCTTCGTGTACTTGCTTCCGTACTTGGAGAGTTTCGGTATAGGTGAAGAATTGTCATGATTTTTTTTAATGAAACTTCCAGCAACATACTCGCGACGTTTTCGTGATTGAAACGAGTCCAAACACGATAGGATTCTAATATCATTTTCAACGGTGGAGTCTGGGTCTTTTCTGACCCGAGACGCTACCGTGATCAGAGCCGCCAAATTAACAAAACATTCGGCAACGTATTCGCGATGTTTTCTTGATTGAAACGAGTCCAAGCACGATGGGGTTCTAATAATTTTTTCGACGATGGAGTCTGGGTCTGTTCTGACCCGAGATCAAAGTGGCCAAATTAATGCAACGTTCGACAATGCACTGGCGATGTTTTCCTGATTGAAACAAGTCCAAGCACGATGGGGTTCCAAAATTTTTTTCGACAGTGGAGTCTGGGTCTATTGACTTTCAACATCACGTGATTAATACTGGCAGGGAAGGGGTAACTTTTTCCCCTCGAGTCGACTCCCCTGATAGCGACTTTGTGACAATTTCCATGGAGGAAGAAGAAACGTTTTCCACGAGCAAAGGAACGCGCGAGAGAGAAGGGTTTCCCCGCGAAAAACCGGTCTTGTCTCAAAGCTTGATTCGAAGGCGTCTGCTTCGCACGGAACGGAATGAAACGGCTCCTCT
The DNA here is from genome assembly GCA_028455795.1 of Lasioglossum marginatum. NCBI lineage: Eukaryota > Metazoa > Arthropoda > Insecta > Hymenoptera > Halictidae > Lasioglossum > Lasioglossum marginatum. The sequence goes on from CM052268.1 coordinate 4,720,523, forward strand.
TTTCTTCGTTCCCGTAAACGAGAGAAAGGCAGATGTGGGCAAGTTAACGACCCGTTATCGCGTGGACGGCGCGTACTCGCCGTTCCTGAAACTGGTTGCCGCCGATATTGCAGCAACCAGGGAAAAAGAGGGGAAAAGAGAGGCGATGCGCGGCGAATCGCGAAACGTTGACCAATATGCGAGCGCAGGTGCACGAGGCTGCGAAAACGCCGAGAGACTCCAGAAGTCCTCTTTCCCCTCCCACGAGAAGCCGGAGAAACTCGAATTCTGACGCAGCTGCCGCGCCGGGCTCATTCGCCGTGTCCCGCTGCCATATTTCCCTGACGAGCACCGTAGATCGTGAGAAAACTTTATCAGGAACAGACAGGGTGTCCCGAAATCCTTGACGAAACTGCGGGGAACATTTTCGCAGAGGGAAAGGTTACTTCGAATGACCCCAGGAACCTCCCCTTTCAAGAAGAACAACATTTTTCGGGACACCCTGTATGTGCGACGTGTACTTCTTTGTTACCGATACAGTGAAGCGAGCTTGAGCTCGAAGATCAGCGATGATTACGAATGAACAGAAATTTCTGGCTAGATTCTAGGTGAACACGCCTCATCCAACTGTAGCTGTGCTCTTTGGTCCTCTTTGCAACAGGCGAAGGAGCCAAAGTTCGAAACTGTGAGAACCTCTGGCTAGAACACTGCTCCGAAGGTCCTACGCTCATCCTCTAAGACTGGATCAGTGAGTAGAGAGTGAGAATCACATAACGATAGGACAGAAATTTCTAACTAGATCATAGGTGAAAACATCTCATCCAACTGTAGGTGTACTCGTGAAAGAGGCAAAAGTTCGAAACTGTGGGATCCTCTGGCTTGAACACTGTTCCGAAGATCCTACACTCATCCTCTAAGACTGGATCAGCGAGTAGAGAATGAGAATCATAACGATAGAACAGAAATTTCTAGCTGGAATCCTAGGTGAACACGTCTCACTGAACCGTAGCTGTGCTCTTTGATCCTCTTTACAACAGGCGAAGGAGACAAAACTTTGAAATTGTGAGAACCTCAGACTAGAACACTGCTCCGAAGGTCCTACGCTCATCCTCTAAGACTGGATCAACGAGTGGAGAATGAGGATCATAACGATAGGACAGATATTTCTAGCTAGATCCTAGGTGAACACGTCTTATTCGACTGTAGCTGTACTCTTTGGTCCTCTTTGCAACAGGCGAAGGAGACAAAACTTTGAAATTGTGAGAGCGTCTGGCTAGAAGACTGCTCCATAGGTCCTACGCTCATCCTCTAAGACTGGATCAGCGAGTAGAGAATGAGAATGATAACGATCAAACTGCAATTTCTAGCTAGATCATAGGTGAACACGTTTGACCCAACAGTAGATGTACAAAAAAGTTCGAAACTGTGAGAACCTCTAGAAGACTACTAGCCTCTGCTAGGCTCATCCTGTAAAACTCGATCAGCGACTCCGGAGAGGATCCACGGGACAGCTGCCAGTGGTAGATCGAGCACCTTCAAGCTGGGATCGCCTGGAGGACACCGTCTCTGGAGAAATTGTGCGGTCTACCTGAGAGAAGGAAAAGAAGCTGGGAGCGAACCTAGGCAAAGAGCAAACGAGTGAAAGAACGGGCCAAGGTGCATGCGGAGAGTGGCCGCCTGCGAGCCAGTCTCAGCCAGTTAGCCGACCAGCATTTTCTTGGCCTTTCTCCACCGGTTGCCATTCCCCGACCGACAACAATCGCTTCCGTGGAAGCCTTGACTGCGTTTTAAATGCGCGGCAGGTAGAGGCCTGCTATGCAAAATCGGCACAAAGGAGTGAGAAAGAGGGAAGAGGAGGGACAGATAGAAAGAGAGAGAGAGAGACTGTAGGCAGGCAGGCAGAAACGTCGCCTCTGTTTAAGGCACCCGGGCTGGCAAGAACGTATCTCCTTTCTATCCGTCTCTCCTCTCCTTTTGCCATGGTAACAAGGGAACGCCGGTAAATCTGCGAGCGGACAAAGCCGCGTTCCGCACGTTCTCGATCCCCTAACTCCGCAGGCCTAATTGAATTTGTCGCACGGCGAGTCGAGCAAGTCGCCAATGGAAACCGATCGCGATCCACCTCCGATACAGGAGGTATCGACCCCCTGATAATTCGTACCGCGTTATAAGGAGCTCGGAATTCGTACGAATCAAATCAAATTAAATTGAATTTGATGAATTTGATGGATTTGAATTCGCGAGCTAGTTCCGATACAGAAGGTATCTCAACCCCCCGATTATTCGTACCGCGATATAAGAAGCTCGGAATTGATACGAATCAGATCAAGTTAAATTAAATTTAATGAATTTGAATTCGCTATCTTGTTCTAATACAGGGTATAGTCAACCCCCTGATACAATTAACCCTCTGATTATTCGTATCGGGTTATAAGAAGCTCAGAATTGATGTACGAATCAGATCAAATTAAATTAAATTTGAATTTGCTATCTAGTTCCGATGTAGGGTATAGTTAACCCCCTTATATCTCAACCCCCACTGATACAGTCAAACCTCTGATTACTCATACCGCGTTATAAGAAGCTCGGAATTGATGTACGAATCAGATCAAGTTAAATTAAATTTGATAAATTTGAATTCGCTATCTAGTTCCGATAAAGGGTATAGTCAACCCCCACTGATACAGTCAACCCCCTGATTACTCATACCGCGTTATAAGAAGCTCGGAATTGATGTACGAATCAGATCAAATTAAATTAAATTTGATGAATTTGAATTCGCTATCTAGTTCCGATACAGGGTATAGTCAACCCCCTGATTTTTCGTACCGCGTTATAAGAAGCTCAGAATTGATATACGAATCAGATCAAGTTAAATTAAGTTTGATGAATTTGAATTCGCTATCTAGTTCCGACACAGGATAAAGTCTCAACCCCCTGATAACTCAACCACCTAATTATTCGTACCGCGTCATAAGAAGCTCGGAATTGATACGAATCAGATAAAATTAAATTAAATTTAATGAATTTGAAGTCGCGGTATCTAGTTCCAATAGAGGGTATGTCAACCCCCTGATAACTCAACCACCTAATTATTCGTACCGCGTCATAAGAAGCTCGGAACTGGTACGAATCAGATCAAGTTAAATTAAATTTGATGAATTTGAATTCGCTATCTATGTAGTTCCGATACAGGGTACAGTCAACCCCCTGATAACTCAACCACCTAATTATCCGTACCGCGTCATAAGAAGCTCGGAACTGGTACGAATCCGATCAAATTAAACTTAACAAAAATAATAATTGCAGCTCGGCAGGGTTCACTGTACTCCAAGTTTCCCTCGTTCGAATCTCTTCCAGATCGAACACGATTTCACCACAGAAGGGTGGGTGAACCAATCTCTCCCTCCGTCGAATCGGAGATCGGTTCCCGTGAATTTGGAGAAGCATCATCGAAAACTTCGCGCGGGTCAGACGATCCCGAAGAGGAGATCGTGTGTGACTCGATAGAGAGGAGTCTCTTCAATCGGAGAGGATGCAATCGGTGATCGCGCGAGATTCCTCCGGGGCTCTCTGCGGAGGAAAGGTCAGCGGTCGCGGGTCTCGAAATCGTGCGTACCTGGTCGATCGTTCGGGGGTTAATATACCGAGGGGGGTACACCTGGTGGGGGAAGCAGGGGAATCAAGATGGCGTAACCGGCGGCCGTTCACAACGATCCTGCGATCGCGTCCGCGCCGGACGAGAGAGAAAGAGAGAGAGGAACAAACGCACGGGCCAGGTGAAAAGATCGATCGGCTACCGACGAACCGATCCCAGGAACTCTCGGCAGCAAAGAGAGTAACACAGAGAGAAGAAGAGAGACCGTGGGCGAGAGAGCCGGCTGGTCTCTCGCTCGCCGGCTGCTATATCGATTGACGGTGGTGGTGTGTGCCCATCTTCAAAATGGCGCGCGGGGATACACGCTCGAAATTCCGCCGGCGTCCAGAGAACTGTGCGCCCCTCTTCCATTCTCTCTTTCGGAAAAAGAATGCACAGTCCCCAGGACTTGCGGTTATCGAGCTGGGAGGCGGATAAAGAGTAAAACGATCTAGAATCTAGAGACATCGGGAGGGGGTCCGGAGGAGGCTGACCACGCGGCAACGACTGCTAGGATTTCCGGCTTCCTGCGCGTCGAAAGCCCTTTCTCGAGCGGAAAAAAGCAGGAAAAGCCGGCGTGGGGTTGGCCAGCGATGTGGCACGCTCGCCGGTACTCACCTCGATGGCCGAGGGCGTCGTCGAGGCGGAATTTGCCCTTGTAGAGCGTCCCTCGCCGCGACTCGCCACAAGAAACACACCACTGGGTACAGCAGTATTATTCCGAGAGGCTGTTCCGATCGCCGTGAGGACTGCGCGGCGATGTGCACGTAGAAGACGAACGAGACGCAGGAGACTCGAGAGACGACAACGCAGACGAAGACGTTGACGAAGACGGCGTCTAGACAGACACGAGAGAGAGCGGTGATGATGATGCTGATGCTGGTCGGAGGAGTGACTCGAGTTTTCTCCGCGTCCGCTGGCAGGGCGGCACATGCACACACGAGGTCTCGTTCGCGTGGGCGTCGAGGAGGACTACTACCGATATCGCCGAAAACTCGTCGGGATCTCGGGGACTCGAGAGGCGCAACAGCAGCTTGGAAGCGGGAGCGCGTTCGCGAACTCATCCACCAGGCTCGGTAACGCGCGACCGACTGAACAGAGAGAAGCGGAGGGGAAGCGGCGTCCGTCTGTCGGTCCCGTCTCTGTCCGTCCGGCCGTCTTTCTGTCACCACAGCAGCGCGGCGTATTGCTCGTTCTCTCTCTCTGGTTTCCTTCCCTTTCTTTCTTTCTGAGCTCTCGCTCGTTCCCACTCTCTCCTTTCTTTCTTTCGAGCCCGTGTCTCTTCCCCGCTGCTGTTGCTGCCCCCCACGGGGCCTCTTTCTCTCTCTCACTCGATTTTTCCTCGAACCTCGTGTACGCACGGCACACACACGCACCCGCGAGACACACAGAGGAACTCGGGGCTCCCTCGAAATCACCAACAGGTATTTATACACACGGGCGCCGATTTCGTTTCACGTGCGGAGAACGAAACACCGGTGCACACTGTGGAACAGGCGATGATCCAGGGAAAGAGACTCACCCCCTGCGAAACCGGGGAAGACACGATCGATCAATCGAACGAGAGATACACTATCGCGAGAACCGCGCCGATTAGATGCTCGAGGAGCTGTCCCATGCGTGTACGAGACGAAAGAGAGAGGGAGAGAGAGATGCCGGCTCTCTGGACCAGATCGATCGTTCTCGCGTTCTCCTCTTGCCGGAGGATCTCCTGTATGTCTGTGCGCGCGTGTCTCCTTTGTTCCCGCCGAGAGTTTCCACTGCGTGTAGAGCCGGTCGATCCCCTCTCTTTGTCCAATAATCGAATTCTACTCTCCGTTAAATGTAACTCGACGATGATCTCTTTTACCCTTCTCTCTCGCTCTCTCTTTTCCTACGCGGAAAATCCGAGTGGATAACCGATGAAGATCGCGGCGGTTCGGTGCGGCCACTCTGCACTGCTCGACGGTCGGAGAAAGAATGAGCTCCGGGACAGACGGGAGCCAGGAACGTATCGGCCGAGCCCGGCACCCCGGGACTTCGTCCGGATGGTGGCAGCCCTGCCTCGGGACAGAGAGGGGCTGGAGAGAATCGAAAGACTCCAGGGCGGGGTCCCGAACACCAAGGGCTCCTCTCTCTCTCTCTCTCTCTCTACCTACCTCGAAACGCGTACAGCGAAAGTATAGTGTGCCCAGGTTTCAAGGTCAGCTATTTTTCCGACCCACCCCTCGGCGATCGGTCCCGATATCTCTCCGCTCGTCCTCTCTCGCCATGGATATTGATCGATCGCGCGTTTCGAGATTTCTGTTTTCCATCGGACCCTGTCGGTCTCCTTTAGTCGATCCCTACTCCGGTGCCCTAAGGCTGCTAGCTAGCACATCTGACTAAGGTCGAGTAGACTTGGTCGATAAGAGATTCGAAACAATGAGTCACCGAGTCGTCCGAAACAACCCTTGGACTCTTCCAGCGACACGTCACTCAACGAGGCTGTTCAAATTTTCCTCGTAGTCGTGTCCGAAATTCTCGCAGTCTGAAAATCCTGGGACACTTCGGACTCTGCAGCAGACGATATCTAATTGTAAGTCGGACGGGCTGCAGGCTGTCCCAAAAACGTCGGACATTATCATAAAACTATAATAAAATTATCATAAAATTATCAGTTTAACGTCTACCGGCATAATGATAACTAGCTTTCTCAAAAGCTCCATCATTAAACATATACAATAATTCGTTTACACTTAGCAAGTACGTTAAAGTTTTATTGGTATTACCCGGTTTGTTGAACGAATATTATAACTTACAGTTTTTTATAGACGCAAAAATTTCTCTTGAAAATGATCCACATTGGGATTGAAACGTTGAGAACAATTGAGCAAAATTGCTTTGTCAGTAACAATTGATCGGACCTGTAGCGCCGATATCATTAAATTGAACAAATCCCTTCGTTGCTTGTAAATCTGGAAACCCGGGATCAAGTTTCCAGAGCAGGCGATAAGTCACACCGCTCTACAGGCTGTCCCAGAAACGTCGGACACTATCATAAAACTGTAGACAACCTTGCGACACCAATAGCTGAACAAATCCCTTCAAATTTGCTAGTAAATTTGGAAACCCGGGATCAAGTTTCCAGAGCAGGCGATAAGTAAGACCGGTCTACAGGCTATTCCAAAAACGTCGGACATTATCGTAAGATTCTACACAAGCTTACGACATTAATAGTTGAATAGATCACTTCGGATTTTCTTTTAAATTTGGAAACAGGAGGTCAAGTTTCCCGTGCAGACGATAAGTCACACCGGTCTACAGGCTGTCCCAAAATCATCGAACACTATCACAAGACTCTAGACAAGCTTGCGACACCAATAGTTGAACAATTTCCTATTTCTACGTTTATGGGGCATAATTTTCATTATTCGCTAAAGCTGCGACCACTACATGCTGCCAAATAATGCAAATTACGCCTCGTAAACGTAAAAATAGGACTTTTGAGGCCGATAACGCCCTAGATCGATCTTTTATCAAGCGTCTTTGACTACTGAAAACCGCCATTTTTGTATTATCGAGGAATGAGAACGCGAATCCCTCGCAATCCTGGAAAAAGGATTCTGCTCTCTTAACTATAATTCACTGACGGACAATCATGAACTCTTGAGTTCTCATATTTCGAGTTTCCGCCGGGTTTTCTGTGCCGCGACCCCGCTGCGCGGTGGTCCGGACGTATGCGTATCGAATGATGATAATAATAATAATTCGCGGGATTGGTGTATGCAGGACCGGCGAGATTCGCGAGCTCGGTGAACGACCTACCGTAACACGGTGTGCTCGAGAGCGGGAGGGGAGCAGATCGATTCGCGAAAGTCATCCGACGTTGGGCGCCGAGAGTATCGAGAGTAGCCGGCCCCCGAAGAAGAAGCTGAACACACAGAGAGAGAGAGAGGAACAGAGCAGACGGAATGGTCTACGTATCGTGGTCACGAAGCGATTATCTGGTGGCCGTTGTCGTCGAGTAATCTCGCAGCGACCGGTGCGCGTTCTACCTGGAAATGGTTGGTTGTTTGGGCAACAACGACGACGGTGGCCGCTCGAGCGGAACAAAATACGCGCGTGTAGAAACCTGACGGCGCGGCGTCGCTCGCCTACAACTAGTGTCTATACGCGAGGCGAGCGGAGCAAAATCGCCTTTCGCCTTTCCCGTCTCCGTGCCTGTCCCCTGTCCTGTTCCCTGTCTTGTCCTGGCCCCGGTGACTAATGCGAAAAGCGGCGGGTGCACGCCGAAGAGAGGAACGACGCCGCTCTACGTGCCCGTCAAAGCAGACACGTCGAGTTAGATAACAACTCGGCGCGCCCGGAATTTCGGAATTTCGACCGGCCACCGGCAGACACATACGTTCAACTCTCTCTCTCTCTCTCTCTCTCTTTGTCCTCTGTCCTCGAGAGACTTCGATGCATCGAGTCGCATCGCCGTCGCTTTTCATCGGCGTGCAACATCCAGCCGCTCACTCGGCCGGCGATACATCGTATCGATTTCCAACCGTGCCACCCAACTTCACCGTGCTCCGGCTGGTTACGGCCGTGGATTGCCCCGTGGGCCACCGCAGCGGCTCCGGGGCCACGCTTCTATCATGAGAGACGCGATGCTTGTAGTCTAGGCTAACCGTCTGAGCCGGGGCCATCATGCCATGCCCCTTTTCTACGCGAGTAAAGTCAAGCCAGGACTACGAAGTTGTGGCTCTACTCAAGGCGAATAATGTTGTCCGGAGCCAGGGCCACGAAGCCACGCCCCTATTCTGCGAGAACAAAGACCCCCGAGTCAGGGTCACAGATCCACGCCCCTATTCTACATGAACAGAATCGTCTGAATTATTTAGAGATACGACGCAAACGTCTATATTCTACGAGAACAAAGTCGTCCAGCCCAGGCCCACGATGCCACGCCTCTATTTCACGTGAACAAAATCATCTTGAGATGGACACACGAAGCCACGCCCTCGCCCACGCCGAAGCCATGCGCGAAAAGACGTCGCGTAGGTGAAATCATAGTAGATGGTACGAATAGAAGCGCAGTGAACACAGCGAGTGCCATTTTGAATAATACTTTACTCGTGTTGTGCTTGAAATTGCGACTCTATAGTTTTGTAACAGTGGCAAGATTGAATTCATTCGGGTTCCGTACGATTAATATTATATTAGGTTGGCAACTAAATTCGCGACCTTTTGTTTCGTAGTTCTTTTATTGTATCAGTATAACCTCTTTCAGTGACCATTCCTTCTGAACTGTATATCACTGGAAAGCTCAATTCGAATGGTGCTTACTTCGATTAAAAGTTGTTGTTTGTTAAGTTTTAATAAATGACTTTGTTTGAGAAAATGTGGAGGTCGCGAGTTTAGTTGCCAACCTAATAATGTGCTTAGAAAATTGCACCTCGACGACTCTTGCTTTCGTGACATAGGCGTGGTCTGCGGGAGGTGGGCGTGGTTTCGATGACCCCAGGCCCACCGGAACAGGATTCTACGTATAACAAGACTGTATAACGAAACAACTACATCTGTTCCGTAGCAATGGAACAGTAATGGAGCTCGAATATTCCTCGGTTCTCCGAAAGGCAACTCGAGACTGTGGAATCGATAATCGGCGAGGAATGTACACAAGACTCGGGATCGTCTCAGTTGTCGTCGATCGATACTGGCACTGCCGCGCCGGAAATCGGTTATCGATTTCCAGACTCGCAGCTACGTTGCATACCGTGCCGAGGACGCTTTTGTGCGCGTTAAACAATGCCCGGATAAGAATTTTCCGCGAAACAGAACCAGATTATGTGCTTCCGGACTGGTCGACCTCGACCTTCTGCGTCGCCAGTCTCCCTTCTTCTCTCTCTCTCTCTCTCTCTCTCTCTCTCTCCCGCTCTCTTTGTCTCTCATGATGTTCGCTAGCGAGAAGAATTCGGTTCGACATTGTATCTTCATTCGATAGCGTTATCTTTAACGAAGACATATCAACAAAGGAATGTTTGCTGCAACGACAAACCGGTAGCCTCTTCAAGTCATTGTTTATCACTAAACCCACCACGGTCAAATGACCGGTTTTATATATTTTCCAATTATCGAAATTATAAAAATCCATTTATGGAAAATAATGGAATAAATTATCCTATCTATTATATCGCAAAATTACAGACGATCTCAATAAATTTGGCGTTGCCATTTTTATAAGGAGAATATTTATCAGATATTTTTAATGCTTGGTAAGTTTAGTATGTGTGTGTGTGTGTCATACATATGTTTATTAATTTAATACCATGAAATTCAAAATTGTGTTGCTCTTACACTGAAATATATTTATTCAAATAAATTGAATTCGAAATCGATAGTCTTAAAAATTAAAAATAAAGGTACCAATAATAATTTATTTTTTTTTGGTACTTTATCTTTTTTCAAAGATAAAAATTTCTAAAAACATTCATAACGAAAAATAAAAAGTAGGAGTTAAAGTTATAATTATTAATAGATTGCGGATCTTTATGCAAAATAAAAATTTCTCACTTGAATCGCAACAAACTAAAGTGAATTAGAAATTTATTTTCTTCCCTATTATGATAGGTTGAGAATAATATGATAGTATGTTTAAATTTTTCTAATGTTTTTGCTATTTTAAATTACACCCACTCATGTTTGTCATAAATGCATAAAATCCGCAGTCTAATTATTAGTAAGAAATACATTATTATATTAATGTGAAATTAGTAAAGTTCTTTTTAATTTTTTCGATTACTAATTTTGAATTTAAATCATTCATAAATGAATATGTTTGAGTAAGATTCTTTCTGCTACGTTGTTCGTTCTATTGATAGAACAGGTGCAGCAGTTCGCGGAGCATCTATATCGCGATCGTAAAACGAGACGTAGAATTCCCGGAGCGTAGTTACTCACTCGCGACGACGAAGAAACCGTAATGACGCGCCACAGCGCTTCGACCGTTGTTCCTGTTGCCGCGAAAGTTAATAGGCGACGCGCTTCATCGCGCGGCAGACAACGGAATCAAGCCGGCGCGATATGCACACACTTCACGCTGAAAACCGCTCGACGAACGATACACAGAGTGTGTGCGTTTCCGGCCACCGGAACGTAATGGCTTTTCTTCGAATTCTAATGGAAATCGATCTCGAACGAGCGAGCACGCGTGCACCTTGTCATCGATCGGTCAAATCTTCGAATTTTCTTATTAAGAAAATTAATAAAATTATTCTTCTTAACAAAATTATTCTTATTAAGAAAATTCGAAGTAACTCGAATTAATTTTACTATGAGACACTGTATGTACGGGTTGATTGCAATAACTTCATCCACCTTTAATATTTTTGTTGATAATACCAAAAAATGATACACACAAAATATACAAATCAATATAAGAAAATTGCAAACAAAGAGGAAAATATTGTGATGTAAACACCTTTTGCGCAAAGGAGATTTCAAGGTGACCTTGATTCCTTTCAGTGGAAACACAGGGTAGGAGCAATAACTTCGTCCACCTTGAATATATTCGATAAGAATATCAAAAAATAATATACACAAAATAGACAATTCGATATACAAAAATTGCAAATAAAGGGGAAAATATTGTGATGTAAACACCTTTTATATGCGCGAAGGAGATTTCAAGGTGACCCTCATTCCTTTCGATGGAAATACTACTTTTTGTATCGTCAATCGATAGAGTATCTACAGTGACTCCCACTAATATTCAGACGCTCTTAAAAAGACGATAACTTTTTTAATATTGTACTATACGATTTGAACTTTTTTGGCAGCAGATTAGTTTGTAGAATTTTTTAAATTTTCAAGGGATTTGAAGAAGTCATGGTGCTCCGGTGGTATATATCGTAGTAAGTCCATCGTATCCTTGTATTTCGCTGTTGTAATTTGTCTTGTATTTTTATAAAGTGGTGTCAATACAATATTTTCGAATTTTCTTGGTCTACCCCGACGCGGTAATAAATTCAGTATTTTAAACTCTGCATTCTCATCCACTGATATCCTATAGAAAATTTTACATGGTTCATTTCTCAAAAAACGCGTCCAGCATATTTTTAACCAATTTATTGTTTCACCGTTAGAATTCTTTACCCTTTTAAAAATTGCATCCTCCAAAAATCTTGTTGATATGAAATCCTCCTGTTTCATTTCATTTCAAATAAAGTTATTACCTTTCCGGCAATTCTTGATAACATTATAATAATCTTGGGGGACAAACAGTAAATTATTTTTCTCTAATGACATTTCTACAACTGACAAATGGACTTAGGCCACTTTCAAAATAAAAATTTGTATCATTCTTTTAACCAGCTAATTCCTTTTTACAAAATCTTCGGGATTTTAAATATATTAGTTACAATTTGCTTCAGCATGAAAAGATAACGTAGAAATGTAAATATAAAAATTGCTAGCTTGATTTTCCTCGAAAATGGACTCAGGCCACTTTCAAAATAAAAATTTGTATCACTCTATTAACCAGCTAATTTCCTTTTTACAAAATCTTTGCGATTTTAAATATATTAGTTACAATTTGCTACAGAATGAAAAGATAACATAGAAATGTAAATATTAAAATTGCTAGCTTGATTTTCCTCGAAAATGGACTTAGGCCACTTTCAAAATAAGCTGCATCAACTGATTGTTTCGCCTGGACAACCAGATCGTAGGGAACGAGATAGGTCTTCGAAGAAAGGAAGAAGATCGAGGGAGAGGGAAGTGTAGAGAGTGGGTGGAGGAGAGTCCTCCGAGCGAATGCTCTACTTAACGTCAATTATCTCGGATCGTTCGAATCACGGCCTTTTGTTGGCTGCAATCGTCGCGACAATCGGCGATATTCGTTCGGAGCTGCGCCGCAGAAAAGAGAATCGCCGCGGAACGCATTAACCCAATTAGGGACGGGACAGTGACGAATCGGTGTTTCCACGGAGCGATATCGTTATCGAGGAACAATGCGTACGGTCGCTGGAATCTCGATGGCTTTATTCGTGTAACACCGGTTACTCTGCGATGTAAGCTCGTGGAAAGAGAGAGAGAAACAGTTGGAAAGAGAAGGAGAGAGACAGTTCCTTTTCATTTCTCTGTAATACTTCGCACCAGACGTTATTACCACAACCGTTTCCGCTCTGAAAGCCCAGCGACGCAGCCGACTCGTGACCGATTAACACGTTTCGCTGATCGCGCGCGCTCTCCGCGGAATCTCGAGACGATGGAAATGTCTCGTGGAAATCGCACCGCACGTTCCGAAGAAAAATTTAACACTTCACCGACCAGTGGTTGAACATACTGCGGCCGCAAATGCTTCTCTGACCGCACGCTGGTCCGGAAACCCGCTTTTTCTGACCAAACGTCAATTTTTTAAGTTTAATATATTGAAATATTCTTTTTTCCTATCGAGTGACAACTTTATTATTTATTTGAGATGATTCTGCGATGAGGCACAGCGTTCTAAAAACAAAATCAAAATTCAAAGTCGAATTGAACGTGCACCATATCTATTTAGAATATCAGAAAAGGTTTTAAAAAAATGCTTGCATATGCTTGACAAAATATAATATATAAGGAAATATAAAAATCTCGACTTTTTGTGTCAGATTCATTATCAGTACACTGCGATCTTTATGCATTTATCGGAACATCGAGTAAGTGGAATTCCAAATTGTAGGAAAATTTAAAAAATGTCAAGATATCAATATATTATTTTTCATGTATTAAAATCATTTAGGCAGAAAATAATATTCTACTTGATTTGTATTTGTTACAATCGATGCTGAGAATTTTTATTTTGCATAAACATCCGCAGTCTAATTGTCAGAGATCTTAGAAACCCTTGATTATCGACTTCCAGAAAATCTCGACGACTTCCTGAATTTCTGCTACAGATGAACAGTGGTTTTCACGATTTTTCAAACATTTCTGATGATCCGACAGAAAAATGTCTCCAACAAAAGTTGATCAGTATTCACTTTTCTACAAATCTCAATACAAAACGTACATTTTCTCTTATACAAAATGAAGGCAGCCTCAATTTTTTAAATATCCACATATACTTTTTACTTTATAATATGATCATTAGAACTCAATGAACAACAGAAACTTAATTTCTTGAAATATAGATTTACTTATTAAAAAGTTTCGTGATCTACAGTGGTCGGAATTAATATTCGGACGCTCTAAAAAAGACGATAACTTTTTTAATATCGTACTATACGATTTGAACTTTTTTGGGAAGTTAGAGCAATTAGTTTACTATACAGGATGTGAAAAGAAATTTTTTCAAAAATTTCTATAGATCGGAATTGTAGAAAAAATACTAAAAGTTGCATTTTACAATTTTTTTATGTGGGCCTATATTGAATGTTGTAGTGTTGCTTTTAATGCAAAAAAGTCGTTAAGGGATGAAATCAATTTTTACGTTACTCCTGCTTCTCACAATCAATGCAAACCATTTTTATTTTGCAGAAAGATCCGCAGTCTAATGATAATATTACACTAAACCTATGAATGATATTGCATTAAACCTTGAAATAACGCTAGAAGCGGGTTCCTGGACCACTTGTGCACCGGCTGTGTGGCAACCGATTATTCTACCGATCGGTAAAGTACTGGGAATGGACTTCTTGCGATGTACTTCGAAGATTTTCCGAGATGTTCAGCTAGCTCGCGCAATCGTTGCGAAGGATCGGAACGGTCGGCTCCGAAAATACCACGGAACAACGAACGTCCCCCGAATGGACACGTCCGAGAAACACACGCTCTCGAACGTGTCGATTCTCGTATACGGCACGTCCGTTGCCGGAAACGGAAGCTCCACCTTCGACGCCGGCAATGTTCGTGTGTGCGAATGTACTCGAAGAATGTCGCGATCGTACGCACTTGAGAATCCGATCTAGCAACAGATAAAGATAGAGACAGAGAGAGAGAGAGGAGAGCGCGTGCTAACAGTTTGCTCGGTGAACGGCCGTATCAATCGCCGCAGTTTGCGCCAATTAAGCACTGATAGGGAACTAGACTACAATCGATTCATCGCTGAACAGAAGCGGTTCGACAGGTAATCCTCTACAATGGATCCATGCAAGTCTAGACACAGTTAGCTCGGCGATATAGTACGTCAAATAATAATTGACCACGTCGGGAAACGATCTGAGGCTCTGGTGCGGGCCGAAATGCCCCGTGGGGCACCCAAATGGCCCCGCGAAAATCTTCATAAGCGTCCAGAGAAAGTCCCCATGGATTTTCAAACTTTTTTTTATAGCTTCCAGGTTGTGATTCTAGAATTTTTCACAGTTAATTTGCGAGACTATACTGGAACATGAACTACAGTTCCGATGCGGGGACAAAATGCTCCGTGCGGCACCACAAAGATACCGTGGAAGTTAATTTTCTTCAGTTTAAAATAAAATTCGATTTCGTTTGTGTTCTTACTCCTATCTCAAAGAAATTATGAACGACAAAGCAGTTCTAATTGGGTTGTGTCTTGAGTACCTTGGGTCGGCCGAGATCCCGAAAGTTAGCAATCCTCGGGTACCCGAAAAGTTCAAACGCAAGATTTGATTGAAGGGTCATTATAAGCACTATACTCATGTGATTATAAATTTTTAAGACCGTCAAACTTGACTCCGAGGCTTTGGGTATCCGAACGTTGCAAACTTTCGGGACGATGACGCGACCCGACTCGAACCCGAAATTTCTAGTCACTGGAACCATAAGATAAAACGTAGTGGCACGTAGTGGCGGTTAGACAATAAAATGAGAATTGTTGGGATAAAACAGGTGTTGCAATAAAAAATGTTCCGCGACCAGTTCCAAGTCGGAAGTACGACAAGCGTAAAATTTGTAGAAGAAGCGTATTATTCGACGCGGGTCGAATCTCGACCTTTCATTGATCCACACGCGTCGACCGATAAAACAGCGTGATCATTATCACTGTTGTTATTTAAAATTCCCGGTCCGGAACGAGCGGAGCGGTTCGTTGCAGCGTGAAAAGCAACGCGCACCGGTAACGAGCGGCTTTCGAATCGGTGTACACACAGAGAGCCCGGGCCGGGTCGGGCCGGGACAGAGAGCGGCGGCGCAAAACGGCCTGCTAGAAATTCACCAGGCATTTTCTGCAAAGCTCTCTCGATCGGCCGTTCCGACCGCAAATATTTACCCGTGTCACGGTAAGCCGAGCGCGATACTATTTGTCCGGACTACTTTATCGCGGCGCTTTATCGTTCCGAACCCGGACACCGCGCCTTCGCGCAACGTTTTACGCGAATTTCGCAACTTCCGCGGCCAGTTCCTTGCGAAAACCGATGGACAAGCCTGAACACTTTAATCGTAGATCGAAAGAATTACGGAACTCGCGGTAAGTCCCCGAAATTTGCATGATTCCCACGTTATTTCAGGACTCGTTAAGGGACTCGCTTAAAGTCAATTTTAAATCGTGTTCCCGTAGGAATTTTCGAAAGTTCGAGAGCTCAAATTAAAGCTGGAAGCTTGCACTTCCTGATAGGTACATCGAGGTTTGTGGGAAAATTTGAAAATATATAGGGGAAATTGAAAAATCTTAATCGGTATACCAGATAAAATTGACTCGATTTTAAGGGGTAGCTCCGAGTCAATTTTAAATTGTGTTCCCGTAGGAATTTTCGAAAGTTTGAAAGCTCAAATTAAAGCTGGAAGCTTGCACTTCCTGATAGGTTCATTAAGGTTTGTGGGAAAATTCGAACATATATTGAGAAATTAAAAAATGATTGATATCTCGGACTAAATTAATTCGATTTTAAGGGGTTGCTTCGAATCAATTTTAAACTGTGTTCCCGTAGGAATTTTCAAACGTTCGAGAGCTCAAATTAAAGTTGGAAGCTTGCACTTTCTGATAGGCCCATAGAGATTTGTAGAAAAATTCGAACATATATATTGGGAAATTGAAAAATGATTGATATCTCGAACGAAATTGACTCGATTTCAAGGGGTTGCTTCGAATCAATTTTAAATTGCGTTCCCGTAGGAATTTTCGAAAGTTCGAGAGCTCAAATTAAAGCTGGAAACTTGCACTTCCTGATAGACCCATAGAGATTTGTAGAAAAATTCGAACATACATTCGGAAATTGAAAAATGATCGATATCTCGTACCAAATTGATTCGATGTTAAGGGGTTGTTAGGAGTTAATTTTAAATTTCATGGAGCAAATCGAGTGGCTCTTACGGGGTTAGTGCCGATGATACTGTACCAGTTGTGCCCGCAGTACACGCGAAGATATCCTTGAAGAGGTTATTTTCAGAATGGTTTCGAGCCGCGGTGGAAACTGTCGACGACGTTTTCCGGGGCGAGGGTGGATTGTCTTTTTGAGGGTGCTCGTTGCGTATCGGGAATCGGGCAAGAGGAAACGGAACGGGTCGCAGCGTAATTACCCATATCCCAATCCGGGACGATCCGGAGAATCGTTCCATTGCGTCGGCCGAGTAAATTACGGATTGGTCCCTGGGCCGAAGAGGAGACCTTCGTGACTTCAAAGCGGCCAACCATACCGCTAATATTATATTATTCGTCGCCGGTTCCGGCGGCCTTAAACGCGATCACGGTCCACGCACCCACGAATCGTGCCACCCAACAGGACCCGGCTGACCCGTCATTTCAATATGGTTAAACCTCCACTTCCGAATCAAGGAAGAGAGGCCGCCGGGAGAGCCCCCGCATCCGTCGGAACTCTGGACGACTGGCGCCCGAAATTATTTTCGCGTGCAATCCGCTCGGAACCGCCGGAAAATTCGAATTATCGCCAGTGGGCGTGGCCAAGTGGCCCTCGAATCTAACCGAGCTGGCCCTTCTAAAACCCAGCAGCTTCGAAACTTTGCGAAGATCGAATACGATTGTTCCTGGAGCACAGCAGAAACCAGATTCGAGAAAGGAAGACGTGGGCGTGGCCTAGGGGTCCCCGACATCAAACAGTGCTTTCTCTAAAAAAATTTAACGATGAAAAAAATGTCTCGATCGAAACGGAAACGTGGCTTGAAGGGTTGTCGCGAGCCCGATTCCCGTCCAGGTGTTGCACCTAATTTGCGCGGGGACTCGCTGGGACTCGCTTAAAAGGCTAATGATACGGCCATTGTGCCCCGGTGGGCCCCGAGGTTGTCGCTGTTCCAGCAAGACGGTAAATCACTGACGTCCCAATTAAGTTCTAATTAGGCATCGCGACGTGTCGGACCTGGGTCGATCGGGTACCTCGATGCTGATTCGGATCGTCGAATCGGGAGTCGTGGACCGAAACCCGGCCCGAGTGGAAATCCAAAATGGCAGCGGAAATACGCGAAATACATACATACGGTTTTCTAGTAAGCGAGCCCGCGCTGAAGAACGTGAAGAAGCGTTTAACGGAACTCGACGGGAGACCGTGAGAGACCGTGGGCAAGCTGATTGCTCGTTAAACCCGGAAATATGAGTTCTAAGCCGGATGGCTCCCGCTTTTAACGAGGCCGTAACTCTTTCCCGGTGAAAAACTGTCGTTTCCGTAATTACGCTAGACACACCGGTGGCCGAAAGTCACCGGTGATCGCGCGCGGGCGCGCACGGGTTCACGTGCGGCGGGTCAATTATTTTCCTCGGGGGTGGGTCGCGTGAAAGGGAACCGTTTCGGGAAGCCCGGAAACATAACTTTCACCCGCGCCCTCTCTGTCGCCCGCAATTATCGCCACGACACTGCTCGGCCTCGACTCTCTATCGTTCATTTTCCCCGTGATAAATTCGCACCCCTCTCTCTCTCTCTCCTCTTCTCGTGGCCCTTCAGATTGCCGCGGGGCAAACGGCGGCCGAGAAAGAGCCTGGAGACGCTCATCTTATCCCCTCCGCACGGAATAGGCGTGGCTGGCGTAGAATACTAAAAATTTTAGATGTACGAAAGCAAAGTTAAGTCGATGGAGAAGAATTTCGAGGTAAACGACGGCCGAGAAAGCGCCTAAAGACGCCCATCTTACTCCCTTCGTACGGAATGGGCGTGGCAAGCGTAGAATACTAAAAATATTTTGGATCTACGAAAGCAAAGAAGTTTGAGAAGATGTTTTAGAAGAAGTTCGAAAAGAAGTTCGAGGTAAACGGAGGCCAAGAAAGAGCCTGGAGACGCCCATCTTATCCCTTCCGCACGGAATGGGCGTGGCTGGCGTAGAATACTAAAAATATTTTGGATCCACGAAAGCAAAGACGTTTGAGAAGAAGTTCGAAAAGAAGTTCGAGGTAAACGGCGGCCAAGAAAGAGCCTGGAGACGCTCATCTTACCCCCTCCGTATGGAATGGGCGTGGCTGGCGGAAAATACTAAAACTATTTTGGATCTAAAAAGGAGAAAGCAAAGTTAAGTCGATGGATAAGAAGACCGCCCATCTTGCCCATTCGCTCGAAGTGGGCGTGGCTCGGCCGCTCTCAGTTTATGTAGAACGAGAGCAAAATTGAGCAGGAAGAGCTAGAAGATTGTCTTGTTCCTGCCCAGTTCATGATGGGCGTGGCTTCGCGGCTCCCAATTTCGTTAGAGGAGCTGCCGGGGTCCGTGAAAGCAGGATTAGAGAAAGAGGTTGGAAGTTTAGCGGTGGAAGATCGACACACGGTGTTAACAGGTCACGTTTGCGAGCGTTTTGGATCGTGTCGGCCCTCTCTGAAGAGGAACACGCAACGGCCCCGGCTGGTCGGCGCGGCTCGACGTCTTGGCACGTAAGTGAAACTGAATGGCGGTCGGAATTACGTTTTGTCGGGTCGTTTAATCCATTCTACGTCAATCTTGGGTCGATTAGCTCGCCATGGTTGATGGACGAGCTGGATGAACCGATCTCTAGACGGAAGCGCGACCGTTCGCCACTTTTACCGGGGCTCGTTAACGGACCTCGTCACACGCCGACGAGCTCGGAATATCGATAAGAGCCCCAGCAAGAAAACTCGAACAGGATTAGCAGATAAAAGTTCGGAGAAACGCGGGGAATAACCCGACCAAGAAAAATCATTTGGACGTCGCGTCCGAGGAAACGGAAGCCTCGCCACACGTCCAGGTCTATTTCTGAGAGAGAAGTATAGAGAAACCGCAGTCGACGAACTCGCCGAGGACGCCTTCCGGAGTTTACTTCAGCCCGCGGGGCCGTTCGAAGTGCAATAAACGAGCGCGGCCTTTCCTTCGAACAGCGCCGGGAACGTTTATCGCGGAATCGTTTGACGATATCCGGCCCGTGACCCCGTCAAGACAACGTCCAACCACCGACCGGCCTGATAGCGCCTCGTGCGCTTTTATCTATAGAAAGAAGAGAAAACTAAGGCGTGTTCGACTCCGACGCAATAATCTCTGACTAATCGATCGAAATCTCAAGAGCGCCGGCGATCTTTCCTCGATCTCTTGCAACGCCGTTCAAGAGTCGCATCGACAAGAGTCGCATCGACAAGAGTCTTATCGAGTACGTAGATATGATTTACTCGGGAATTTCGGGAACCCGAAAATTTATATTGTTCGGAGACCCGAATGTCGACCCGACTTGCATCCCTAGAAATCATTCCGGAGCGAATCAAGTAGGAGGAATTATTTCTAGGGGTGCGCATCCGACGATGGAGAATTTTCTGCTATTTCAAGATCGCGGCGCGTTCATTCCGTTCGAATGAAATTCCGTGCAAGGGGACGCGTCTCCTGTTCCGATCGAAGTATCGATTCGGTTCCAGGAAACTCGAAAATTTGTAAGGACGTTCACTGATTCGCAGGCGAACTACGCTTCCGACCGCTTCGACGGTGGCACTCGAGAGAGGGTCGGTCGTCGCCGCTTTGGTATTGATTGTACACCGTCGGATGATTCATGGGGGTCACTCGCTGCCTCTCCCTCTCTTTCTCTCCCTCTATCTCTCTTGATCTGGCTCTCTTTCCAATGGGAGCCACCCCCGCGATATTCTAAGCCGACAGACACGAACTACCTCGAAGCTTCTACACGCGCTGCAGAAACACCGAGGGACACACCACAGAGAGGGAGAGAGAAACGCAGTTGCTGCCTGAAAAGGGGAGATACTAGACAAGACGAAGGCCACGCTAGAATGGCCCCCCTCGTGCTAGAACCCCCGGCTTCCTCAAACAATCACCCCCAGGCTGACTCATTAACGCCCAGAGTCACCAGACTCCTCGAAACTTTACCTATTTCTCCCGTTACCGGCGCTGGAAATCTTCTATCGACGATAAAGCAACTTTTACGCGAACTCCGGAGCAGCCATCGCCCCGAATCTACTTCCAACCCGACGTTTATTGACCCATTTTGTCAAATCTCGCAACCCTTCACCCTCGTTCCGGCCGGCCCCGAACCAGGAACGCTCCATAAATCTGTATTTCGGAACCTCGCGACGATGCAACAGACTGCGGTGCTCGCCGACGAAAATGTTTTTTTATTTGGACTGTGGATAGTAAACATTCTCCGCAACATATAGAAGGCTCTCTTTTTCTTTAATAATTGTAAGCATGTTGAAAATAATGTAGTAGCATTCTCAAATTCTTTTAATACAATCACTAGACTGCGGATGTTTATGCAATTTTCAATTTTTGTAGACGAATTTTAAGATAGATGAGTAAAATAAAATTTTATTTTCAGTAGCAGTCTTTCTAGATCTTATATAAATAAAAATTGTACTAAATTCTGTTGAATTTTATATTCTACAATTTTCTGAAGCCATAAATGCATAAAGATGCGCAGTCTAATAATCACCATCTTAAATTGCACAAACTCTTTCTTGTTATAAATGCACAAAAGCTGCATTGTATATAAAATCATCGTAAATCAAAAATCATTGTAATCCCTTTTTCATTAGCTTAATTGTTTGATCGAAGCGATGGAACGAAATAAAACTAAAAAATGAGTGAAGATATGTGCTTGTGCAAGATCCAAATATTTTACATAACTAAATACAAATGTGTATCTTTATGCAAAATAAAAATATTCTACATCGATTGTGGAAAGCAGTGGTTACATAAAAATTCATTTCATCCCTTAATGGTCCTTTCACATACAAGAACAATAAAATTCTTTATAAATGTATAAAAATGCGCACTGTATATATACAATCGTATAATTTTACAATTCATAAAATTTGTGCAAAAATCATTGTAATGCTTCTTTCATTAGCTTAATTGTTTGATCGCGGCGATGGAACGAAGTAAAACTAAAAATGAGTGGAAATATGTGCTTGTGCAAGATCCAAATATTTTACATAACTAAATACAAATGTGTACCTTTATGCAAAATAAAAATATTCTGTATCGATTTAGGGAAGCAGTGGTTACATAAAAATTCATTTCATCCCTTAATAGTGTTTTCACAGTCAAGAACAATAAAATTCTTTACAAATGCATAAAAATCCGCAGAGTGCTATCTGAATATTTTCTCGTTTTATGTTTCTTCAGGCTAACAAAGTAATAAAGAAACAAGGAATTGTAACCAGTCCGAAAAACTGGGTCGCTTCAAGGGCCGAAAAAGGTATTCTAGAGAGCCGTCGGCCATCTTTGAGGTAACGCGATACCGAAGCCCGAGTGTGCCGGAACACACAGGGTGTATCGAGCCGAAACTTCGGGAAGATTTCGCCGATCGACTAGCTTGCGGTGTCTCTTGTTCCGCGCTATTTGCGAGGACTATGAAAACTGTCGGACATGGTCGAGTGGCACGACGCTGGCGGGACGGGGGACAAGGTTTGCTCGGCTCGCATTATCATCCTCAGACAACACTCGCTCCCGTGCATATTTACATTTTAAGTAGCAGCGACGGGATGAATGGTCGTCGTAAAGTCTGCTCGCGAGGAGACGCGCAACTGCGAAAAAGACGGACACTCCTCCGAACGACGCACCGCCCGGAACACGAACATTTCCCTGACAAAATCGATCCGTTCGCGGCTATGTTTATCCGGACATTCGAGCTGTTCTAATTTTTTTTTTACTAATTTTACTAAATTTTTTACTAATTTTACTAAATTTTTATTACAATGCATTATATGGGTTTTTTAATCGATTTTGGTACATTTTTACTAATCTTTATTACATCGAATTATATGGATTCTTTTGACTAATTTTACTAAATTTTTAACTAATTTTGATTACATTGGATAATATGAATCTTTTACTAATTTTCTAAATGTTTCACTAATTCCTATTACATTGGAATAGATTTTTTACTAATTTTGGATTACATTGGAATGTATGGATTTTTTACTAATTTTCATTACATTGGATTGTATGGATTTTTTACTAATTTTCATTGCATTGGATTGTATGGATTTTTTTACTAATCTTTATTATAATGCACTATATGGGTTTTTTTATCGATTTTCCTAAATTTTTACTAATCTTTATTACATCGAATTGTATGGATTCTTTTTACTAATTTTACTAAATTTTTTACTAATTTTGATTACATTGGATAATTGAATTTTTACTAATTTTCTAAATTTTTTACTAATTTCTATTACATTGGAATAGATCTTTTAATACAATCACTAGACGTTCTTACTAATTCTGATTACATTGGAATATATGGATTTTTTACTCATTTTTATTACACTGGATTGTATGGATTTTTTACTGGTTTCACTAAATTTTTAACTATTGTAATTTTTATCACATTGGATTATAAGGACTATATGGATTTTTTTAACAAATTTTGCTAAATGTTTTCCTAAT
This sequence comes from Lasioglossum marginatum, assembly GCA_028455795.1. Taxonomy (NCBI): domain Eukaryota; kingdom Metazoa; phylum Arthropoda; class Insecta; order Hymenoptera; family Halictidae; genus Lasioglossum; species Lasioglossum marginatum. The sequence goes on from CM052268.1 coordinate 4,743,798, forward strand.
TCTTCAGTAACGAAACAATTCTCCCAGTACTAGTGTAACCACGTTATTTCATTTGTCAAAATTATTCTTCAACCAGTCTGGCTGCGAAATGGCACAAGTTGCTAAGACTGCAAAACTAATCATTAGACTGCGGATCTTTATGCAAAATAAGAATGATCTGCATTGATAGTATCCACTCATTGGATAACCAATTAGTGAACTGGTATAAAATAATATTGTATATTTAAATAAGCTGATACAAGGTACGTGTTTGTGCAAGTTACAAAATCGTTCTACTGAAAGGAGGCAGTGTGCACGCTACGCGTTACCACTAGATGGCGCCGATACATTACAGATAGCAAGAAATAGAAACCAAATAGAATGTTTTTTTTTCCTTTAATAATTTTAATAAAGGAGAAATCGTACATTATCTTCAATTTTCAAAATTTTCCTACAATTGTGAACTTTATATACTCAATTTTCCTATAGATGCAATTTTCATATAGATAAAGTGTTAATCATTATTGTTTGGGAGACACGCCTCATCTTCTTCCCATACTAAAGAGAGACTGAAGCATGGAACATCATAGGCATGGGTTCGATTGGAGAATTCTGGGAGAAGTCGGCAGGATCTCCGTTGCCTCGAAGACGAGGTGTCTTCGGGTTTCCAGCGGGATATAAGAATTATAAATAACGCCATCGGGGGAACAGTTTGTCCTTGGGTATCATACGAGAGGATCGTGTACGTATGCACCGGGTGCATACGTCGGAGGTCCCTCTTCCACGCGAAGTTGATTGTCCGGCCTTGAATCTGCGCGGCCAGATGCGCTACGAGGGACTGAGCGCCGGGAGAGCCTGTACACGGCCTGTACACGCTTGTGCGTACACGAGCCGCGTGTCCATTCGATCCAAAAACCTGTTGCACCGGTATCCAAAAAACCTCGAGACCGATTTGACAAACTGTCGAGAGACCGTCGACAACGACAGAGGCTCCGAGAACGATTCGATCGTCTGAAAACAGAGTCGACACCCACGCGTCCTTCGAACATTCAAGTCGCATGTCTTCCACGAGGAAAATCCAGAAGGAACGTCCGAAATTCGTCTGGAAACTCGATTCCCGAATCTCTGGAACGCGGACTCTCCTCCTGGACACTGCGTGCGAGCATTTCCGTTCCGTATACGTAAAATGTGATGAAGCTATTCTTGGTCCACGAGAAGATGGCACGAAATTCGCGTGAGGGGATCTCCGAGACCCCATTCTTAATACTAGCATGTATGACGTAGGGTTCTGGAGGGGCAATGGGAGCAAAGTTGCCAGGTGAGGGGAGAGAGCACGAATTGAGGGGAGAGAGCACGAGAGTTACCCCCTCTCTTACCATTTTACCCTCTCTACACTAGAATAAACAAGAATATACCATTCTTGTGGTGAAGGACTATATGGATTTTTTACGGTTTCGACGGTGCCAGGGTAGTGGCCCGCAATCTATGCTCTATGCCTCTCGATAAAACTCCGGAAGCAATCGGCTGACCAGCAAAGACTGATACCCCATCGCTCTTTCTCTCTCTCTCTGAGTAAAGTAGGCGTGGCTTTATGGCTCCACAGGGCAAACTATGCTATTTGAAAGAGGAACTGACCCGGCACAAGGCGGAGACGAACCAGTTGGTCGGTTCGGTTAGATTGCAAGGCCGAATCAGCTCCGTAAGCCGTAAAGCGTAACGATGCCAGAAAACTAGAGCCGACGAAAGGAAGCCTGAAGATGCGCTCGGTCCAGAGGTTAAGCCTCTCGAGCTTCCAGCCGCGAGATCTCGCGTTAATTCGATACTTCCTGCTCTGATGGAACTCGGGCTCCACTTTTCTCGGATTCTCTTTTCTTTGTCTTGGCTCGCTTGTTTGTCTGCAAGTGCGACTGAACAACAATTTTATCATAGGTTCAATGGACAGGTGATTCTATTCTAGTGGATCCAATGGCCGGTCTACTTGGACAACCATTTTATCCTAGCAGGTTCAATAGCCAGGCTGCCTAGACTTCTAGCTCTAGCAGCTCCAATGGCCAATCTTCCTGGACAATAATTTTATCGTGGGTCCAATGGCCAGATGATTCTATTCTAGTGGATCCAATGGCCTAGCAGGTTTAATAACCAGACTGCTTAGACTTCTAGCAGCTCCAATGATCAATCTATCTGGACAATGATTTTATCATAGGTCCAACAAAGCTGCCCGCTCGCAGTTCAATCGAGCCTCGTCGAATCGAGGGCGATGTTCGCCGAACGTTGAACGGTTCACCGTTGCCCGTGAACACGTAGATGTGTTTCCACAATCGGTGTGCAGCAATTCCTTCGACAAGGTATTCCGAGACCGCGTCCGGCTGTTTCTTTGGCCTCCGTGACCTACGTTGAGATAGGTCTCGGCTTCAGTTCGCGACAAACAGGCCCGGAATTCGCGAGCGGATTTTTCGCGAGGAGGATGTCCGGAGAGCAACGTCACGCTCCGTCCATCGTTCACGACACCCGTGACCCTGAAAAATCGGCTTGACCCTGTCCGTGGCTAGGGTCTAGGACCATTAATTATTCCTGCGAACTCTCCATTCCCTCGGGTTACGCGATTTTCCCATGCTCGGCCTCTGGGTCCATTGCCAATTTCCGAACCCTAGCAGAGTACGGTAACCATGGACATGATCTGCGTAAAACATATTATACATGGTTGAATTTGTCTTTCCAGTAGCTATAATGTTTCATTAATCAAAATACGTCGATCCATTAAGAAAAAACCCCGCCGATAACCTTGATATATCGGAAAATATGACCTAGAGAGAAAAAGCTTCTCCGTCACAATAATTGCCCCACACTGAACCACACATTTTCTACCTGAAACATTTTTTCATATTACTAAAAACAACAGAGATATTTTCGGTGTATCTGTATACAGGGTGGGGCCATTTGGAAGATTGCTGAAGAAGATAGAAGAAAATGCATCAGACCAAACTTACTCCGTATCGAGGGGCTCGTAATCTGGCGTTACTAATCTTTTTATAAATGGCGGCGTTAAGGAGATATGAAGATCAATTCTGTTTTTATCTTTCGTGAAACGGTATGGTTCGTAGTTTACATGCTGATAGTGTTTCGAGACGAATACGATGACCTATCTTGAAGGATAATCAAGGTCACAAGAAAATAAATTGTCTTTCCTAATCGAAGCGGCCTCGTACCTAACCTAGACCAAACTTATTGGGTTGAAACGAAAATTCGTAGCGCTTGTGAATTAAAATTGAAAAGCTGAAATTCAGATTTTTACTAAAATGACGATTACCAGTAGAATTTTTTGCGACTCTTGTTATTTAAATAACTTGTTTAAATAACTTGTTATTTAAATAATTATTTATTTAAATATTGCCCAACACTGACCTCAGGGTTCATCCTCGAGTGCAGCGATCGAATCGCTGATATTATGCTCGGGGAGAGCCGAGATACTGCGATCAAACGTCGAACGGGTTCCAGCGACGAGCGGTTTACCGTTTTCTCGCGAACCGATCTACTATACGCTACTATACTTCTGTACAAGCCGATCCCCTTCTCTTTAGGGTTTCCTCTCGCTCCATCGACCGTGTGTGTGTCATAGAAAACGGCTGGCACGATATGCTGTCTCTCTTCCTCAACACCGACCGACCGGTCTATTCACGTGGAGCGACCGGCAAAGATTATCGGTCGTCAGTTGGTATGACTCACTCGAATAGCGGCCGGCTATAGAATCGGCCAGCGGAACGAGCTGCCGCGATAATCCGCTCGTCTATCAGCCGGCGAAATATTCGCTTTTTCCGCGAATAACGCGCGGCTGGTTTCTTATCCCGGGCAGGCAACAGTTGCTCCCAACAACGAACGAAATCGACTACCATTCGTTTCAACGATACACCTGCGAACGTTTCTTGGTCACTTTTATGCCCCTCCGATCTTTTTCAATCCGATTCGACCGTTACGGAACGCGGGAGGAATTTATTCGGTTGTCACGAATGAAATGCTCGATTTTAGAAAGAAAAGCGAACGCTGCGAATCCTGGTCAGGAAAGTCTATCTATTTTCGAGTGACGAGTTTCGAATAAATAACAAATTGTACCGTTCACTTGAAAATACAGGGTTGACCTTTATATCTCCTTGACGCCTCCATCTATGTATAGAGAAATTAGTAATGTCAGGTTAGGAGTAGGGCTGTTACTTTCCTTCGAAATTCGAAGTTTCGATTTCAGAAACTTCGAAATTCGAAGCTTCGATTTCAGAAACTTCGATTTCAGAAACTTCGAAGGTGATGAAAATCGAAGTTTCGAATTTCAATCCTCCGTAGTATTGTAGATTATTAGAAGATTGAAAAAACACGGAGTTTCTTTTTTTTAAGTCTAATTTTGGTGTTAATATTTTTATTTATCAAAAATCGTGACATTGAAATTTCGGGCACTTCGAAGACTGCGAAACTAGGAAAACTTCGAAACTAGGAAAACTTCGAAACTAGGAAAGCTTCGAAACTAGGAAAGCTTCGAAACTAGAAAAGCTTCGAAACTAGGAAAGTTTCGAAACTAGGAAAGCTTCGAAATTGTAATTGGATTAGTAGTGTTCACACTAGGGCTGTTACTTTCCCGAAGCTTCGACCCTTCGAATAACCTGTAATAGCTAGACTGCAGATCTTTATGCAAAATAAAAAATGTTCGCATTGATTGCAGGACACAGGAGCGAAATAAAAATTGTATTCTTCTTTTAATTATCCTACTAAGCTGAAACTAATACATTGATGTCCTTAAATATTTTTAATACGTCCCCCGCTTTAAATTGAACGCGTCCATTTTTGTCATAAATGCATCAAATCTAGTAATAGCATTTCTTGATCGAAACGATTTCGAGTTGCATTCTAAAACCGGACATTTCATGTGCAACAACCTAATACCTGCGGGGTTTTTTCTTTCCCGAGTCTTTCCTGTCTACATTTCTGGAAGGAAATTTTTCTTCGTATCGAATCAATTTTTCCCGGATGATTGGCACAGGTACATTATTCTTGTTGGCTCCCGACCGGAAGGGCTCTAGAAGCAAAAATCGGGTAGGGCCAACGATCTCGCCTCTCCAGGCCTTCGGAGAGCCAGCCAGGGGATCCATCGGTACGGTCCTGCGAGGCTCGAAGGATCGAGAAAGAGCGGCGAAAGGACGTGCAGAGGTCCTGGTAATTAAGGCGTTTCGACAAACGTACATCGCGGGAACCGGTTATCCCAGCATCGGCATCGGTATCGACTTGTTTCGCTCTTTCTCTCTCGCTGTATACCTGCCGGGAGGTTGCTCGCAAGGTTGCTGCTCGAATCGCTGGCCCTGACGGTCCTTTGAGCCACGAATATGCGTAATCCCGCTGGCACAGGTAGGCAAAGAAGGAAGATAGCCAGGAAGGCCTTCTTGCCTCGTGTTTCCTCGAGCCTACTCGAAATCTCGAACCGCTTCCTGGTCGCCATCCCCAATCTACCGGCGACTGTTCCAGAATTTTTGGGTGTGCCGGGCCTCAGGATTTTCTCATATCCTAGGACACTAACAGGAACTTCATAGTTTTTGTTTGTTTGTTTTTCACTTCAACTTTGGAATTATTGTGTCGATTTTTAGGCCTCCATTTGGTAGAACAGAGCAATTTATTTCAGAGACACTTAGAAAAATTACAATATATGTACAGTGGCCGGAATAAATATTCGGACGCTCTAAAAAAGACGATAACTTTTTTAATATTGTACTATACGATTTGAACTTTTTTGGGAAGTTAGAGCAATTAGTTTACTACAGAATGTGAAAAGAAATTTTTTGAAAAATTGCAATAGATCGGAATTGTAAAAAAAATACTAAAAGTTGCATTCTACAATTTTTTTATGTGGGCCTATATTGAAAATTTAAAAAATATGTTTTGTAGATCACGAAACTTTTTAATAAGTAGATATATATTTTAATTTTCTGTTGTTTCAGAGACTGTTTAAGAACCGTTTAAGATTTTCAACGAGTACTTCGGGATGTACAAATTTCTAAAAAATTAAAAAAATTAAATTAAATTAAATTAAAAAAATCCGACAGAGCAAAAGTTGTACGACTTACACCAAATTTTGAAATCGACTTTTTTCCGCCGATACGGACCAAATACCCCACTGTGAGACGTCCAGAGTTGGGCAAAAATTTTATGTAAACAAAAATTTCGAATAAAGTGGGTTTTAGATACACTTGGGCAAAAATTTTATGTGAATAAAAATTTCGTATAAAGTGGGTTTTAGATACACTTGGGCAAAAATTTTATGTAGAAAAAAGTGTTTGCCCAACTCTGGCGACGTCCCCGCGTGAAAAGGGGTAGAGCGAGCTCGGATAAGCCGAGATCAAAATTGGCAGGTCGCGGATTTTGAGCGGAACGTTACGCGAAACGGTATACCGCGATCCCGTTGGGAGGATGCGAGGTTTCTCGGAGTCGGCTCGCAGAAACGGCTCGCGGCCTTAAAATAGTGTAGGCGCGCGTGCCACCGTGCGCAGTCGGCGCTCGAGGTTAAGGTTAAGGTTGCGAACGCGGCGGTGCAGCGACTGCAAGGTCGACGCCGAAGACGAACGAGGAACACTCGATGCAGAAGTGGATCGAGCCTGAGACCACCCCAGATCCGAGCGCGATCGGTAAAAAGAGGGATCCCACTCGTGCGCCGCGCAAAATCCACAAATCCGTTCCGAACGAAACTGTTCGACAGAGAATGAAAGTTGGAAAATTGTGGCACTGCGACTGTGAGCCGCCGAAGACGATGAGGAGCTTCAGATTTTTGAAAAGAATTTTTATACGAATAAAATTAAATCTGATTACTTTTTATCCTGTGTGATATTCTTTATCCCAAATTTATTGAAGACGAGGCCATTTATGAAATTCATTTGTCAGGTTCGAGGAGACCCCACCTTACTATTTTATATTTTATGCATTTATGACAAAATGGGTACGTACAACTTAAAGCAGTGGACATGTAAAAAATATTTAAGGACATCAATGTGTTAGTTTCAGCTTAATAGGATAATTCAAAGAAGAATACAATTATTATTTGTCTCTATTATGTGTCCTGCAATCAATGCAAACATTTTTTATTTTGCATAAAGATCCGCAGTCTAGTTATTAGATTTATAGTTAATTCGATCGCAATCGGTGAATCCAGAGTTTCTGAACATTTTCATAAGCCATAAATGCATAAAGATCCGCAGTCTGAATATATCTAATAATAATTCTCCCCTTGCAAAGAAGCATACAAAAATTAAAAGGCTTTTCCAAAATGGGAGTGTTTCTGGAGAGATTGTGACCAGAGTCGCACAGATTAAGTCTTGTGTCCCCACTCTACCTTCCCCTTCCACGACGCTATTCCCCCACGCTTAAGCCGCGGCCACGTGATTAATCTGGCAGAGAGGGGGTAACCTTTCCCCTCGATTCAATTTCTCTGACTCTGGTTTTCTCTGTTCATTGGAAAAAATTGAATGAAAATAGGAAAATCCTGTAATTAATCCGAGAATCGATCGAGAAATGGCACAAAATTGAAAACACGGACTAAAATGGATAAAAGGGACTGAAAACGGGAATACTCTGTAATTTTTCGTGCGCGGTCCGGCACCAAGGCTCAAAATGGCCGTCGATAGGAATTGTCCGGCGTGCCCCGAGGTCTGCGGGCGGATTTCCATTTCACGGCGGCTACGTTCGACTGGCTTCTGCACCGGGATGGAAGTTAAATGGCACCGAGCCTGATATATTCAAGTTCCGGTTTCGCTATGCTCGGTTGACTATGGGGTTCAGGGGGGACACGCTTAATGTGTATCCTCTGTGTGCTCGTAAACGCGCAACATTTCAAACTTCTGCTGCTTGCTGCTATAGAGCTGTTTTTTTTTGTCCATTTTATTGTTAGCCGTCTCTGTTTTTCTCTAGTTGGCTGGAGGCTCCCCGTATTTTACACGGTCCCGCTTCCGGACTCGGCGAACCGCCGACGATGGCATCAGTGTTTCTAGATCTTTTTCCGCGCGGTCTCCGTGGGCCGACCACCCACATTGTTCGATTATTACACTGGTGGACAAAATGATAAGGCACCGTTGTACGCACACAAAATTTCTTATTTATTAGGATGAAGGAAAGAAACTAAATTTGGATGGTCCAGATGGATATAAGTACTATTTCCATGATTTAAGAAAGGAACAAAGGGTTTTGAGTCGTCCACAATGTGGTGGCGGTGCAGTAATGATACGGGGAGGAATCGGCTATAGAGGAAAAATGGAAATAAAATTTATTCAGGGCCGTATGAACAGTGCTGGCTACTTAAATTTAATTAAAGAGCAAATTGGAACATACGCTTGCAGAATCACTGGCAGAAAAAATATATTTCAGCAAGATAATGCAGCTGTGCATACTCCTCGCATAGCAGAAAATTATTTCTGGAAGCGGAAAATATAAAGGTTTCGAATTGGCCTGCAAGCTCTCCTGACCTAAACATTATCGAGAACGTTTGGGGAAGACTGTCAAGAATATTGTACGAAGGTGGAAAGCAGCACAGTACAGTATCCGAATTGAAATCGGCAATTTTAGAAGCTTGGGAAAGCATACATCAAAATGATATAAAAAATCTATATAGAAGTTTACCAAGCAGAATGATTGAAGTGGTACAACGTAAAGGGCAGTCCACGCATTACTAAAACTGCCAAAAATTGTGTAATTTTGTTGAATTCTAATACTTTTCTTATTTTCTTATTTCTTACTTTCAAAATGCCTTATCATTTTGCCCGCACTAAAAGTCAATTTTTGTAGAAATAATAAATGGTTTGAACGAGTTATTTAATTTTTAGTATATTATATAAAAGTTGGTATCTTATTTTGTTATATATTCACTTTCTACGTGTATATATGTACAAATAAGTGTTCATTGCGAAAAACCTTGAGGTGCCTTATCATTTTTACCACCAGTGTATACAACGGACAAACCATTGGAACCGCGGAAAACAGATAGCGGGAGACGCTGGTGAGGAGTTGCGAATTCAATGAGTTAATATTGACCTGCAGTACCTCTTCCAACAGTTTTCGTTATACCGTAGACTTTTAAATCATCGAGGTATCCGACAATTTATAAAACAAACAATAACGACTAGACTGCGGATCTTAATGCAATTATGGCCTTTGAAAATTTTCAATAAATGCTAGGATATAAAATAAGACAGAATTTAGTACCATTTTAATTTATTTCTGATCTAAAAAGACTACTAACACGGAAAATAAGATTTTATTTGATTCGAGTTTCTAGAAATCCGTCTAAAAAAATTGCTAACTACAAAAAACAAACAGATAATAACGACTAGACTGCGGATCTTTATGCAATTATGGCTTCCGAAAATTTTCAATAAATGCTAGGGTATAAAATATGACAGAATTTAGTACCATTTTAATTTATTTCAGATCTAAAAAAACTACTAACAAAATAAGATTTTATTTGATTCGACTTTCTAAAAATTCGTTTACAAAAATTGCAAATTGCATAAACGACCGCAGTCTACGTATTATAATTATGTACACCTAAAATATAAATTTCTTTACATAAATAATATAAGTTGTCCCCGTATAATTTAAAAGGAAAATTATACAGTAAATATAAAATTGTAAAAGTAACAGGCACGTGGTTGCCTCACAAAAATAACAAGAATTCATTTATTTAGACATTGCTCGATAAAAAGACTACTGACACGGAAAATAAGATTTTATTTTATTTATACTTTTCGGAAATTCGTTTACAAAAATTGAAAATTGCATAAACATCCGTAGTCTACAAAACTGACGAGAATTCATTTATTTAGACTTTATGCGATGAAGAGACTACTAACACAGAAAATAAGATTCTATTTTATTCCACATTCTTAAAATTCGTTTACAAAAATTGAAAATTGCATAATCATCCGCAGTCTACAAAAATGATAAGAATTCATTTATTTAGACTTTATGCGATAAAGAGACCACTAACACGGAAAATAAGATTCTATTTTACTCAACATTCTTAAAATTCGTTTGCAAAAATTGAAAATTGCATAAACATCCGTAGTCTAATAATGACAAGAATTCATTTATTTAGACTTTATGCGATAAAGAGACTACTAACACGGAAAATAAGATTCTATTTTACTCCACATTCTTAAAATTCGTTTACGAAAATTGAAAATTGCAGGAACATCCGTAGTCTACAACAATCACCTACATTTTGAATTTTTTTGAGAAGTTGGATGACTTACCGAGTGAAAACTTTGAATAAATTGCAATCGGTCGTGATTCCTGAATCGGAAAGACCGTGTGCACGTGTCTGTATCGGGTTCACGGTGGCAGAGAGCGCGGAATCGATTTTTCGACGCGAGTCACCCCTTCGACGAGGACTTCAATCTGTCGGCGCGTCACCCTCCAGAACACCAACCTTCACCTTGGGAGCACGAGCTGCGTGCGCGACAACTATTTTAGGGTGACGTGGATCACCCTGAAAAGACGTTCACGGCCGTAGCCGAGGCAGACGTAGTCGAGGGTCTAATGTCTAATCTTAACGCACACGTTTCGCCTCGCCTCGCCTTGCCTCGCCGAGTTGATCGAGTTAAAACGGCCACAAAGGCGCGACCGCATCGCTCCGTAATCGCGGCATTGTGCTCGAGTTGAATCGTCGCTGTCCACCGGTCATTTATTCATTCGCGAGAACGCTGGAAATTGAGGGAAAAGAAAGATAGAAGGAAACGAGCCAACGAGCCGTCCCACGGTCGACGCTCGCCACCGTCGCGCACGGGGTTTTTGACCCGAAAAGTCAGGAAAAAACCGACTTCAAAATCTTGCGTAAGTCGTACGATTTTTGTTGTCCCACGTGATTAAACTTACTTCATCGAAAGTCAATTTTGTAGCACGCTTTGCGTTCTTAAACAGTCCCCGAGACAGTTCGTTAGCGATTTTCAAGCGTTCTAAAGAAATTGTGTAAATTTTTACATTGCTGAAGCTTTTTTGATTTCATTTCGTTATCACTAGACTGCGAATCTTTATGCAAAATAAAAAATGTTTGCACTGATTGCAAGATACAGGAGCCAAATGAAAATTTCTTTCTTCGTTTAATTACCATATTAAGGCGAAACTAATCCACTGGTGGCTTTTTAATAATTAATCTTTTTTATATTTTAATCTTTAATAATTAATCTTTTTTATATTTTAATCTTTAATAATTAATTTTTAATAATAAATCTTTTTAATGTGTCAACTGTTTTAAATTACACGTACCCCTTTCCGTCATAAATGCATAAAATCCGCAGTCTAGTTTTCATAAAATTATAAAACCTCATTAACGATTTTGTTATACTATTCCGCGAAAAATATCATGTTCACAACAAAAAGTTGCGCGCCAAAATTTTGTCTAGTTACATTATTTAACCACGATATTATCCAAATTATTGAAAGTGTTATTTATATATGACATAAAAAGATACATAGCATCACATTTAGAAAATTGAAGGACCTTCATTCCTTAAAAAAATTACTTTTTTCTGTTTCATGTGAATGAATAAATGCATAAAATCCACAGTCTATTAATTAGCATTAATTGGTTTCGGGTAAACGAGGTGCTAGAAAATCGTCGGAAAATGAAACGACGCGGTGAGTAGGGGCGTTCAATTTGGAGCGAGGATCGAGATCGGATCTCCATCGCGGAGCCAGTCCTCTCCGAGGAAAGAAATGCTACTGTAGTAGTCTTTCCACTTTCCTCGCGTTCTTATCCTAGGTCTGGGAAGCTATTCCAGCGTTTTCGCGTATTGTCGGTCAGCGCATCACATTTCCTCCTCGTTCCCTATTCAGCTTCCATTCCGGCTTTGTGAACCGTAGCACGCGAAATGCGGACTACTCCTCGTTCCTTCCGAGAGCGTTCCACGGTGGTGGTCGTTGTTGGTCGAGTAATATCGCTGTTTGCTCGAACAGGAGAAAGAGAGGGAGTGAAAGAGAGGTGGTTAGGTGGTGAGCGTGGGCTTGAAAAGCTGTCACGAAGAGCCGACATAGTAGCTACATAATGGATTAAGCCACGTCCCCGTTGACGAGCCACGAACCAGGAAAATCCGCGATAATGTGGTCACGAGAACCTTCCCAGAATTTTTCGGGAGCGGAGAAAGGTAAGAAAAGAGACAGCTTTTCTTCCACAAAGACGGTTTCTTCGCTGTAGATCAGGAGAAAAACTTAGCCGTGATCCGTGATCCGTGAAATTGTTGAAAAAAGAAATATTTTAACACTAAAATATAATTTTGACCACAGATTGAGACTTGTCTCCCCACTCTATCCACCTTCCCCTCCAACTACGCTGTTCCCCCACGCTTCCGCCCGCTCACGTGACGCGCCCCGCCTCCGTGCATCACAGCGTCACGGGTGGAAACATGGGGGAACAGTGGAGGGGAAGGTAGGTAGAGTGGGGAGACAAGCCTCGATCTGTGATCAAAATTATTTTAGTGTTAGGATTTAAAATGATTCTTTTTTAAACAATATTAAAGTAGAAAGTGGAATCGTCTCTGAATATTATACTGTGCACTACTATTTTAAATAGCGACGTATACGCTAAAAGAAAAATAGAATTTGGGACCGAAGAAACAGGTTTCCGGACGCGTCCGAGGGTCAATACGATCTTTCTCAATTAGGAAGCAGGACGACGAAGAACGGGAAGAGACGGGCGAATCGGTGGGCGGATCGTATATATCGTGTCTGAAAAACGAGTTCGTTAAAAACGCGGCGCGGCGTCGTGAAATATTTACGCAACCAAAAATATTGGTCGAAGGGAGAATTCGAGAAGAGAAGAACGAAACGAACTTGATCGCGAAAACCAGGTGTTTATTCTATTTTAATAGTTTATGTTTGTCGAACATACGTTCTACCATCAGACTGGATTTTATGCACTCGTGAGAAAAATAATGAATAATACAATTCTTAAGAAAAGAGACAAATGTCTAATTATAATAACATATTATGACCACGCGTGTTACTCCGTGTCATTTTAAACTTGGACGCGAAAGAACGAGACACTAAAGCCCCTCCAGTGGTAGACCTTTGAATCGAGTAACCACGACGGTGTCCGATTCTAATTAATTACAGTTAATTACAGTAATTGGTCCCGGCTAATGCAATCGCACGACTACACCGCATTCCCCGTCACTCGTGTGTGTGTATGTGTCGTTGCTCGTTAGCCTCATAAATTCGTCGGCAGTGGAACGGGGAAGACAATTTTTGTCCAACTGCTCCGGGAAACTCTGATCTGGCTACGCGAAGGGCCACGAGACCACGCCTACACGAGTCGGACCACGCCTACACGAGTCGGGCCACGCCTACCGTCTATAGAATCATGAATTAAACGAGTAGAGACGATCCAAACTGTTTGGTGTCGTTCCGATCGGAAAACCGTCGAAGGCACGTTGATCAAAGTTTCACAGAGAAATCATTCGAAAACTAAGAAGATTTATAGATCGAAGAACAGTATATGAACGAGAGATATTTTTAATTGGTGACTGACTTCTTCCCAAGCCTCCTGTCGCATAATCCGTATGATCCGTATAATTTTGAAATTTTAATAATCATTCTATTACTATTCTATCACACTCTATTGCTGACCAGTGATTATTGCATAATTTTTAAAAGTCTATGTTTCTAAACACTTTTTAGAGGATCCATCACCAACCATTTTAATTGTGAATCAACAAGCCACCCTCAATTACGTTTTCTAAGCTTTCTTTTGATCTTAATACTTTTTAGAGGATCCATCATCAGCAATTTTAATTGTGAACTAACAAACCACTCTCAATAATGTTTTCTAAGCTTTCTTTTGATACAGCGCAAGTATTAAAAATCCTATTAATGATCTTTCGGTAGGTAAAGTGTTAATAATCTACCGGAGTCCAATAGTAACTATTTTCATAGCTACATGCTGCCGAATAATGCAAATTACGCCTCGTGAACGTAAAAATAGAACTTTTTAGGGCAATAGCGCCCTAGATCGATCTTTTATCTATCGTTTTTGACTACTGAAAAACCCCATTTCTGTATTATCGAGAAATCAGAACGCAAATCCCGCAGTCTTGCAATCCTGGAAACGAGTCTACAGCCTTAACACTAAACCTACCACGGTCAAATGACCAGTTTTATAGTTTCCAATTATCGAAATTATAAAAATTCATTTATAGAAAATAACGGAATAAATCTCCTTGTCCAAGCATCTATTATATTGAAAATTACAGACAATCTCAATAAATTTAGTGTTGCCATTTTTCTAAGGCAGTATTTACCAGATACTTTCAATGCTTGGTAGGTTTAGTGTTAAGGGAGAGAGAGAGAGAGAGGGAGATAAAGTAAGCAAATTCAAGGTATTCGAGCAGGAATTTCGATGCCTGGGCGAGAGAGAGAGGCGGGTCCGTCGATCATCGGAATCCTCGGGACACGACCCAGGAAAGAGTCCTGTCGCGAGCCTGCCTCGTCAAGGCTCGAGGACCTCGGGCAAGATTTATGTTCGAACGGGCAAATACAAGCAGCTCTTCGGATATATTCCGACCACGTGTTCGGGTTGCGTAATGAACGTGACCACCCCTGTATCCCGACTACGTGACTCGCTCTGCGTCGCCTCAATGGACTCGGATCCTCGAGACGATAAACGTCTCGGCGAAATTTTTCCGGTAACAGTCTCGATGCCCACACGGAGACAAACCTGGCGACAGGAAATCGAACCTTGCGTGGGTATTCTTCAAGTACTACTACCTACATGATATAAACTTAACCCTCGTGTAGCCAACCAAAATGAATACTGACGTTTAATTTGCACTTTACGAGCGATTATGTAAAACCTTTTGTACTATTTGCACAAATTCTTAGTTTAACCCTCACACGTTCCTTAGGGTGAAAATTCACCCATTTACTATTTTTACGTACTATAAAATGATTGGTCCCTCCTCATCTGTGTTGTGAGACGTATTTCTCTAAAAATTATTAGCTAAATATTATTAGTTTCAAGTGTGAAGCAGAAATGGGTGAGAAAGTATCATGGAATCTTTTACGCAACTATTTCTGCGTGCGGGATTCGCGTTCTCATTTCTCGATAATACAAGAATGGGGTTTTTCAGTAGTCAAGAACGATAGATAAAAGATCGATCTAGACCACTGTCTCCCTCAAAAGTCCTATTTTTACGTTCACGAGGCGTAATTTGCATTATTCGGCAGCATGTAGCTGTCACAGTTTTAGCGAATATTGAAAATTATGTAAATATGAAAATAGAAAATTTTAAGGCGATTGCGACCTAGATTGATCTTTCATCTAGCGCTTTTGACTAATGAAAAACCCCATCCTTGCATCATCGAGAAATACCCCCTTAACCCTTCGCACTCCGAATTATTTTTCAATTTTATTGCCAACAACTCCCTACGATTTTAAGTGTTTTATTTGATATTTACTTCAAAGGACAGTTCCTCGACTGCTACTTATTTTAAACAATTTTGTATTCACTAATTATATGATATATAGTTCTCAAACTTTGTTGTAATTTATATTTCTGCAACTTATATTTGCTTTTAACTAAAAAATAAGAAATTAAATAAATAAAGGAAGAACCAAATGCATATAAAAACTTTCTTTCTCTGATGTCGAGTCGCACAAAGGATTAAGACTATAAATGAATATATTTGCGAGCAAGGAAATGACCGTTCAGAGAAACTTAATAATATTTTTAGAGGAACATTAACACGTTCAAGACCCTCAAATAAAATAATATTTAGAGGTGAAGTGTTTCAGGTACAATGCGAACGTGAAAGCGTTGTATGGATCAGTGTGGAAAAGGTCCTGGAGGAAACGTGATCCCCGGGGAGAGAATTTTCGGCTCGATCGGACACGTAGATTAGCAAGGGAGAGAACAAGCTTGTACAGTTGCAGGGGCGGGTCGCGAGCGCGCCTTTATTCTTTGCAACCGGGGAGAGCACACAGCCGGGGATAGATGGATGACTGTATACACGAGGGCTTACGGTCGCCATTGCTGCGGGAGCGAACGGGAACGAGAGGGAATGGCCAAAAGGGGGAGTATGGGGGTTATGGGGGCACGTTCACACAAAACGGCCACCATAGGCACTGGCAGCTGTTCACCATCCGTGCCCTACTCCCCACGCCGCTTGCTGTTCGCTCTCTCCCCCGCATTCTTAGCTCGGCTTAGCCTCGCCCTTCCTCCTCTCGATGCTGATCGTTCAAAAGTTCGTGGCTTCTGTGCTCCTCGATGTTCTCCAGTCTCTCTCTCTCTTTCTTTCTCTTTCCCTCTCACTCCTCCCTCAAACGCTTTCCAGAAGAATATTTTCCGGCTTTCCATGGGGTTGCGTTTTCCAATCTTTCTCCCCTTTTTCTCGTGCTTCAGACGTTCCAATCGTACGGACAAAATATCGGAGCGCGGTGACTCTATTTATGAGACAACGAATTTGCAATCCGAGAACCAATTATCCTACGTTTCGAAAAATATTCTAGAGCTTACGATTTTTATTATATTCTAGAGCTTTCCATTATTCCAAGTGATACGAAGACCAGGAGAGCTATTTTATTAATTACAGCGAACCACGGTAATATTCAGACACTTTTAAAAGGACGATAACTTTTTCGATATCAGATCAGACGACTTGGATATTTTTTGGGAAGTTAGAATTATTAAAATAATAGAGATATTTTCATAAGAAAATTTATAAAGTACAATAAAAATCGCGAAAAATCGAAGTAAATTCAATCTTGCCATTTTGCAGCATGTTACGACTAGTGTTAAATAAAACTATCTTGTTCGGGAGAGTTGTGCGCGATCGTTAGCAACGTCCCGTGGAGAGGCTGTTGCACGAGACGACTTGGTGTCGCAGGGTCGACAATGGGCGTCATAAAACGGAGGAAAATTCGTGGGCCGATCCACTGGTGTGTTCAGTGATCTATGAAAAAGCAATCAACGCCGGGTAATCGACGCGATCCGGTCTCTTGCGTGTCTCTTCGTCGAGATACCGAGTGGCGACAGAACGGGGACGAGGGCGCGTGTTACAAGAGAGAAAGAGAGAGAAAGAGAAGGCACACCGGTTCCGTAACGGTAAATCAATGCACTCGCTCCTCTTCAACCCTCTTTTCCATTAAGGCAATCGCTTGCGATCGGATCGACTAGACGTTTCCCGCTGAACGACTTCGCTCGACGAAACGATTCGATTCAGCTCGATCCGATCGCGGCCCGGGACCAAATGAAATGTACTCAATGTTTTTCCATTTAAAAAAATCAAGGTGACCTTGAAATCTCCTCTATGCCTCCACCCACGCAGAAAATGTTTGTCTCATAATATGCCCCCCTCTATACTGTGTAAGTTTTGTATACAACATTTTTTCATATTATTACAAAGAACGGCAATATTCAAAGTGGACATAGTTATTGCCCTGTATATATAAGATTTCTCCTCTATTAAAATTATTAAGGGAAAAAATAACATGCAATTTGGTTTCTATTTTTTGCAATCGCTGCCGACAATTTTTATTTTGCATAAAAATCCGCAGTCTAGTAATTAATAGACTGCGGATTTGCATGCATTTATAGCAGAATTAAGCAGATGAAATTAAAAATTGTTGGAATATTTTTTAAATTGAAGATGTCAATATATATATATGATTTCTCCTCTATTAAAATGATTAAGGGAGAAAATAACATTCAATTTAGTTTCTTGCAATCGCTGCAGACAATTTTTACTTTGCATAAAGATCCGCAGTCTAGTAATTAGTTTATAGAACGTGTATACGATCGGTCCCGAATTTTCGGAACACCAGGAAGAATGTGATGTAATTATTAGATGCAGTGTCACAAAATTGGTAGTGAAACTAACGAATGGGCAAGAAATGCGAACATTTCTGAATGCGTATAGCCGAGGATCGAATTATTTACACATTAGCTAGTAAACTAATGCTTCTAACGTCTCGAGAAAACATTATAGCCGCTTGGTGCACATTGAAAAAAATTATTCAGACTGTAATTAATTTATAGTAATATTTTATACTAATATTTTATACCATATTAATATAAAATATACTACCTATTTTCTAATAGTTAGTATAATGTGTATACTAACTATTATAAAATATTATAAAATTAATATAAATTAAATTAATTATTATAGAGTAATAGATCGAAACGTTGAAGTTAACGTGGTGATATGCAAAATTGCTTTTAAATAACAATTGATCGAACCAGTGCGCCGATAGCATTAACATATTTTTTTATTAACATCTCTACAATCGATATAAGGAAATATTTATTATAAAATAATATATTACAAAATTAATTTATAGAATGTGTATATAATTTATAGAATGGATCTTGAATTTTCGGGACACCAGGAAGAATGTGATGTAATTATGTATCAGATGCGGTATCACTAAATTGGTAATGAAGCAAACGAATGTACAAGAAATCTGAACATTTGAATTACACGAATGCACATTCTGAATGCGAATGAATTTTTCGACGGTGACCAACGAGAATAAATTGAAACGCGGCGTACCGTCGAGGGGCAGTACACGTAGCTCGGCGAACACGACGGAGACACGCAAGAAGGAAACATCGGAGCGGGTCGTTTTGTTCAGGAACGGTAACATTGTTGTAACACGAGAAGATATTGTCCACTTGACAACGGAGCCACGGCATGGAAGAGAATCACTCGCAGTGCACGTGATGCCCGTCCGACCGATACTCGTTCCAGGCTCGTAGGAAACGCTCGGGAACAAGCGCCCCGCGTCGAATTAAACGGCGTCAACGAAAATGAAAAACCCGCCGTTTCCCTGCTCCTCTTCCGGCTCTCCGGAAGGTGTTTCGGCGGTTCGTCCGCAACCTTTCAGAGAAATTCCACCGCATCGATCGCATACCAGAGACACTGCTTGTAGAGCTGTGGTATCGTGAAATGAATTTTGGCGAAATTTTATTCGAGATTTAACCCCTTGCCTTACAATATCGTCTCCGACAGATAAAAATGTAAGTTAATAATTTCCTTTAAACCGAAATAAAATTCTATTTTGGTTTTGTTAATATATACACAATTAATTAATTAGTTAATATATACAATTTATATCAATATTCTCCTTTTTTAGAAAATTACGATCTGCAAAAAATGTTCTAATCACTAGAACCGTAAAATAAATCGTAAGACAAGGGAATAAATCGTAATGCAAGGGGATAAATTGCTTTCTCGGACTTTCGCACCCCCCAGGGTATTTTTCAAAAATACGGGCGTTGTTCTCACCCCAGTAGGGTGAAGAATCTCAAATACAGCCAAGGCAATTTACCAAATGTCCTCTTGTGGACAAATTCTAAAGTATAAATAAAAAACGAAAATTTTTAAAAACCCCCCAATAAGTGTGAAATTGCTTTTTCAGATTTTCTGGCAATCGACGAATTGAAATTAGACTTGACCCACACCCTCCACGATATTTTGGAGATTTTTTTAAAAATAAAATTAGAAAATTTAAAAAAAAAACCCTAATAAGTGTGAAATTGCTTTTTCAGATTTTCCGGCAATCGGCGTGTTGAAATTAGGCTTTGTTCCTGCTGAAATTTTAAATACAGCTAAGAAAATCTACCAAATGTGCTCTTGTGGATAAATTCTAAAGCACTGGTTCTTAACCGGTGAAATATATATTAGATATATTTAATAATATGAGGGTCCGAAGATGGGGAAGGGGGTGTGATAAGGGGTACAGGAAGGGGGGTGTGCGAATGGAACTATTGTAAATATTGTAAATAATATCTTTTGTAAATATGATCTCTCTCTCTCTCGCAAATTAGGATAAGTATAGATGTAAGTTAGTTATAAGTTAGGAATAAGGTTAGAATTTAAGAGCGACAAGAACGGAGAAAGGAATTGGAGGGACGAGGATAAGGAATTTGTAAGGGGAACCATATAAAGAATACATATTTAATAATATATTTTCTAAAATATATTTATTTCTACGCGTGGTGTTTTTGTTTGTTCTTTTGGATCATTAATTTCGGTGTTCCGCAATTTTTTCATATAATCAAAAGTGTTCCCTGACTACAAAAAGGTTAAGGACCACTGTTCCAACGTATGAAAAAATGTTAAAAAGCCCATATCACAGCAGACGGGGAAAACGACGAGTCGTTTTTTAAACTATTTCCTAGAGTTTCGTCGAGATCGTGTTGCACTCTCGTTAGAGACGAGAGAGAGAGAGAGAGAGAGAGAGAGAGAGAGAGAGAGAGAGAGAGAGGCCGTGCTGGCATTCTAATTTCTATGAAAATTCTCGCGAGCCAGCGACCGTGAAACCGGGGCGAAAAAGAGGATCGAATCGAATCGGCAGCAACGGTCGATTGTTTCGGCAGGCTTGCTCCTTCTTTTTCGTATTTCTGATTTCCCCCACTTGCTCTCACATCCTCTCATCGATAAAATTCCAGCTCGGATCTAAAACGTTTCGTAACGTTCGGGGGTTCAGGTAGGCAACCGTGGAAAGAGAAGAGGAAGAAGACGAAGAAGAAACAAAGCAAATCGAGGAAAAGAATCGAGGGTGGCCGAGGAGAGCAGCGGAGAGGGAGGAGGATGGGCACATTTCGAAGGAAGGGCCGAGAAAAGGCGGTCTCCTCGGCTGCTTGTCCCCGACGTTTAATTTCAGCCAGTCGAAAGGAGCTCGTAACATCTCTGCCGTGTTTAACATCGTGGAGAGGAGTGGGCCTTGGGAAGAAGATGCCCGCGATCAACCCAGAACCAGTTCTCGCGCCTTAAACGGACGGTTCTCACGCGTACCGGCCCTTCATCATGCTCTACACGCGACCTAATTGCCCCAGAACCTCGAAACCACGTCCCTATGAGAACCACTGAGGACTACCCTCCATCTTGGGTGTACTTCCGAAAAGGACATACCTCCGATTTTTTTTATACACTGGATTCTTACGTATTTTGACGTGTTGATTACGAATGTGACAGTGAAAATTGGCGCAAATTTTATTTTCATAGCGGAAACCATGAAAAAACCATAGAAATCGTAGTTTTTTTTATTTACGGTTTCGATCCGGATATGGAATCTTTTCAAGAGAAATTGCATCTGTAAAAAAATTTAATAATTTCAGATTTAAATTAATTTAATTAAATTTAAAAATTAAAATTAGAATAATTTAAAAATTTGCAAAATTGCTTGTTAGTCAAAATTGGATCGAACCTATGCGCCGAAGTCATTACGGAAAGTAATCTTCATATTTGTAACCGAGTAAAATTCAGTTTAATTAAATAAATTGATAATCATAGTAATTTAGTATTATTGAGGACAATATTAAATTATTATGAAAATTTAATTAAATTGATGTATTGGTATTTAATTATTATGGGATTCAATTTGGGCGTATTTATTTGAGGAGTTTAAAATAATAATAAAGCTTAATATTATAGAGTTGATATTAAGGTTTCATTTAAAATAAATTAATTTGACTGAAAATTTTATATTTATTTGATGAAACTGAAAATTAAGGGATTTTTACTCATCACTATCATATTTGTTATCAGCACGTCAAAAAACGTAAGAATCCAGAGTATAAAAAAAATCGGAGGTATGTCCTTTTTTCGGAAGTTTATCCTCCATCTTTCCCAGCGGATCAGACAGTTTTCCGGCAAATTAGAATACCCAACACTCCGCGGAAAAACCGCCGACGCAACCGCGCGAATAATTCGCGCCACATATAGCGTTTCGACCTCCTTCACACTAGCAAGCCTATCGACGCCTATGTGTACGTACTTGAATAAAGAAGCGTAAGTACTTACACCCGACACTTTCTTACACGATTTTATATACCAATCTTAAATTAAAAAATTATTATTAAAATCTAGGAAAGATTTTCCGGCTCCTCAGATCCAAATTGAAATTATATCCCAAAAATATTCGAACACCAAATTCCCTGTTTGACGATGTTTTAAATGTTAAAGATAATTCCACTAATCTGTTCATAAACAATTTACGTTGTAATTATACGTTGTACAGAATGAGGATATGAAGACACTAAATTTGTAATTTTTAGTTTGAACTGTTATAATTTCTTAAGTTGAAAGTAACTGATACATGTTCCCTTATATAAATGACAAATTTGATTTTATTTAGACTTTGTACGACTCCTATTGTAATGATTAGACTGCGAATGTTTATGCAATTTGCAATTTTTGTAGCCGAATTTCAAGAATCTCGAATCAAGTAAAATCTTATTTTCTGCGGTGGTAGCCTTTTTAGATCTGAAATAAATTCAAATTGTACTAAATACTGTCGTATTTTATATCCTAGCATTTTTTGAAAATTTTCAGAAGCGATAATTGCATAAAGATCCGCAGTCTAGTAATGATAAAAATGTAAATGATGTAAAAATAATAAGAATAATGTAAAAATTATAAGAATTAATTTATTTAGACTTTGCGCGGTTCTTATTATAATACGTGCTCTACTAGAGCTATACACTCATTTTTCTTATGAAATAATTTTTATTATTTCAATAACTGTGCAATAAAAAATCTGGAAACGAGATGGTAGGTTTAGTGTTAAAGCCTCTACTCCAACAAACTATTAGTGGAAGTAACAAGTGGAAGAGTGGTGACGCTAAATTTTAAAAAATTGTTAGAAAATCATCGATATCTAAATTGTTATAATTTCGTTGAAAAAAAGATAGAATTAAGTTTTCCACGAGTCCACGTTTATTGCTGTACGAATCAGCTGTTTCGAATCAGAAATTTTATGTTCTCGTTAAAAAATATTCAGGTTGCAATTCTCGGAATACTGAAGAATGAGTTTCGTAGAAGAGCGCGCGTAACGCTGGTTGAGAATTGCTGGGTGGCGATAGGATCGGGTCGAGTGATCGATAATGCGATCTTAACGGCCTGAAGGAAGGAAGGCGGCGGGCGCACTCGGCCCGATTCGAGCGTTAATGAGTCATTCGAGAGGCCGTGTTTGACACGTATCTGGTTCCTAATTGCTTGCTCGCGATCGGCTTAGAGCGAATTCGCCGACCGCGCGCGAGCGCAAGATCACTCTCGATCGCTGCACGCCACTGTCCTTCCTCGAAAAACTCGGCAAAATTCCGTTCTACAATCGTAATGCAGCATTCATCTCCATAGTGCAATCACCAAAAATCAAATGGAGACTGCAATTAATCCCTTGCACCACGATTTATTTTACGGTTTCAATGATTAGAACTTTTTTGTAGATCATAATTTAAGGAGAAGTATACCTTTTAAAATAGAATAATTCTAGTTTTTATAATTCTATCAAGCGATCTGATTTTTTATGATCAATTAGAAGCATTGATATGATATGCGAAAAAGAAATTATAATTTACAAGATTATATGCAAAAATAAAAAACTTTTTTACTTGGGCCCTTAATGAAAATTTAAAATATATGTTTTGTAGATCTATGTTAGTTGTACACATCCTGAAAATTTCATCGAAATCGGTTGACGCAGAAAAAAACGACACGCATCGAAAGATGTAAGAATCTGTGGATTTTAATCAGAGACTGACCAAAAATCGCAAAAAACTGTGATTTTCACCACATTTAAACACTTGTAGCTCTTGGGTATGTTTTTGATAAAATTGTCAGCATGTGTATAACTAACATAGATCTACAAAACATGTATTTTAAATTTTCATTAAGGACCCAAATAACAGTTTTAAAAAATGCTTTTTTTATTTTTGCACGCAACCTTGTAAATTGTAATTTTTAGACAATCTTTTTCGCAGATCATTTAGTAAACCAATGCTTCTAATTGATTCCAAAAAATCAGGTCGTTTGGTACAATTATAAAAAAGTTATTCTATTTTAAAAGTTGTACGAACACTTTGTACACCCACTGTATATTCTTCAATAGCTGTACATTAACAAAACCAAAATAGAATTTTATTTCGGTTTGAAGGGAATTAATAAAATACATTTTTATCAGAATCTGTTCAGAATCTTCGTCACGAGTCAGACACAATATCGTAAGGCAAGGGTTAAAGAAAGCTATAAGTGCAATTTTTTCAAAAATTGCTTTTTCAATGCAATGAAATAAGCCTGACGATTGGTTAGTTTATTGTTCCTTTTTCAAAGTGAATGGCAAGTGGACTTCTCTCCATTTTTCTGATGTCCTAATATTTTCCTCTACACTTGGCTATTTTTCTACGCTTTTTTAAAATCATGTATAGTTTTCAAAACTGTATGACCTACAAATTGTAATTTTTTAAAGTGTCTCTTTTACATGGGTTTCCTCCGGAATTTCCCTTTTTGCACTTTTTTGATTCCAGTCTTCAAATAACTGTTTCCTAAGAAATTTGTTTAACCCTCGCACAGCTGGCCATTTTTATAAATATACAATTGGGGAAGTTAATTCTATCGTCTCTAACGCAGCAGCTGTTCAATGAATTAATAAGAAACTGAGTAATTGCCCGACGATATTATTGTCTCAAAATGAGTCTGTCTAGAATGGAAATTTCCATTCTGAAAAATGCAGAATATTCGTCGTTCGCAACGAGACAAAACACAGTGGAAAATCTGGAAGTCCACACAATTGACGAACGTTTCTGAACTTCGGCTTTCAAGAAATGGCGGTGTACTCGAGGCTGCGAGGAAGCGGCGAGATTCACGCTGCCGGAACAAAGAAAGTCAATGCCGTGACGTTTCCACGAGGTTTTTACGGTTTACTCTAGGTCCCGTTACGCCGCGATTTCGCCGCGATCGTCGTACAGTATTAAAAAAGAGCGACAAAGCGAGTCGGAAGACCGAGCATGGGGTCGATAACCGATGCTCTCGATCCCTCGAACCCGAGAACGCGTTCCTCCTGCGAGCAACACCTTCCTTTCCCGCTCGAAACCCCGATTTACAAGCAGATTCTGCAGCAATCGTTTCAGAACCGATGCTCAAAACTGAACCAAAGTCGCCGGATCAGGGGAACGACTCGAATCGAGGGGAAAACCCCCACTCTATCCGTACCGGATCGGTCACATGACGCATGCACGACAGAGTAGAAGGGGAAGGGTAGAGTAGGAGACAAAACTCAACTCGGTGACTCCGAGCTGAACCTATCAAGTCGAATCAGTCTCAGACTTTCCATTTAACCCTTCGCACTCGAAAGTAGGGCTGTTACTTTCCCGAAGCTTCGAAGGATTCGAAGGAACGAAGGAAACTTCGAAGTTTCGAAGTTTTCCTAGATTCGAAGGATTCGAAGGAACGAAGGAAACTTCGAAGTTTCGAAGTTTTCCTAGATTCGAAGTTTTCCTAGTTTCAAAGTTTTCCTAGTTTCGAAGTTTTCCTAGTTTCGAAGTTTTCCTAGTTTCGAAGTTTTCCTAGTTTCGAATTTTTCCTAGTTTCGAAGTTTTCCTAGTTTCGAAGTCTTCGGAGTTGCGAAGTTTCGAAGTCTTCGAAGTGCCCGAAATTTCAATGTCACGATTTTTGATAAATAAAAATATTAACACAAAAATTAGATTAAAAAAAAGAAACTCCATTGTTTTGAATCTTCTAATAATTTACAATACCACGGAGGTTCGAAATTCGAACGATTCGGCGATTCTCATCGCCTTCGAAGTTTCTGAAATCGAAGCTTCGAAATCTTCGAGCTTCGAAGGAAAGTAACAGCCCTACTCGAAAGGTAACTCTGAGACGCCAATAAAAATTGCTATACCATTATTCAAAACAGTTTTAATATTATCAAATTCGTCTGCATTCTATAAATTATAAAACGCTCAACTGTCGTATGAGAAAACAGGTTCAATTCGATGTGCACAATGTAAAAAACTTTACATAGAATAAAAATGATTTGGGTTGAAAGAAATATCTTGATTTTGGTATTAAAATTGCTTCGAGTCGAAAGGGTTAACACTACCACAAAATAACTTGTTCCTGATTTGTTCTTCTAGAAATATTAAAATTATAAATATTTTTCTGAGAAATTTTTTTAGCGAACTTCTCGACTGAGGCACATATTTAAACAAAACTGAAATTGAAATCTAGATAAATGCAATTTTGTCATAATTATAAGGCAATGTTTATTTAGTGCTCGGTAGTTCTATTGTTAATATCTGTTACATTGCAAACACTCGTTTTTTACACACAGCGGAATAAATTTCTCAAAGCAACTGAAAAAATTTCGTCAACTTCTAGTCGCGTTCGCGCACTCGAAACACATTCTCTGCACGCACGTTGCAAATATTTCTAACGACGTCTTTAACTGCATTGGCCTGTTAACATTCATATAGCACGCGATATCGAAAATGTTGTTCTCATTAACGCTCATAACGCTCGTTCAAGTCGAGTCACCGGTCTCAGATTTTTTCTTTGAAAATTGTTGGAATTGCGGAGACTCGTTTCATAAGAAATGGTCGAATAAATTAATGCGACTATATGAAATAGTAGAAACAGAGGCTTTCAATTTTATTTTAGAATCAGTTCCGAAGAGCTTTCGATGTGAAACTTTCGAATAAAATTCTAAAACAATTTGTTCCAAACATTTAATTTAAACGAATGTCAACATTGAAATTGCTATTAAATTATTATTAGTTGCATTGTAAGTCTTGAATAATAAAGAAAGAATAAAAAACAACATTTCTAGTTCGATATAAAGAATATCGAATATTGTTCAAAATGTGATAATGTAACAGTGAATTGCGGAAAGAAAAATCTAAATGAAACGGGTTTTTATATGTATATTTGGTTCTTCCTTTATTCATTTAATCAATTATTTCTTAGTTAAAAACAAATATAAATTACAACAAAGTTTGACAGCTATATTTAATATAACTAGTAAACAAAATTGTTTAAAATAAGTAGCAATCCACGAACTGTGTCCTTTCAAGTAAATTTCAAATAAAACACGTAAAATAGTAGGAAGTTGTTGGCGATAAAATTGAAAAATAATTCGAAGTGCAAAGGATTAATAGAAATTGCTATCAGATTATTATTAGTTGCATTTTCAAATTTTCAATTTCGAATAATAACGACGACATCCCTAGTCCAATGTACAGAATATAGGATATTATTTTATGACAGTGTAACAGTAAATTACGACATTAGTAGGAGGTAAAATAATTTTTTTTAGTAGAAACAGAGACATTCTTCAATCATTGTTTGAAGAGGTCTGAGCTTCTGACTATTATTTATTTAACGAACGAAATCGGATAGTTCGAACTTATGATACGAACATTTTTCATTGAATTCCGTTTATTTTATAATCCGCTATGAATCGGCCAGCGCGATCGCGCGTGCGTGAACGAATTTGTTCGAATCCCGCATTCGAGACATCTCGCGGCGATTTATCGAGGAGATGGCTGTCCCGTGGATGGAAACGGGTTAATGCTCGGCGGAAACGGTCCTTTCGAGGAATCGGCCGGCCGAATGGCCTGTTAGGAAGCTATCGGGCCACGGAACGGTAAGTATGTATATCCTGGGACGATGGTTCGAGTGATCGCCGATGAAGACGAATAGAAGAAAGACGGTAGACGCGACGTGGAACGGAGAGAGACACGCGCGGACAGAGAGAGAGAAAGAGGATACACCGCTTGAATAGGAACCGGAACTCACGGTCCGTGCTCGGAATTGACTACACGATTGCACATGTACGGCTGTGCATATGAATCAGATAAAAGAGAGCCGGAGGCTTTTCTATCCGCGCGTTCGCCGGGAGCAGCAGAGAGAAAGAGGAACGGAGATAGAGCGAGAGAGAAAGTTATCGGTGCCCCCCTCATTGATTTCTTCGCAATGAAAATAAATCTCGGCGTGTATCGAAGAGGGAAGAAACGCTTTCAAAACCACGGGGACTCCCCGAAAATGGTACGTCCCTCCACTCTATCTTCCCCCACCACACCGCTTCGGCCTGATCACGTGACGCGTTTCGTCAATGTCGTGAGAGGGGAGAGGGAAACTTTCCCCTCAATTCGTGCCCCCTCCTCTCAACCGGCGAGCACTGGGGTACGTGGCCGTTAAAACAAATAAAACACTAATTTAGCAAAAGAAAGTCATGAACTCTCTCTGAATATTATGTATTACATTTTAATATTACTCCCCACTAATAGTAAAGTAATGATATTTGGTCCCCTCAGGGTTTCAAATTTTCTCTTTGCACTCTGACTATCGCCTAATTTCAGCCTAATTTTCAGCGGGACCTACTGTTTATTACGGTGGGTTCCGAACCACTTTTACTCCCCACTAATAATTTACCCGTAAAAATGTTCAAAAAATTTTGTCTACGAAATTGATTGCACCGATGGTAGTAAAGAAGTGCACTTGAATGGTTCAGGAGGACAGCACATAATTTCTCGGATTTCTTGTAGAGCATAAAAAGACGAATCCAACGAGTACAATGACCGCACCATTTCGATCATTGTGTGTCCGAAAGCATCGAACGGCTCACCGTTTCCGAATAGTCATTGTAGTCGTCGGATTCGCCGTGTAGAAAGTCAGAACTGTCCCGCTTCCACGCGGTGAAATCTCAAGAAACTCGCCACCCCGATTTTCCTCGCTTTTGGAAACACGCCTGCGATTTTCGCGCTCGGAATTCATTCGTTCGAGAGCTTTCGAATGAAAATGAGAACCGCTGTATCTCACGCAATAATGT
This sequence comes from Lasioglossum marginatum, assembly GCA_028455795.1. Taxonomy (NCBI): domain Eukaryota; kingdom Metazoa; phylum Arthropoda; class Insecta; order Hymenoptera; family Halictidae; genus Lasioglossum; species Lasioglossum marginatum. The sequence goes on from CM052268.1 coordinate 4,772,395, forward strand.
GGAAAACTGTTGAAAATATTCGCCGGGGCAGAGATCAAAGCGAATTTGTCTTCTCTTAAAGAATTATTTAGTAATAAAGTAATAATTAATATTATTTAGTAATAAAGTAATAATTAGTATATATAAAGTAATACAAAATTAATGGAATAATACAACGTCTTCGATCGACCGACGCCGCGCCGGCGATCTCGGAACAGCTTCCGGTTAGAAATTATTGGAAAAATAATTGCAATAAGCATTGAATGCGAAACGATATGAAGAGCTACTTCATCAGAAATATTTCAAAATATTTTTTATTCTTTTATTTCAATTTCTTTTATTCTTTTATTTCAATTTTTCTTATTCTTTTATTTCAATTTATTTTATTCGTTTATTACCACGCTTATATTAACTTGCCGTGTTGTTGTTATATGCGTCAAATCTTGTAATCGAATTTTAAACCACTTCCTATAGTTCAATCTTGCTGAAATTTTGTATACACACTTGCATCCGGTAACAATATTCGCCGCCATACTCGTGGGATCAAAAATGAAAGTAAACGAAAAACAAACAAACGAACTTACTGACGGACAAAAGACAAAGACTGAAACTGTTACGCAACGGAAAAGACGACTGGAAAAGGCAAGACAAAAAAGCGGGATAATAAATTATCTAATCAAGACACAATATTTTCCCTTTTACAAAAGATCTTGGTTGAAGTGGTAATTAAAATCGATTACAAGATATGTGTAAAGACTAAAAAGTAGAAAATAAAATATATAAAAGAAACTTTTGAAAAACCACGCTTATATTAAAATGCACTAAAAAGGGGAAAACAATTTTTTTCCTGGTTCTCCATAAAATACCGAGTCCAGTTAAATGATTAATAATATTTCCCCCAAAATTTTAAGCAGTTAGTTCAAAATTTCTTCTGTTATAAAATTAGTGTCGGAATAGATAGAAAAATTTAATATGAATTTAAATAAAATCATGACATTAGTGACTATAAATAAAAGCGTGAAGCGCTAAACTATATTGATGTAATCTTGGGCGCTCCACGCTTTTATTTATAGTCAATAATGTCACGATTTTATTTAAATTCATATTAAATTTTTCTATCTATTCCGATACTAATTTTATAACAGAAGAAATTTTGAATTAATTGCTTAAAATTTTGGGGACAAATATTATTAATCATTTAACAGTATTCAGTATTTTATGGAGAACCAGGAAAAAAATTATTTTCTCCTTTTTAGTGCAATTTTAATAAAAGCGTGGTTTTTAGAAAGATTTTCTTTTTTAATTCTGTTATGCTCCAAAATGGTCTACTATTTTAAGTCCAATGAGAACCGCTGTGAAACCCGTATGTCGACAACCGGGTACCCCACTTACACCGCGCGTTTCGTTAAAAAAATAGAGAGAGATTCTGTGAACGCCCTATTCCGGGTGAAACGACCGGTACACGCCGGTTGAACTAGCCTAATCGACAGTTTCGAGCGCGAAGCACCGCATAGTGTCCCCGGGTCCGATTAATTCGACACAACAACGGAAATGGAGGAACCTATCTACATGGGATCCTGATGAAACCGCGAACAGGGGAGAGAAGATTCCCTGTTTCGTTCATTAACGGATTGCGGGTTCATGCAAATTTCGGTTTTATGATTTTCCGCGTATGGCGCAGGCGCGTTGCACCGAGATCGCCCGGAAACTCGAAATCTATGACACAGGAACGGAGAGACCGGGATTTCCCGGTGGCATCTGCACGAGCGCGGAAAACCCTCCGCGTTCCCACCTCCCCGATTCCCTGGAGAAGCGAAATGCTGTTCTCGTCTGTTCGATGGCTAGGGGAAAAATGTTGCCCAATAACGGGGGACTAGTAACTCCTCCCTTTGACCCGGCTAACCTTGAAAATCTCGTCGTGCAGACATAAAATAGAATGTTGCGCGATTCCCGGCGAGCGATTGTTAACGACGGAGTCGGACCGGTCGATCGATTATGTTCGATTACATTCGATTGCATTCTCTCGCTGTGCGTGTACAGGAGGGGCGCTCGGTAACCTAACTGCGAACGCGACTGTTTCGCCGAGGCTGCGAACGAGCGATCCTGCGACACGTCGCGACGAGATGCAAAATAAAAATTCGCGTTTTCGTTCCCAACCATCTTGGGAGAGAGCCGTTCGCATCGATTGCACTCGGCTTTCTCTCTCCCTCTCTCTTCCTCTCGTTCTTCGGACGATAGGGCAACGCGAATAAAAATTCGGCGACGTCAGGTGACGCGGATAATTCGTACGAGAGCAAGCTGGAACCCTGACTCGCGTCGTCCGGCTGTCAAAGATCGAGAACGGAACGATTCATGTCGGAATTCGGAATTCAAACCGCGAAAACGACGGTGAGGATCCTGGGACGTTCGTCCAGGGACCTACGATAGGTTCCACGTGCTAGGAAATACGTTCTCGCCGGAGCCGGCGTCATCCGGCGATACGCCGTTACGGAACTATCGAATTAACGGTCGAAGTACAGCGACCCGACGGTCGTAAAACCGCTCGACCGGCGAGGAACGAACGGCGGAAATGATGGCGTGGGTTTCACTTACCGTTAACGGCGATATATCCTCAGGAATTGCGTCGGAATACGGATCCCAAGCACTTGCAACAACACTTCACTCGAGTACGCCGGTCACTGCGCTTGTGCGTTCAAATTCGTCGTCCTACGGCGCAACGATGCCGCCATCTCGCGCGATTGCGCGGCAACCGACTCACACGCCAACATGGCCGGTTCACAACGCCCGCGATGCAGCCTCAAGTCCTACGCACACGAAACGCCCAACCAATTAAAAAAAACCGACCGACTAGCGCGAATATGATTAATAATTAGACTCCGGGTGTTTAGGAGTCTAATTATTAATAGGAGCTTATTAGCAGGAGCTAAATATAAATTTACATTCTTCATTGATAATTTTAATGTGGTGAAAATTAGTCTTTTAATATTTTCACTGTTTTAAATTGTACTTGCTCATTTTTGTTATAAATGCATAACACCCGGAGTCTATTAATGGTCAACGCTAAACCTACCGAACATTAAAAGCGATTAAAATTGGTTTAACCTAGAAAAATGGCAAGGCTCTATTTGTTTAGATTTTGGGCAATTTTTATCACTAGACTGCGGGTCTTTATGCATTCGTGGCTTCCAAAAATTTTCGAAAAATGCTAGAAAATAAAATTCCACAGAATTTAGTACGATTTCTATTTATTTTGGATCTAAAAATAAGATTTTACATGATTCCACGTTCTTAATATTTCCCTACAAAAATTGAAAATTGCATAAACATCCGCTGTCTATTTATCATAATATCTGTGGCTGCAAAGAAGAACGCCGCATGTTACAATAAAAAAAAATTGAGTTTATGCATTAATTCAGGATTTACTTGTTTACCAGAAAAATAGTTATGAAAACAAGTTCGAGAGGCTCGAAAAAATAATGCAATTTGACCGATGTCCTATGTTCAATTCATACATCAAAACTTTAAACGGCAATATTTACTTACAGCCACATATATTTACTTACAATCACAGATACATATATGCTTGGATAAAGAAATTTATCGAATCAATTTCCATGTAAACAACTTCATAATTTCAATAATTAAAATTAGAAATATACAAACGTTCATTCGAGGTTTCGTGTTAAGACACGCTTCGAACTCGAACGACTGACGTTGTTAGACCCATGGAAATGACAAAGTCGAACTCGCGCGGTTTTTATGCAACATTGAAACTGTCCGCTTGTATTGCAGGACAAATTTCCTTGACCGTATGAACTAATAAATAATAGCTGAATATTTTCACACATTACCACTAACGTTTTCAGTTTTGTCATTGATGCACAAAATACGCAGTCTATTTACTTATTACGATGCGCAGTGGCGGATTTAGAGGGGGGCTATAAGCCTAGAGCGGGGGGGGGGGGGGGGGCAAAATCCAGAGACGAAAAATTTTTGGAAAAATATCGAAGGCACAATGTAAAAATGTTAACCAATTTAAAAATAAAAATAACTTGTTTGCATGACGTTGAAATGAAAGTGTAGTAAGAAATATAAGGATCCGTGTACACGAATCTGTGAATACTTTGTAAATTCAATGTTAACCTTAAAATCCGAACAATCGAGAAACGGCTCTGGAGAATACGGGCGACAATGAAGATTCTTTTTGAAATACTCGATGCGCTTATTGGATCGATTTAAAATAGATGCATACCAGTCTAATGTATGCATGTAGGATAATACTTTCTTCGTCACGGTCAACGCCGGTACGGGGAATAAACAATAAACAGTCCGACGTCACGGTCGCTGAAACGCCACAGTCCTTCGACCTACAAAAAGAAAACGTATCTTCTAACACTCTCAAGTCATTTAATCGAACATAATACAGTTGGAATCCTTGATCTTCCTCCTCTCAAACAATGAACGCGACGTCTAAATTCTTCTTCCCGTGGCCGAAATAAAGGTACCCGTGATGCGGGCTGTTCATTTTATGATAGAAAGTCATGCCGGGCCAATACAAACTGTGCAACAGTACCAAGTTCTTTTCATGTAACACTTGTAGGCTCCAGCATCCTGCGAACAGCGGTTGTTTATAAACTAAATGACCTTACATATAGCACAGAGACATCTCAAAGACAGCTGTGAGACGCCTGCCGCAAGACATTCGGACGTCTGAGAGACGCCTGAACGGCTCCCGAAAGTCTCCTGAATGTCTTGTGTTACAAAAAACGGTACGTCTTCAGCCGTGTTTCAGACGTAGTTTAGGCGTCTTTTTAGACATCTCCTAAAAGACGTCTTTCAGACATCTTAAAAGTCTATTTGGAGACTATTTAAGACGTATTTAAGACGTGTTTAAGACGTCTCATTTCAGACGTAAAAACGACGTCTCCAAATAGACGTTTTTAAGATGTCTTAAAGACAAATCCCTTTTTGGGACGTAAGATGTTCAGACCTAAAAACGACGTAAAACAGACGTCTATGAGACATCGGGTGCTATCTGGGACGTTGTACAATACCTTGCGGGACGTCCATATCAATCGTGTCCAGAAAATCGGTCGCGTAATTGTAGTCGGGCCTGGTCAACAAATTGGTGTTCCATTTTTGTTGCGGAGGACGAGCATGCAGAAAGGACTTGAAGTGGACGCAGTCTGCAGGACCGAGTCCTTCGAAGCCGGGATTTTCAATTACGTCACCGCTCGGAGATTTGAACCATGCACCACGCGGAATGACCGCGGCGCCTTCTCGAACGAAGGACACCGTAGCAGCGAGCCTGTCCTCTTCTTTTAATTCTCTCGGTATAGGGCCCTGGTACGTGTGCATCAAACTACGTTAACATACTGGATAATACGGTGACGTCACTGCGGATGTTTATGCATTTTCCAATTTTTGTCGACAAATTTTAAGAAAGCGGAATGAGATAAAATCATATTTTTAATGGAACCATCCTTTGTAGACCCAAAACAAATGAGAATTGTACAAAATTCTATCGAATTTTATATTCTACCCTTTTTCGAACATTTTCATAAGCGATAAATATATAAAAATCCGCAGTCTAGATATTTCCGTACCCCATTTTCTTCAAGTTTGAAAGCACGTTTACGTACACGGTGGCGCCATCTTACCTCGTAATATTTCTTGGGATCCTCGTTTGGCGGGAACGGAGGATTGGTGTTGTAAACGTTAGCAACTATCGACGGATCGCCCTCGAATTTGTTGGTCGCGAGCGGCGTTAAAAATTGGGCGCATTTGTCCGCGTTCGGCAGGAGAAACCAGTCGAAACAATCGGTGCTGAATTAAAAGGCATTCCTCGTAACGAGATGAAAGGAGAGAGATTGAGAACCGCTGCGACATTTTCTTACCTATAATAATAAACTTGCCCGTCCATGCAATCCTTCTCGAACCCGTAAGCGATGTGATAATCGTTTCGGGTCCCGTAGATTTTGCCCCAGTAGTAACATCTTCGGAAATGATTCTCCTTCTGCAGTATCGTTAGAGAACTACGCAGTAACTGAGAATGCTCGGTTCCCACGCAAATGCCAGCGTCGCCCAGGAGATCCAAACTCTCCAGCAATTTTGTGCATTCCATTTTCTAGCGTCCAGACGAATTTTATATTGACAGTCGATCTAGTAACCTAATATTTATAAAACAATCGAGAATAAGAAATATCTCTCGGGTCTTGTCCGAAACTACTGATTTTACAATGTGTCTTTCAATAAGCAGGCGTAATCATTTTTCCGACGTAATAGGCGGGTTGTCGAATCAACGTGCCATTAAAATTAAAATCGCCGAATTATATAGTTAACAAATTGCAGATGCGTACTAATTTTATGATCATAAGTAGACTGCGGATCTGTATGCAAAATAAAAAAACGAAATTGCATTCTAATAGAGGAGAAATCATATATTGACATCTTCAATTTGAAAAATTTTCCAAGAATTTTCAATTTCATCTACTCAATTTTTCTATAAATGCAGTCTAATGATCACAAATCATTTTGGCGGGCGTTGATACAAATTAGGACGAATCCGAGGAAACAATCCTAAGCAAATGGCAACAATCCTAGGCAGAAAAAACCATGATATCGCGACGTTCCTGGAACGGTCGTTTAATTTCTTGTTGCAGAAGTCAAAATGCCTTCGTCCGATGAAGAGTTTGACAAGCTGATGAATCTGGAAAAGATTCGCGATAAAATTCTAAGCGAGCCTCGGGGCGAGCGTATGCAAGTCAGCGGTTGGGAGGATGACGATGATGGGGTGGACGCTGAACGGAATGCGAGAGGTTAGGAACGAGAATATTTGTTTACATATATAGGTTAAAAGAGTTCAAGAACGAGTTTAGACACTACTCCTAATTTATCAAAATTGTTAATGAGAAAATAGAATACGTTTCTCTCTCTCCTGTTTCTCACAGATTGACATCTTCCATTTTGCATTAAAAATTTTGCCCCTTATTTTCAGAGCCCGACGAGAAAGAAATTCTCGTCGCAGCCGAGAAAGGCAACCTCGAGAAGACACGAATGTTAATAACAAAAGATCCGGAATTATTAGAAAGCACGGATAACGACGGTTACACTCCGCTCCATAGAGCTTGCTATGGGAATCACGTGGAAGTTGTGGAGGTAGGAGACCTTGTGTTTCTTTGGGACTTGTGAAAATTGATATTAATCTTTTAGTGTTTTCCTTGCAGTACCTACTACAGGCCGGTGCAAAAATAAATTCTAAAACCATGGACGACTGGCAACCTCTGCACTCGGCTTGTTGTTGGAACAATGTCGAATCCGCTGCAGTTTTAATTGCGAACGGAGCGGACATAAATGCCAGAAGCAAGGGAGATCAGACTCCTTTGCATTTGGTCTCGGCAAGCTCTCACAATTCTCGTTCGCTACAGCTTCTCCTTCTACACCCGGATACCAATCCCCGGGTAGTGAATTCGAGTGGAGACACGCCTGAACAAATTGCTAGGAGGACGGGAAAGTACTATCCCATGTTCGAGATTGTGGAGGACTGCTTAAACGTAATCTAAAGTAAGTCAGCCCAACTCTAACTTCGTGTTTTACAAATTTACTTGGTATCCTTATATACAAACGTCGCGATGTTATGAACATAAAAAAATTTATGAATGTGTAACAGTTCGATGGAACCATATATGTTCAGTGTAGTATTGTTCCATTTATAAATATATTAATAACACAACATGTAAATACCTAACTCCTAAGTAAAAGTGCATCATATGTACGTCCGCCGATACAACAAAATATAAAAACGTCTATGCGAACCGCGTTCCTAGAAAATAACGAAAAATAAAATTTCAATGAACATTTCGATAAAATAATACTTTAACGTGGCATTCGTTTGGTCTATAGGTGGAAACGCGATGGCAGATCGATTGGAAAAATGCTTACTGATAAAAACGATTGTTCGAGCTGCTACATATATAAAATAAAAGTTCGTACGTTACGTCGATGGACTCGAAAGGCATTTTGGCTTTGTTTTATTTACAAATCAGAGGGACGTCAAGTTGACGAACTTCGGGGTGCCGTTGCTCAGACGTTTCGAACCCTCCCATATCAGAACGGTCGAGTCCTCGGTGACCGCATACAAATGATGCTGATCTAACGCCCACGCGATCGCGATCACCGCTCCACAGCCTTTGATACCATTCAGAATTTCCCGAACTAATCTCAAGTCCCAACTGCTCCACAATCTTATCACACCGTTGTCTAATCCTGTCGCTATTACGTTCACGGACACTCCCTCGGGCGCATTGCTGTAGCAAAGGGACGTGATCTTCCTCCTGGACAAAACGGAACCGACCGGTCTCGCGTTTATCGTGAATACTTTCAGTTCCGACTGGCTGGAAGACGAGTTCTCCGCTGTCTTGCTGGTCTCGTAAGTGACCGCGATATCACCGAGAGTCTCGCTGATCGCCAGCAGACTAATAGGATAATTCTCCTCGCAGGATATCGACCTTACGTACGTTAAACTGGAAGAAAGAAACTGGTTTCAGTGTATCTCCCGACAGAATTTCTTATCGGGAGCACCGACCAGGTATAAGGATAGACCTATCATCCAATGTATTTTTGCAACCTTATTCTTATATCCTTATACTATTATCCTTATACCTCGTCGGTGTCACCCATTCATATTTCGTACCTGTTCAAATCCCAAATAACGATCAGCCCACTCGCGTCACCGGTCACCGAAATGCTGAATGCCCGCGAGAGCGACACCGTCGTGATTCTGCTCCTGTGAGCCAACAATACGCACGGCGGCGCTGAATTGAAGTCAATTTTGCCTGGCACAACTGTGTACGTGTGGACCGTCACTCTTCCAGACAGGTGTCCAGCCCACAGTTGCCTTCCACAATCTGGCGCTGATGCCAATATAGTGATCTAAAATAGAAGAGAGAACGTTTTAATGTTACCAGATCTGGCACGACATCGAATCGATCGTATTTAGATAGCGGATTTTATGCATTTATGACGAAAATGAGTAGGTGTAATATGAAACAGTAAAAACAGAAGAATTTCAAAATGCTGTCATAAATAAATTTCTATTTCGCTCGAGTCTGTTGTAACTCAGGTAGAAAATTTTTATTTTGTATAAAGGTCCGCCGTCTGCAGATAAGGATCCATTTCACCGATTTCAATAATTTTTTAACTTTCTGAACTTGACCTTAATTTCCAAGATATTTCTGAAATTTGAAGTAGGTTCAGGATATGTTAAACTGAAAGATGTTATTTAGTCGAGAACATATGGAGAAAGAAAATCAATTTCTATTTCACCCCAGTTTGTTGTAACTCGAAATTTTTTATTTTGCATAAAGATCCGCTGTCTAATCATGTTCAACTGTAAATTGCTCACCGGGTCGAGACCCGAAGATTTGATCAACGGTCTTGGCGGTTGTTCCTTCTTGCATTTGAGTCTTGCGATCCCGTCCGTGCCGCTCCAGGATACCAGAGCAGCTCCCAATACGGAAGTACCGCTCAACATGCTCGCGCCTGGAACGAAATTGGAAATTACTAATCGTTTCTAACCCCTTGCGTTGAGGAAAATCTGGATCGAACAAGGTATACTTTTCTCTTTCGTGTAACCGAGCAGAAGAGTGGTGTAACTGGGTAGTCCGAAGACGTCTCCCGTCATTAGAGGAACCAAACTCGCTAACGGCGCTCTGTGCTTATGCTTCCAGCAAAGGACCGGTTCGTTTCCGGGCGCGCCCACATAGTTTCCCCATTTGATGCCTGCAAGAATTTGACAATAACAATTTCATTAAGAGAGTAGACTCTCGTTTTCAGGATTGTCATTTCTCGATAATGCAAAGATGGGCTTTTTCAGTAGTCAAAGGGCTAGATAAAAGATCAATCTAGGCCGCAGTCGCCCTCAAAAGTCCTATTTTTACTAAATAAATATATATATTTACTAAATAAATGAGGTTCTACATATCTGTATTTATATGCCCTTCCAATTACTATTAGATGGAGTAGTCATGAGAATTTGTGGAGAAAAGAGCTCACCGTCGACACCCTCGATCACTTGGGGCAACGAGGTGTGTAGAATGGTGGAGCTGATGTTCTGGAGCGGCAGCAAGTGAGCGGTCGTGAACAATTGCGCCGGTGTTTGACCATAAGTTCGCACCATGGTCTCCCACGCTTGGCGCACCAAGGGGTCCGCTATTTGCTCGACGTTGAATCCGTAGTAGGTCTGAAAGAAATCGCGATCCGTGAGCGTTGATGCCTCTAATTCGACTTGGTCGCAAGACTTACCGCTGGATGGAAGACATTGATCGCCTCGACGGCTGGTTTCCCGGTTTGCCTGAACCCGAACACCAGGTCGATCCAATACGGCAACACCTCTCTGACGATGTCTGTCTCCAACGCTGCCCTGTGAGCAAGAACGAAGAGCCTCGCGTCACCGCCGCACCATTTCGGCAGCTCAACGTCGCCCACCCTGTTGCCGTTCTGTCGGACACCGAAGTTGAATCCCTCGTAGTTCAAGAGGAATTCCGGTAGATAGAAGAACTCTGGTATCAGTTCTTTGACGTCGGTATTGGAGTCGCAGCTAGTCAGTCTCCAGGTAGTAGCCAGCGCGTGGAACGTCCGATCGGGCATGTCGAAGTTGTTGTCTTGATAGCAGAGGAACATGCTGGTGAAAGGTGGTAGTCTCACCAGAAAATGCAGCACCGTTCCGGAGTTGCTGTAGTGCGACCCGTAGTGGAACGGCTCCTGGTTCAACGCGATCAGATTCAGCCCCTCGGACAACGCCTGCTTCATGTAGTTGTAGTTGTTGATGTAATGCTGCTCGTTCTTCTTATCCTGCACAGCCATCGGCCGGCTGAAGTTCCGGTAGATCTTCGGGCTGTTCAGGTCGATCTTCTCGCTGGTGTAATCAGCCAGCACGAACGGGAACACCGGGTACTGCATCAGGTCGTTGTATGATCTTCCAGCGAGCTTGTTCAGGCATGTGATGTACTCCCAGTTAGTCAACGCTCCGCTCCGCCAGAGCGTGATCGCTTCGCTGAGGTCATCGCCGGGTACACGCCTCGGTAGATTGCAATTATTCAACTCGGTCGCGAACTCGTCCCGCTGTTTCGACGAGTTGAACGCCAGCAGATATGTTCTACCGGTGATCAGGAATATCTCGATCGCCCTCTCCTGCAGTTGGTACCGTCTCCGGTGCAGCTCCCGGATGTCCTCGAGACGCCAGGCTGTTCCACCAACCATAGCCAGGTCGAGACCACCCAGAGCTATGTCGGTGGTTAAAGGCACGTCAGGGTTGTCAGGTACGAAGTAGAGGCAAGTCTCGCCGATCAGGACCTCGCCGGCAAGCTCGGCACTGGGCGTGACCACCTTCGCTTGGGACATCTTCCGTATCCTCTCGCTGGTGTGCAACCGCTCGATCAGCGCCGAGGCTTTCGCGTCTTGGCGGTCGGACATGAACAGATAGGACAATGGCGCTTCGATCTTCGCCGCTTCCAGTTTCTCCTGATGATCGGCCATGAAGAACTTCTTATTGATGTTCAAATGGCATCGTTGCAACCGTATCCGTACTCTGGCCGGTCCTTCGGTGGGATCCAGCTCCCAACTTCTGGGATAGCTCTTCTCGAAATGCCAGGCAGCTCTCTCGTGCGTCAAACGTCTGGCCAGGTCTCTCCACTTGGCCACCGCCTGCGCCTCCATCGCCCTCGAGTGCTTCAGTCTTTCCATTAATACTTTCCGTTCGAGGTTCTGCTCCTCGACGACCGTCCGCGTGATGGTCATCGCGCTCTCCGTCAGCTGTTTCGCGATCGCGTCGAACCTGTTCCCGATCCTCTGTATCGCCGGCAGATTGTTGTCGATCCAAATATCCCGGTCCCTCATCAACTCGCGTCTTAGCAATGCCAGCTCCTCGTTCCATACCCCAGGGCTGGCCTCTTCCATGCCTTTCGCCAGATCCCACAGATATAACACTTCCCAGAACTCGGTGCAGATCATCGCGTCCGCGCTGGGCATCTCGTTCCGCCTTTGCAACAGGTCCCAGAAGAACACGGTGAACTTCTGCTCCACCTGCGGATGCACTAACAGCAGAGAAGTCAGGATATCCTGGGCCATCGCCTCATCCAATATCGACCTCACTACGAATATCCTCGTATTGTTGCTCTGATGAGGCGCTAGCAGCCACACCATTATCTTCGCCGTGTACTTCCTGAGCGTCGACCAGCCGTTGCTCCAGTGGTTCCTCTTCTCGAGCGGGTTACAGAGGCCGTGCAGTAAGATCGAGAACAGCCTCTTGGTCAACTGCAGCTCGTTCGCGGACGGCGACTCGTCCGCCACCGTCACAAACTCGACCGCTCGCGTTAAAACCACCCGAAACCTATCCAGAAGCTCTCCCTGGCCTGGCTCGCGCAACGTACCCATCGACGATTGACCGTGCAAGCTCGTGAAGCTCGACGATCTGGAGCCGTGGTCGCTCTGGTCGCTGGACGTCGTGAATACCAAAGCGATGTGCGACGCAGAGGCCAGGTACGACGCGGTGCTACGCAGCCGGAAGCCCGACTGGCTCGAGACTTTCGCCAACAAGATGTCCAACTCGCCGTCGAACAGGGCGACTTGCGCGTCCCTTACCACCGAACTCTTGTTCTTCGCGCAATGCTTCTCCTTCAACTCGACGTGATTCAGGATCAAATGGAGATCCAGTACCGCCTGCATCTGGTGGCTACCTGGAGACTTCAACAGCTTCGACGCGATAGCAACCAGCAGCACGTGGATGTCGCGATAAAGGGCCGCCGACCCGCTTTTGTGCGCACCGGCGACCAACGCCTGCACCAGCGATTCGATCAGCCCCTGCTCCAGCAGCTTTCTCAGAACGTTCATCTAAAACATTGATAGCTGAATTAGTTTATTTTATTGTTAGCCTCGAACATAGTCGGAGACTTTCTATTGGCTCACCCTCGCGATCAAGTCGGTGATGAACGAAACCACTGGTCTGGCCATGTTCGGCTCGCCGACGGCCGCTTTCGCGACGATTGCCATCAACGATGGTAATGCCACTTCCGTCGGCCCTCTCAACGCTAGCTTCTTCAGAGCCACGAACAACGGCTCGCTGCTAGGGTATAATGATATCTGATTTGCCAGGTGCATGGCATACTTCTGCTTGAAGAACTTGTTGTTCTCTTCGTCGCCACCGCGTTGGAAGTAGGCTCGTACCACCTGCAGAAAAATTGTCATACTTCGAATAGCCAAAGGTGCGATGCGTGAACTTGAGGGAGAGGTACCTTGATCAGTGCCGTGCGAACTCTAGCATCAGGGTTGTTCGCTAGCACTAGCAGCAGCTCTGCTCTTAAAACGTGCTTCAGCAACGAGCGAACTTGACTGTCGGGTAGAAGTCGAACCGCATCCCGAAGTAGCAATAGGAGACCTTCGCAAACCAGACCTTGGCAAGCTCTCTTCTCGTTCGTCCATGTAATGTGTTTTTCCTGTGCGAGGAAAGCTTTCGTTAAACATTACTAATGTTACATTAGTTTTAATTTCACTTTTCGAAAACACATCGTTCGCAGCGAGTATTTGAAGCTTACGTTGCTATGAGTATTGGAGCCGTCGCTGGCAGCGATGCCGGAGTCCTCTCCAGCGCTGGTGTCCTGGGACGGTCCATTGCGACGTTCCTTCCTCCTCGGCATTTTGTTTTTCTGTATCTGCGCGTTCGCCAAGCCTTTGTTCAATTTGCTGTTCTCCAGGGTGGTTCCGATCGACTCCTCCGAGGAACTGGTGGTCACCAGATTCGGGATCTTCACGATCTTCTTTTCGCCGAGCGATGGCAGCAGAAAGTACATGTTGTGCCTCGAGTGGGTGATGTACGTCGCCGAGGCTTCATGGACGAGAACCAGAAAATCGGTGATGGCTACCAGGTAGGTGACCTCCGGCGGGGCTCCCATCAACGCTCTGATCAGCTCGACGACCGCTGTTCCCGTCGTCGAGTCGATCACGGCGCCCAGTTCCTCGTATAAGAAGTGTTCCTGCAATAGGCAATTCTTACATTTCACGGAACACAGTGGTGGCTACAGACAATAAATATAGACTCTCTAACAATAACAATAACAATTTTAACGCCTCAAAAAAAAAACTTGAGCTGTCGGGTCCAATTTTGAAAAAGTAATTCGTTCTTAAAAGGTGTACGAATATTTTGTACATCCACTGTATAAACGAGTAATGAGACATGCCAGGTTTGCACTGTGCGTCGAGGCTTACCTTGCACAGCATCAGAATCGTGTCGACGATCTTGACCCTGTTCAACTGCGACGCGTTGAACTCACGCTGCGAGTGCTGGTCCCTCAGCAGCAGCAGCAATCCTTGCAGCAGGAGATTCAACGCATCGTTCCTCGCCCACGTTCTCCAGGCGGTGAGGGCGCCTTTGATCAGCTCGGGATCGGTGATCACGGCCTCGCAGTTCGGCGAGACCACGTGATTGCCGCTGCCGATGTCTCTGATCAGGAGCGAGCTGTCGCAAGCCGCGTCCAAGATCGCCTTCAGAATCTGTTTACCCGCGTGGCATCGTGGCGATTCTAGAACCCGTAGAATCAACGATGTCCCGCCTTCCGAGCGATACTGATTCAACAGCTCGGAATCGCTTCGTATCAAGTGCAGCACTATCGAGAGAGCCAGCGCTTGCTCCTCCTCCGTTGAGTTCAACTCGACCACCTAATGACAGGTGGAAATCATAATACTCAACGATTCACAAAATCTACTATGTAATATGTGTGTAATGTATCTATACATTTTTAAGGCTGTCGCGGTTTAGAACTTACTCTGGCGAACAGGTAGAGGAATACGGGCACACCGCCCACCAAGGTCGCCGCTGGTATCAGCCCCCTGTACTGTTGGCATTCCAACCGTACGGAGAGGATCGGCACGACAGACAACGGCGGTTGTTGCGACACCCTGTGATCCGGCGCGGAGACAACCCTAAAACCTGGTTGACCCGGAAACAGATTTCTTACCACTGCTAGAAACGAGTACACGATATTTTTATACGCCTAAGACTAACAAGATTGCCTCGAGGCTGACCATTCGCCGCGCAACAAATCGCCGACGCGGACACCTACCCGCAGGGTTCCCGATCGCTTGAGGATACAGGTGCACGATGTTCGGGTTCTGCGCCTCGTAGCTGAGCAACAAGTTGTTCTGCAGCTCACCCAGGTGAGAATTTGTGGCGTCCATCACCGTATCCCAGTCGATCTTCGTGTCGGACACCTTGGTCTCCACTGCGTGTCTCAGGTACGTGCCGCCGTAGGATTTTCTGCGGCTCGCGTCGAACTTACCACCCTCTGGAACAAGACGAGGACTCGGTCAATGAACTCTGATATCATTTCCAGGGGATCGTTTAGCTCAGGCCTCGGAATTAATGACTTAGGGCGGCCGATTTCGAAGGCTACATCCCATTGACCCGGGGCTACATGTGCAGCTGTACGTTTCCGAATCGTAAACGTAAAACTAGGACTTTTGAGGGCGATTGACTACAGAAAAATCCCATCTTTGTATCATCTGGGAACGAGATTACCCCTTTAATTCTGAGACCTGGTTTAGCTTACCGAATCGGATCTCTCGCACACCATCCAACGCTCCGGTCGCGATCAACGGCGCGAAATCAGGCTTCTCCGTGTTCAATATACACTCGGCGAGGTTCGTGTAATTTGGTCCGAGACTCGCCAGGTACAAGGCCTTCTCTTTCGAAAACACCGGACATCTGCGCGCCGGCAATTCACTTCGTTAATTGAATGATATTTGTACAAATAGAAAAGCAAGTTCTGTGGAATGATACGGTACCTGAAGACCATCAAGTTGCCGAGATACCAGGCGCCGATACTGCTCGAGCCGATCTGGCCCAACAGGACGCACGTGGTTCCCGGTTTTCTGACTAGCAGACCATCGAACGGCAAATGGGCGCTGACCTCGTTCCAACCGTCCACCCAAAGACTCACTACCACCACCGCGCTACGTTTGTTCAAAACAGTGTCCTTAAAATTCAGTGCTAAATGGTGCCATCGGCCAGAAGGAAGCATACCGGTTATGGACGTTTCGGAGACCGTTCGATTCGTCTTGTCGTCCGGCCGCGTTAACCGTAAGATCAGTTTGTCTGGAAGAATAGAAACGGTAAGAACAACAGATTTTTTTATCATATGTATTTATTATATTACTATTACCTGATCGAAGATCCAGCCAGGTCTCCAGAACCAGAGACTCGAACGCGGAGATTGACATCAGGTGTATGATCGACGTCGGCGTGGGCGGTGACGTCGAACCTGCTACAACTGACGTACCGGAGAAAATATCAGACGATTGGTCTTTCCAAGATAATTCGAGTAGCATGCGTTAAATAGAAAAACATCACACTTATATGTCAGGCGTACACGAGCGAATCAAGCATCCGGCGTGGCACGAAGACGACCCGGCGCACAGTGGGCCGTTTCTATAAAATAGGCGGAAACGATTAAAAAATTCTCGTGTCACGAAATAGGTTGTGAAACTGACCGTTCTGTTTGTAATTAATCATGTATAATTAACAGAGACATGAATTTTGTCCCATTGTGCGCCGGTATTCTAGCATAGTCTAGTATGGGATACTATGTTCTTGTATATTCTAGTATCTTCTAGTACAGTGATGAGTAGACTGCGGATCTTTATGCAACATAAAAATGTTTTGCATTGATTGTGGTAAGCAGGAATAACATTTATATAATTCTAGAATGTTGTAATATTGTTTTCAATGTAACAAAGTCGTTGAGGGATGGAATCAAGTTTTATGTTAATTATTACTGCTTCCCACAATCAATGCAAAACATTTTTATTTTGCATAGAGATCAGCAGTCTACTTATCACTGTTCTAGTATATTCATGTGTTATCCGTTGTACGATCGTCGCGAATGAACGAGCAGATTGGTAGACCAACCTTCGCGGCTCCAGTTGTCGGACAAGACGCCCCAGTCGGATAAGCTGTCGTTGTCCGAGTCGAGCAAAGGGGACACGCTGATCGTGGTCCCTTTCGCGGACGCGGACGATCCTCTCTCTACCCTCAGCCACATGGAGGCCGAACATCCGTGCAACCAGACCGGCCAGGATAGTTCAGGACCGATCGGCAAACAGGACGCGTGAACGGACCACGGGCTGCAGACGCCGGAAGCGAGGTGTCCCTCCCGGAAATTCCTCAGGAGATTCTCCGCCTTCTCCGTGTTCTTGTATTCCTCCGACTGAGTCTTCGGCGACTCCTTCGTCTCCACCAGCACGGGGAACGAGAGGATAAAGTTCGGCTGCGGTCGGGCAGCCACCACCAAGTGGTAGAGCGATTCGAGCAGCGACAATAGAGGTGGCGCGTCGACTTTGAACAGAGACAGGTACGCCACCAGCTCCGATTGCGAAATCGTCTGCGTTGCCAACAATGTGAACACCTCGAGCACCGCGTGTTGCAAGTCTGAAACGCGTTAAGCAATTTTAATGATAACAACAGAGACGTCTACGTCATCGGGCCGTGTATCGTTTGGACACAGCTGGGTAATTCCGCATCTAGAACAATCGAACCGATGAAAATGAGTTTTTGGGAGCTTATAGTGAAAACGTAAAATTTAAAAAATTGGAAAAAACGAGGATATAGCTCCAAGTGTCCCCTTTTTACGGACCCCTTCTCCTTTGAGATTCGTTCATAGGTCATTAAAGACTACAACATATTTAGATTTCAACAAAATCCAAAATTTTACTTCAGAAAGTGTCCGTTTTCGCGTGGAATGACCCAGCTGATGAACGCGGGTTTCCTTTTCTGACAAGACCCCATAGTCTGTTCAACGAGACCAATTCGTTCAAGTTACCACTGGCTCGTCTCTCGTTGGATAGACTATAGTATTGTGGGATCAGGACCTCCCCAGACCAAATAATACGTAAACAGTATAATAGTACCTTGATGTCGAGCATCTCTGTTGGCAAATATATCCCGGAAACCATTCAGCAGTTTTGTGATCACTCCTGAACCGGCTAGGGCTGCGCAACTAGAGGCGCTCTCTCTGCAAGTGGCCGCGACCTTTCTCAATCCTCCGGTCACGATGGCTGCTCTTTCGGCGTCCAAACCTCTGCGGAATTTCCAAGGACATCAATGGAATTTCTCACGTGGTCTCCTTCGTTTCGATGCCTCGAGAACTCACTGTTTGCTGAAGTGGATCAACAAGTTGACCGCCAGCGAGCACAGAGCCGGGTGAGCGTTCGCGTTCCCTCTGGCCTCGACCACCGGTCCAAGGGAGTTGCTTCTTTTCACGATGTTGGCCCGAGGACTCCTGCCAGGTACTTCGACGTCCGCTTCGTACCCGTCATCCGCGGTCACATACTCCCCCGTGCTACTGTCGTCCGCAGCGCAATCCGGCATCGTGTCCAACGTCATGGTCAGCAGCTGAAGCGGGTAGCAAGATTAGTCGAACCGAGAGACTCGGGGCCTAACGCTGATCAATGCATTTCAACCGGTAGACGATTCTAAAGGTGCGAGTACACTAGAAACAGTTTCGAAGAACTGGGCGATCGCTGACGTTGAATCATCAGCGATATACCTCATTTATTCAGTTTATCGCAATCATTCTATTCAAAGTTTCCATAGTTCTAGCTGATTTACAATCAAATTCCTTGATATCACCGATCGACTTTTCTCAAAAATTTCGCGTCGGTTCTCTCTACCGTTTCGAATCGGTTGATCACGCCGGCTCGATCTTATTACAACGATTATTCTGTAGTTGCCAGAAGAACGCCGCACAATTCATGTCACAATTTCAAAAAATTTGTTTTCAGACAGATTTACTTACGTTAGTTTTATACTGTACTTACGTTTAGATTTATTTACATATTTACCAGAAAAAAAGTCTTTAAACAAACTCGAAAGGCTTTAGTAATCAAAATATAGTAATTTAGTATTATTAGTAATAAAAACTTGAAACGGCAATGTCTCGAAAATGAAAGTATGCGACACATGCGGCGTCCTTCCATAAACCACAGATATATACAAAGCAACGCACTCTGGGTCGAGTGTACTGCGGTATCGTTTCCTCCTGGGCGGGCTTCAGCAGCGAGACTTTGAGCAGGGCCTCGACGATCACGGCCAGTCCGCGACGCAACTGAACGCATATCTCGGTCAGCGCTCTTCCCAGCTCCATGACCACGTCGCAGCCACCTGCGCCGAACAACACACGCTCACTTCTTGTTACCGCGAAACTTATGCTGACGAATAAATTACTCCGGCGATTTTCTACGAGAAGAGGAGGATCTCGAATCGACGGAGTCGTCAAGTGTTCCAGAAACTGTTTTCGCGGGCGAGCGAAGCTTATTGGGGATTATAATCCGCAGCTGCTGCACGGACGTACGCACGCTGGCAGAGACGGGCATTGTGATTCACGCTGTCGTTATATAAAACGAAGCTGTTACTTACACAACGGGGACGTCAGGCAGCACGTGAGCAAAGCCTCGAAGAGTCTGTGCGCTGATTTGTTCGTATCTGAAAGCGGGGTCGAAAGAAAAGCGTGTTAATAATCCAGATACCGATGCGGATCGTCGCTGTTCCAGAATAGACGCACCTGTAACACTGTCCGTAGCGATGCGCACGGCCAACGTTCTGAACAGCCGCAGAGACGTCTCTGATAGGGGATGCGACGACAATTCCGCGCGGAATTTCGGGCTGTTCAACGTCACCCCGGCTGCGGCTCTCCAGACAGCGCTAGCCTGGTACAGATTCAGTTTCCTGTACGGATCCGCGTTGTCGTTCTCGACTTCGGGACGATCTTGTGCTTCCGTTGTCCCGAGTTTCTGTTCCGGAGCATGATCCCCCGTGTTCGTCGTTTCTTCTCGATCTCCTTTGGGACTCTGACGACGATCCACAGCTTCCAGAGCTCGCAGCAGCTCCGTCGTCTCGCTCTCGAGGGATTCGAGCAGCGACTTCAACGCGGACCTCCCCGACGAAGAAGTCTCGAGACCCGATGCTGCTCCGGACGATCTTGTTGTCCGCCAGATCTCGATGGTCACGGTGACCTCGAGGAGCGCGTACACGCTCCTGGTGAACGTGGTGTCCGGCAGCAGTGTCAACGCCTCCTCCAATCCGTTCGCTTCCGTGAACCACTCGCAGATCTGCGTGTTCACGATCAGGCAGGAGATCCCGGAGAGGCAGGACTGCACGAGGAACTTGGCGGTGGCGTTGCTCCTGTCGGCCGCGTAGCATCGCTTCGCCCTGAGGAACGTCGGGTGGAACACCGTCCTCAATAGTTCCCGTCTCACGTGGAACCTGGAGCCAGGCCCGATCTTCAGAAGGTGGGCCATCACCACGTAGCAGAGCCTCGGCTCGTCCGGGGTCAATAGGTCCCCGTACACCTGGGTTATACAAATTTCGATCAAGCTATCTGAAGTAAACTCTAGATCAGTGCTGGGCACATTTGTCTCAATTTAAAAAGGCAAAGATCTCCGCGTACCTGCAGGAAGTCCCAGGAGTAGGTGTTCGGCCTGTCGCATGTGGAGCAGAGGTCGGATTCCGAGTAAGCAGCCAGCTCCTTGAAGAAGGTGCGCTCGAGAAGCGCGACCGCGGGCGCGTAGGTGGCTGGATCGTGTCTCTTCAGCAGAGAGGCGACGCTGGACAAGAGTGTTCTCGGCGGGAAACAGCAACAAGTGCCCGCCGCGGTGCACACCTTGATCATCCGGACTTGCAGCTCGCTGGCGAACGGGTGCGAGTCCTTGAGGAGATTTGTAAGCGTCATGAACAGAGAGGAAATACAGCAAGCCTGTTTCGCGACGGTGCCAACGATCACGGTCTCGGCGTACGGGGCTCCGAACACGTTGGTGTGGTGATGACTGGTCAAGTTGTTGTTCGCGCATGATCTGTGCTTGGCCCTGTTGCAACTGGCCGCGTGCGATATGTCGCGTCTGACGGACTTCAGACCGCTGGTCAACGCGCCTATCATGTCGATAACCTTCCTGGCGCGGGCGATCGACTTGGCCGCGTCGATGCTCGGCAGCTCGACGATCGCCAGGATCGTTCTCTCGACGAGCTTGCCGTCCTGGCTCTCCGTGAACAGCTGGAACAGCTCGAGGAAGTCGGAGAGCTTCTCCGCGGCGGTTGCGGCGCCCTGCTGGTGCAGCAGGCAGTACAGGAACGTCACGATCCCGTAGATGGTGGCGAAGATGAACTCTTGCAGCAGCGAGCCCTCCTCCGGCGACAACACGTTCACCGGTTTACCGCAGGCGTCCTCTAGCAATCTGAGCGTCATCGGCAACAGCCCGTTGTGGATGACGGTGGTGGTCGGCTCGTTGGCTCTCAGCACCCGTTCCAACGCAGTCAGCATCAATCTAGCAGCCGCTGCTTTCAGCGTGGCGCATTCCGTTCCGGTTAGCCCGGCACTGTCGATCCCGAACTGAAGCGACCATAACGTGTCCAACGCGAACTTCAACACCTGTACCGCCGGTGTCTGCTCCGCTGGTGTGTCGTAGTCCCTCAACCCCTGCAGCAGCTGGATGATCAGCAAGCTCGTCTCGAAGTTGCTGATCCTCGCGTCCAACACGCTCTTGATCCTCTCGTCCATGTAATCCCGCGGCGTCTTCTTCGCCGGCCGGGTCGGCAGCTCGTACAACGCCGCCTGCCATTTTTGCTCCTCGTCGCTGCGCACCACCGATGTGAAGTACTCGAAGTCCATCGGGTTCAACCGGATTTTCAGAGTCAGCGACCGCGCCTGGTCGATACCATCTGTCAGCAACTCGGACTCGCTGCTCGCGGTCTCCAGCGTGTTCTTCCGCGTCTCGAACATCCCGACCGATCTTTGCTTTGGGTGCAACGGCACCTTGCCGCCCACGCTCTGTCTGCGGCCGGCTCTCCTCCTCGACGACACATTGCCCTCGTGGCAGACACCGTTCCGGACGCACCTGTTGGACAGTTCTTCAGATTATTTCAACATTTAAATACACCTGTTGTTCATCTTCATAGTAGATTCGTTATTGTCAAGTAATGATTCAACATCGCCATCGAACATGATGAGTAGGCTGTGGATCTTCATGCATTTATAGCAAAATTGAAGAAATCCAAATTCAAAACAGACCATTTGTATTTTGCATGAAGATCCGCAGTCTAATGATGAGCTTTTCTAATGAAAATAATCTAACAATTTCGTTCAGGCTTTCTGTCCAAAAAGTTTCAAACTTCGTACAGCACAATTGTCGAGAAGCTTGTTGGTCTTCCAACAGCGGAGCCAGGGTCTATCTCGACCCGGAGTATCAAAATCGTCATTGAATTACTCAATTTCTATCGAATTATTTAAATGAACAGCTGCTTCGTTAGGAGCAACAGGAAGGTTAGTCTGTTTACAAGAAGTACCTCAGAAAATATGTTTGAAAAAATTGATAAAGGCCATCGAAAGCGAAATAGCGTCTGTCTTCGACCTCTATCTCTCTCTCTCTTGAAAATAATCAGTCGCCAACGCACCTGCCCTGCTTGCGCTTCGCGTGGGACACTATCTCGACGGTATCAACGGTGTCGTCGTTGCAGTGGAACTTCACGTAGGGGTTCGACGCGGCGTCGCTCGAGTTCTTCGCGTTCTTCGAGTTCTTGGAGTCCTCTTCGAGGGCGACCGGGTACAGGGCGACCAGCAAAGCCACCAGCTCCCTGCCGCAGGAAAGACCTCGGACTCCCAGCAAGTGTAGTATCGCGAGACAACGCCAGCCACGATCCTGCGAAAGGTACCTCCTCAAGCAGACCAGGTCATTCTCGTCGATCCTCTTCGCGCAAAGCTCGTACACGTCCGACAGCAGTTCGCAGGCGATCAGGGTCGACACTCCACCTCCGCCGACCGAGCTAGAATGGGTATTTCCATGGTCTAAGTCTTTTATACAGACCGATCTTATCCGATGAGAAAAAGCTGGCGTTATCGCGAACCAGATAAGCTTATTGTCCGAACACACCCTCCCGCGCGCTACGCAATCTTGTTTTCAGTGGAACACGCGATATCTTCGGAGGAAGTTTTCTACGTGGGATCGCGAGTGACGAAAGTCGATTCTATCCGCGTCACAACGGCTACTGCGCCGAAATACTTTGGATACAAGGTGCACTGTGGGCTGGTCCTTGGTTCTACGCCGACTCCGCTTAGGTTTACACAACGAGCCCCTAAACTGTGACACCGTGCGAACATTTCAGATTCGACAGCCGGGAACTTGTGGACTGCGAACAGTTGAAGTTTCGAGATTTAGTAAGTTACGTGTCGATCGGTGTACATAGGAAATCTGGAAGTTATATTTAGCTTATCACCACACAACGCAGTCCTGAAACGCGCATGACACATCTACCTAATCGTTTTCACCTGTGAGGACTCCTTTATCCGAACGCTTCACTCGAGATTTCGAGATTTTGTTTGGTAGAAAGTACGTCAGCAGGCTTGAGGCCATTCTAATGCTTTATCTTCCTTCGATAAAAGTTATTCGATAGGATTAATAATTAGTATATTATAAATAGAACTTACAAAGCGTAAGAAATCAAATAAGAATACAGTAAGTTTATCATTTCGTAAACCAATGCTTCTAATTGGTTATAAAAAATCACGTCGATTGGTACAATTATAAAAAAAGTTATTCTATTTTAAAGGGCGTACGAATACTTCTTACACTCACTGTAAGTTCGATAAACGAATCGTCATGATAAAAGATATGGGGATCGTTCGAAAAATTAGTAAGGTAAATTCCTAAGGTAGGAAACTGTTTGCTGGATTCAATACTATCTAATTTGTCACAGTTTAGGAGACCAAGGCTCGATACAGACTATCGGTTCACTCACGGCCCTATCTAATGTTCCGACTAGAGCAACTCCGCAGCGTGACGCGCATTATTGAAATTACGTGGTGAAATTACGCGCATTATTGTTTACATGGAAATTGATCCGATAAATCTTTTTATCCAACCACATATTGGAATAAAAACTGGAGAAAATCGAAATAAGTAGAGCCTCATTTTTATAAGCTAAAACATTTTAATCGCTTTTGCTGTTCAGCAGGTTAGCGTTAAAATTATGTAATTTATATTTGAATCTGTACCCAGTCTAAAGCCTAGAGCATGGGTAGTCAACCTGGTCCCTACCGCCCACTGATGGGCGTTCCATCTTTTATGGTGGGCGGTAGGGGTTTTGTCCGATACTGAAGCACTTTTAATTAATAAATAACTTTTTAAAAACATTGAAATGGAAATTTTCTAAAGTATTGTTTAAAAAATTTTCATGGTCACTAACCGGTGGGCGGTTAGAAAATTTTCTTACTAATAGAGGTATAAAAAGGTTGACTACCCCTGGCTTAGAGCCTACAGCCAAGGATCAGTGGTCACTGGTATTCTATCGCAAGAAACAATTCGTTCGAAAAAATAATCTATGCAGCCGCCGCCGAGTGCACGTGCGAGAAAGTGACCGCAGCTAGAGCAAACGATCGAACGCTAGGAGATCGGGATCGGATTTTCTGCGGTCAGTGATCGTCGTGACCAAATCGTAAAAACGGCCGGCCGTTTTCTCCGGTTTGTCGCCGCGCAGTTTGCGATTCCCCGAAAGAAAATGAGAGATTTCCAGTTCGATTCCAGGTT
This sequence comes from Lasioglossum marginatum, assembly GCA_028455795.1. Taxonomy (NCBI): domain Eukaryota; kingdom Metazoa; phylum Arthropoda; class Insecta; order Hymenoptera; family Halictidae; genus Lasioglossum; species Lasioglossum marginatum. The sequence continues at coordinate 4,796,992 of CM052268.1, forward strand.
GAACACCAGAAGAAGATAGATTTTCACTCTTTCTCCCGGTAATCTACTGGGCGCCAAGATCTCCCGAACGAATCGAACGCGTGCAGTGGTTATCGGACTCGTGATATCGGTCCGTGGATCACGCGATCTTACCAAAACGATAGGGCATCTTTCACGTCACGGCCTTCTTTGACTTGAGCGAGCAGCTCGGCGAGGAACACGTCCAGCCAGGATGATTTCTGGAACAGAGAAGATACACACCAATTAATTATTCGTGCGTCATTCGTCGCGGAATCGGGCGTCTCGGAAGACGGGTTTATCGTCGAATCGATAACATTAACGGGCTGCTAATTACCGCAATCGTGATGTGTATTAATAATTCGGCGCGTTTTTTCGACGAGCCCTGAAATTCGCCGGTACCGAACAAAACAGAGATATCGGAGAGACGCATGATGAAACGACGTGACGAAAACAACAAGCCGTTCTACAGATTTCTAAGCTGCCGTTTGGTACAGCACTATTCTTGGAAACATTTTACGCATTTATAACAAAAATGAATGGATGCTATTTAAAACGGCGAACAGATTAAAAAATTTTAACTCGTTCGCTACCAGCATTTGTTTCGTTGCTTACCTTCCTTGCTCGAAAGTTTTATTAAATGCAACATACCCAATTTTGAATTATTATTACAATTTTAAATTATGCATTCTACTATGACTTCAAACGACGAAGTGCATAGAATTAATTGGACTGTTTTTAAGTAAACTGTCAGATTATGGATGTCACATATTTGCGACGGTGGTAGCGAACATGTTAAGGGTATTAATATATTATTTTCACCACAGTAAAATTATTAATGAAAAATATAAATTGATATATAGCTTCTGTGCCTTGCAATTGATGCACAAATTTATTTTGCATAGAAATCCGGAGTCTAGTAATATTAGTAACGAATTTGCGAGTACCCGCCTACCCCTAATATTTTTCCCAAACCCGAAAATTCGCGATACTCGGTTACCGGAAGTTTTGACTTCTCGAATGCCACAGATTTCCGGGTCAAGACCCGACCCGAGTCATCAAAAGCCGAACCCCTATTATTAATTCGCAATCAGTAAATCGCTGGGCGGGGATCAACGCGCGCTTGATAATCGCCGTTGCGATTAGGGACAGTTGAGATAATTTCGGTATTCACGTGCTGGATGTAAGTCCGCGCGAAAAATCAGGCAGATCAAGGTCGAGCGATCTCGTCGATCGTTATCGATCTTAAACCTTCACGAGCGGGAATTTCGGACATCATCGGTCGTCGTGAAGTTTTATAATCGTTAAAGAACTTAGAGAATTATTGATTATGTTCAAATATTAATAACTACACTAACTTCGATGACAACGAAATGAAATCTGCGCGAAAGTGCTCTGTATACCAACTTCCTTAAAGAGCGCTGTCAAATTTGTACGAATAAAAAAAGCAATACCGAAGCCTCACGCAAAATTTTGATACATATTGACTTTTCAGTTAAATATCCGTGCAAACTCATGATTCACAGGGGAAACAATCGCGGGAGCCTTGTTGATCGTAGATTATGCATAGCACTGTTAAGGACTGTGCAGACGTGCCTATTTGTGTGACCGGCTCTGATTTCAGTTTGCGTCTACGCTGCGTTATGGAAGTCCTTTAGTATCTTGTTTTAAATTCTCCTAATGCTTACACTGCATGACCCTCCACCTACTAATCTTTGAAACAGATGAATAAAATCCGCAGTCTCCTTTGTGCAGGTTTTATCAATGCTGGTCCACTGTGTGTTTTCTAGGAACGATCACGCACGGAGAAACCGATACTGTTTACGTTACACGAGACAGAGAGATCGCGCGCCGTGTGTGTTTGCTACCTGCCAAGTATCAGCGACGCTAACAACCGCGCGCAACTTGTATGTCATCCCAACGTGACGTCGAGCGAGGCTAAACAGCGTCGTTTACATCGCGGGGGAAGCGGAATAATGATTGATCGCGATTACGAAACGTCGCTGCAGACCGGACCCAGTCGATGGCGCCGCGAGTAGGATCGAATCGAGAATCGACTGGAAGTCCTTCCTCTTCGAGGAGAAAGGACCGCCAAGGCAATGTTACTTGAAGCCGGCCGAGGATCCTTCCTAGCGAGAAGGAAAATCGCCGCCCGAGGGAAACATGTAGAAACAGAAGAATTTCGATCATCTATCTGTTACAGTCGTCCACTTTTTCAAATACTTTTCAGAAGAATTAGTTTACCATGAGGATCTTTCGATAGATCCTTATACTCATCGTCAACTCACTCCTAATATAGTAATTCCGCTTCGGATTATTGCGGAAAGCATGTTTTTCGTTGCAACACGATTATTGGAAACGCTATCAGCATTTCGCTCAGATCCTCTTCGTGTTTTTGTCATGTTCGACATCATATGAATGCGGTTTTTGAAGGCGAATAGTTTGGTGAATTTTGTTCGTGACTCTCACTTCCATTGTTATACCGTATGACTAGACTGCGGATTTTATGCATTCATGAGAAAAATTCGTCTCTTGAACATCAGAACAATTTAGACATGTTGTTGTATTATTTTCAGCCTATTGAAGATATTACAAAATAAGTTTCTATTTCACTCGAGTGTGTTGCAATTCAGGTAGAACATTTTTATTTTGCATCAAGAGCAGCAGTCTACTCGTGACCCCAACAAAATTTTCGTACACTAACTTTCGCTGCTGTATTGTATGATAATTGCAAATAAGTTCCTTCAACTCTCGAACATTTGGATTAGTCTAAAAATATAAATTCAAAGGTGTCTGAACATAATTCGAGCAAACGCCGGACTGTGGGCCAGACTGATGAGTTCTGCGTCAAAATCAAAGAACTTTCGATAGAAATGAGATAGAGATTTCTTTTTTAACTTAAACCTACCGAGCTTTAGAAGTAGCCGACACATGTTGCCTTATAAAAATAACAAGATTAAATTTATTTGAACTTTGCGCGGTTCATATTATAATATCTGCGCTCTTAAATATATTTATTTAATCGTTTACTGCGAAAGCATCTTTATGATTTCAATAATTATGAAATAACAAATCTGAAACCGGTCATTCGACCGGTAGGTTTAGTGTTGATCTAAAATAAATCGTTGCTTTATCTAATTCCTATCGAAAGTTCTTCGATTTTGACACACAATTCATCAGTGTAGCCCACTGTTCGCCGCACCACGTTGACCCCTTGCCGTATCCTTTTCTTTACAGTTACGGTGACTAAAACGTCTTCGTCCCCAAAAACACCGTAGAACAAAAAAGAGAATTTATATTTTTAGTATAGCTACATTTACTTGAATGCTCAAATATCGATTACCAGACAGCGGATCTTTATGCAAAATAAAAATGTTCGACCTAAATTGTAACAAACTGGAGTGAAATAGAAATCTATTTTCTTTCTTAATAGATTTACTGTTTTAAATTACATCTATTCAGTTTTGTCATAAATGCATACAATCCGCTATCTGTTGATTACAAACGAATCAAATTTGATTTCATTTAAAAAGAAAGGCATAACATTCATATTTATTAAAAATTCTTCTTTGTCGATCGTAATTATTGAATAAACTCTTTAATGATTTCGGCGCGTAGGTTCGATCTAATTTTGACTAACAAGCAATTTTGCAAATTTTTAAATTATTCTCAACGTTCCGATCCGGATATGGATCCTTTTCACGAGAAATTGCGTCTGTAAAAGATCGTATATTTTAATGTGTGTTAACTGAATAGGGTATTTGGCTATTATATCACGAGAAATTTCGTACTTGCTGTGCGAAAACAAATTCTTTACATAACTTATTGAAATTTGGAAATACACGTGGTGGGCACGTGGACACGCGGTTATGCACGTTGGTTGGCATAAAACTGAAGCCATGTAAACGTTAATGCATGTGTATTTCCAAATTTCAATTTGTTTTCGCACAGCAAGTACGAAATTTCTCGTGATATAATAGCCAATACCCTATTCAGTTAACACACATTGAAATATACGATTTTTTACAGACGCAATTTCTCTTGAAAAGGATCCATATCCGGATCGAAACGTTGAGAATAATTTAAAAATTTGCAAAATTGCTTGTTAGTCAAAATTAGATCGAACCTATGCGCCGAAATCATTAAAAAGTTTATATTTATTAGACTTTGCTTAAAATCTTCATCACGAGTCTGACTCGTTAAAATACGGCACAAGTGGTTAAAGAGATGTCCGGTGTGGATGAGAGTCGGGGTTGTAGCTAAATTGTACCTCGTAGCTCTGCGGCTCTGCGTGTATGAAATGATCCCAGAAGATCTGCAGCCTGTTGGTCGAGGCCGAAGACATGCCGGGACGATCCTCGTACTCTTTGTCGTCGTCCTCCTCCCTGTCTTCGGTCCTCAGCCTGGCGTCCTCCTCATAGCTCATAAGCTCGTCGAAGCTGAACCACGGGCACAGGGTGTCCTCGGCCAGGTTGCGAGGAGCAGTGCGACCGGCGGCGCACGTAATCCGATCACCTGAAACGATCGTAGACCTTTATGCAGACGAGCGTGCTCCGTATCGATCTTCGATCGAGAGGAAGAAAATAGAGCGCGCGCGAGAGAGAGACGCTTCAGAAAACGGGGTCTTAGACTCGCGATCCTCTCCGCGACTGACAGACAACGAAGAAGCCGATCCTCTCCGAGTCTCCGGATCTCCTCCGCATCGACGAGCTCCCGTCAAACGAGACACGGGAACAGAAGCTCCTCCTTTTCTCGCACGGCGAGCAAGAATTCGCGTGTTACCACGATCGCTGGTGCATGTGCGTCTCTTTCTCGACTGCATACACACGGCTTACATAACATCCCCACGAGTTCGCGGCGGAGACCAGTTTTCCAGCGTTGTTCGCGGGAAGGAAGCCTGCAAGCTTCCACACGGCTCACGATCGTCGCGGTGAAAGAGAGAGGCCGAGGAGGAGAGAGAAGCGAGATCAGTAACCCCAGGTTACCATCATCATCAACATCGTGGCGGCTACCGCGGCGGAACACCACTGAGGAACAGACTGACACAATTCGTCGGTCGGTGTAGTCGTTGTCGCGCAAACAGAAGTAGCCCGGGTCTCCACAGTCTCTACGCGAGACCTCGTCTTATCAAACTCGCTTCCTCCGATGCCACAAAACGACAGTCCCTCTTATCACTCTCCCTCTTCCTCTCTTTCTCTCGTTACGGGCGACGAACGTCGTTCTTTTCTCTCGGGTCCGTAACCGACCAAGATCACCGATCACAATCCCAACCCGGTCCACCGGGAAGGACCACAGTCGCTGCCAATGCCCTCCGTGGATACTGCTCCCGCTACCGCATCGTATCTCGCACGTTCGAGACCGTCTGTACTCGGTGGAGAGAGATCACGACCCCTCGGAGTGATCGGCTATCGTTCCGAGTCAAGCGACAGTGATTTACGAGTGTCTTCTAGCAGGACTTTTTTACCACGACTCGCGAGAGTGGTCATTGATCCTAGATGGCTAGATCCTCCGAAGCTAGTCTAGCCTCCGAAGAAGAACAATCCCAACGGCAGCCAATAGGTGAACAGGTGAACGACAACGACCCTGCTAAAGTGTTTCGTTCTGGGTGGACCCGAGGGAGGATCCTCCGGATGTCCGCAACGCCATCAAACCAACGGATAACCTGATCCTCCGAAACGAATGTAAGAGGACACTATTTTCGTCGAGAGGACTAACGCGCGATCTCTGTTTACTCGACTTCTGCTCGCTTCGAGAGCGCCGAGAGATACGGGGCACGCGGTAACGAACGACTGGTACTTCGACTGCCGGCTGATGATCGCGATGACTCTTCGGCATCGGGATTCCCTGGAGGAAGGGGACAGACGAGCCCCCGCGGCTCGCACCGGTCCTCCAATCAGCTTCCTTCCTCGACGGAAGCTTTTATGATTCACGCCCGCAGAGAGAGCAAACGCTGAAATCCTCCGAAAGCTAACCGGCCCCCATAGATTACAAGTACTCCGCACCCCCAGGGTGTAATCGCTTCTGTGGTTGCCGCGACAGGTAGGCGATTAGTCAGTGATACCGTGACTATGGTCACGTAGACCCTCGCACAATGGATTCCTTTTTCTGTGGAAAAATTCGACTTTAGCGTCATTTCTACTTCTATACACGGCAGTCACTGGTGATCACGAACGGCGGTGGTAACGTTTAATATTCGAGGTAACTTTATATTACATCGAGGTAACAGATATTGTTCATAAAAAGATTTTTGTTGGGAACGTTTCTTGAACATGTCTGGATCCATTGATGTATGTACATGGATAATATGAAACATATTGGAAATAATGTTTTTCTATGAAACATCGAATATGTTTGGAAATAATGTGGACGTATTGGAAATAATGTTTTTCTATGAAACGACAACCCTTTGAAACATCGAATATGTTAAACCCTTTGCACTCGGAGTTTTTTTAACTCGAAAATTAAACATTTCTTCCGATCTAGAATATTTCCATTCTCAACGATTATTTAAATATCGTGGATACGAAATTGATATAGTACATCATACCGAAAATTAAACATTTCTTCCGACCTAGAATATTTACATTCTCAATGATTATTATTTAAATTTCGTGGACACGAAATTGATATAGTACATCATACCGAAAATTAAACATTTCTTCCGACCTAGAATATTTACATTCTCAATGATTATTATTTAAATTTCGTGGATACGAAATTGATATAGTTTACCTCATACAGAACTTAAATGTTTAATAATTGATTAGATACCAACATGTCTAATAATGTAAACAATATTTGAAATAATAGTACAGCAATTGTTACGCCTCTTGTGGCGCCTCTCAGAATCATGAAGGCGAACACTATAGCGCGGAACATAACAAGCGTAAACCGGCTTAATGTATAATAATTTCGATTTCATTCGGTTTCGTAACCAGAGGCGTTGTTACCGAGTTAGTGCTGATTAGCGACCGCATTATCTTGCGCATGGTGTCGCTGCGCGACCCCCTAAATAAATCACGAACCCCTGCAATCTCGAGAACAATAGCTCTCGGTAATAACTCGAAATATCGACTAGCATTTCGCGATACAGATTTTGCAAGCTCGTCCTTGCAGAAACTGAACCTTTTTTCAAATTTACATCCCCCTCCCCTTTCTTGAAGATTTATTCTTAAATGGACAAATTATAAAATCACGGACCCCCTGCAATTTCGAAAACGATCGCTCTCGATTATTTCGACTAGCATTTCGCGATACAGATTTTGCAAGCTCGTCCTTGCAGAAACGGCACCTTTTGCAAATTTTACATCCCCCTTCTCTTTCTCGAAGAGTTCATTCATAAATAGACAAATTGTAAAACCACAAACCCCCTTCATCTCGAGAAGGATCGCTCTCGGTTATTTCAACTAGCATTTCGTAATACAGATTTTGCAAATTTAACCTTTTACAAATTTGCATCCGCCACCCCTTTCCCGTGGACGTCGAGGAGTTCATTAAATTCCATTAGAATCGATTTTGGTGGACGAAAAAAATAATTGTCGGTTCGAGGGGCCCTGAAAAAGATGGTGGTGTACGGAATCAATTGATATTAGAATTATAGCCGAGGGGTACAGAATAAAAACAGAAGTTTTACCCGGTGAGCGTGTTGTTTCGCGTATTTCCCGGTGTTCGCGGAACGGACGGGGTGCCGGCCGTGATTTCTAATTATCGGTCATTCGTGCCCCGACTCTCTCCCTCTCTCTCTCTGTTCTAACGAGCCGTGGCTCTGACAAACAACCGATAACGTGGCTTGAACACGTGCAAACAATTGGAAACATTCAGTTTGAAGCGGCGGAGCGGTGGTCGCGCGCTCTCCGGCCATAATTGTCGATCAATCTTTGACTCGTACCACAGTGCTCGCTCGTTGTTGTGTGCCACCGCGATTATCTTAATGGACGTTTCTCCGCCCCATTGTGTTTCTTTAATTAGCCTCTCTCGATAATGATTTCGCTTCTGCTTCTCGTTCCGCGCGCGCTCGCGAAAAACCGCAAGAAGATGTGTGTTGTCCCGGCGTTCCTCGCCGCTCGCAACTGGGAAAAGAAGAAGTAGACTGTAACGTGCGGGCGAGATAAACAGGATCGCGTGAAAACGGAAAAGTGTTCGCGTCGATTCCCTTCAAGTGTTGTCCGATCGAGTGTCGACGAACCAGCAAGAGAAAATTCGCAAGAATATGAAGAACGCCGCATGTCACACACTTTCACTTTCGAGACGTTGCCGTTTAAAGTTTTCATCATTAATGCCTCGACATAAAAAAACCGGTTAAATTGCATTACATTTTTTACATTTTTCTGGTAAATACGTAAATCTTATACTACAGAGCTCAATTAATGTATAAATTTAAATTTTTTGAAGTTGTAACATGCGGCGTTTTTCCTTGCAACCACAGACGTACGCGTCGTGCGACGGGTACGTAGAGACAATTGCGATTTTTACCGAGTATTCGATACAGAATTTGTTATTGTCCGCACGATGTTTGTTACCGATATTCTCGCAAGTGTATTTATCCGTTCTACCTCGATAGCATTCAATTCGATAATATTGGATTACTTCAATCCTTTGAACCCTTTATCGCACGCTTCAACCATCTTAATTGATTTTTCTTAATCGATTATCTAGTGGTTTTTAACGCATAAACAATAATAACACGTTATGTACTTATTAATAGGATTCTCGAAGATCTCCTATTATAAAAAATTATAAATGAAAGAATTGCAAATTCTTGGAATTGTAAATTTCCACAAGCTGTGTGTAATCGAAAAAAAGATGATTCCTTAGGTTACTTGAAGAAACTTTTCCCTTTGCGAAAATGTTCTCCGCGTTAAGGAGTTATTAACGAAAAACGCGGACCAATCAGAGGCGTTGGCATTTGCCGAGCCGGAATCCGTCTGCAGTAGCCGCGCTCTGATTGGTCCGTGATTTTCGTTAATAACCTCGACAAAATCGATGCAGAAATTTCGCTACGGAGAATGTTACTTCACATAACCTAAGAAACCACCGCTTTCAAGGTTCAACAGTTTTAGAACACCCTGTATAATGAATAGACGAACACATCGCATTGTTTACATACACACAAGACCTCCCATGTTCCATAGACACCATGATTGTTGTATTCCGTCAAAGTAGCATTATCAACGGGACAGAGATTAGGCTCTCGTTATCATGGCCTTGATTTTTCGAATCTAACAATCGTCTCGATATTCGAACGACTCCGAAAATCATTCTCCGATTACGCGATCGATTAATCGATCCGATCGGGGAAAAAAGGCGCGAGAGTGGCGCCTGCTTAGTCTGTTCGATCTTTTCTCTTCTTTTCCAGTATCGATCGAGAACGATGCAGTCCTCGCGACAAACAGCGAGCCGAGATAATGGCTGGCCTTCGGTCCTCTCGTTACGCAGCTGATCATTAAGATACTCGCTATTTTCTCCCTCTGTTAACACGTTTTTTTTCGGACCCGCGAATCGACCACGCTTTGAACTTGTTTGAACGATTCCCGCCACTGTCGCGGCGTGCGCGACCATCGTGCGCGAGGCCGACAAGAAATTGATGCGGCGCGAATATTCAAACGATGAAAATCCAGCAGCGTATATACACTACCGCTCAAAAGTATCCGGACACTTACGAAATGTATAATAGCAACGCATTAAAGTTACTCAAGCATCTAAAATAATGACTGAAATCGATCTTTACTACTTTCTTATGGAATACCTAACGTTTTAAGTTAAAATCTACCTATGTACTACTTACCAATATATTAACAGTTAATCTCTTGTCGTGTAACAGCGAGTTAGGATCCACTGAATATAAACGTGTACGTGTTGTGAACATTCGAGCTTTTAAATAAACAGAAATCTACTTTTCCGTGATCACGAAGAACTTCTAATCACCATAGCTGTGGACGTGATCATACTTTTGCGGCAAACTGCACCATATTTTGTAATTGCGGATATGTACACTACCGCTCAAAAGTGTCCGGACACTTTCTTTTCTCTAGGAAAAGTATTTCGAACAATCTTGTCACTTGTAATCATTATTATTATGTATATTGTGGTATCGCAGCACAACAGAATTTATTTTTATGCACAAATTATATAATGAAATCCCGATAATATAATTTCTATCCACAAATACGAAATCTAGTGGAACGGTCTCGGTGCTTGAAAGGATTTCAAGTTTCACTTCGTTTCATTTCTAAAGTGCAGAGCGAATTCAGAGAATTTTTCGATACGAATACTAATAATAAATAATAATTATGTATATTGCGGTATTATTGCACAATAGAATTTATTTTATGTACAAATTATATAATGGAAATGCAATAATATAATTTCTATCCACAAATACGGAATCCAGTGGAACGGTCTCGGTGCTTGAAAGGATTTCAAGTTTCACTTCGTTTCATTTCTAAGGTGCAAAACGAATTCAGAGAATTTTTCGATACAAATACTAATAATAAAATACTAATAGAAAAATTGCGCCGCGATTATCTCGTATTTAATCTTATTGTTAGTTTAATATTGGTAAGTTTCCACATAGGTAATTTTTCACTTAAAACGTTAGATATTCCATAAGAAAATAATAAAGATCGATTTTAGTCACTATTTTAGAGTTTATGCGTTGCTATTACACATTTCGCAAGTGTCCGGATACTTTCATTTTCGAGATCTAATTCTTTGACATGGGACATCGGTTAAATTGCATTACTATTTTGAGTCTTTCGAATTTATTTTCATGATTTTTTTTCTAGTAAATCCTATACTGTGAAGTTCAATTAATGAATAAACTCAAATTTTTTTAACCAGAGACTTTTGAGCGGTAGTGTACCGTCATCGTAGTCCCTGCGCGGCCATATTTCCCCTACTTCTGGCAACCCTGGTCGCACGGGAGAAAGGAACGGGTTACGGGAGCAATTTGAACCAAGATGGCAATGATTTTTCGAGAAACAAGACCGACTCTGTTCGCCCACGGGACGTTCGTTACCTGAACTGTGTCGTCCGAAGAGGATCCGATGCGAGAATCACTGAAGTTGTGTCACGATTCATAGATAATCAGGATAACAACATTGACACCATTGTTCCCTTCGTGAACTGTTCGTAGCGCGGTGATCGTGATTGGGCACTGGAAACGGGATTTGTTATTCTCACCCTGGCCGCGATTTTTGCGCCACTTTCAAATTGTCTACTCTCGTCCCCGAGCACTTTCGCGAGACTTTTATCTTCTCGACGAACCATCGGATGAGAAGGAAGACAACAGACCGGATGACACGGTGCGAATCGTTAACCTAACCGAGTGTTTCTCGAGAAGAGAACGGGGCCCGGCGCCGCTGCCACGAGAAGATCTTCGACGAGAGAGGAGTATTGATTTTTCATCGAAACAAGTGCACGTTGACGTTTGACGGTGGAAATTTTCGTGGCCGCCGACAAGACGCCTAATTTGTTGATTGAATTAGCACGACACATAATACTCCTCGAATGGTGCCATCTGTTTTCACGCGAGTCACTCCTCCGAAATCGTACTGGTGGCCTCGCGTGTTTCCGTAGAAACTTCGTTTCTAACCTCGGCGACCTCGATCCGCTCGCGGCTCTCCATGAGAGTGTAAATATCTACATGACAGTGTAAATAGAGTTGCTCGGCAGAGAATCCGTGAGAGATGACCGTGTGGGAGAGACTGCGGAACCCTTGCGGCTGGAGGTCCGGTGCCAAACAAATTTCCATCGATGCCATAATACCGATCTTCGTGGTCCCGACATTGGCGGTGATAGCCGCGCAGACGGTCCTCTGTACGATCATCATCTTCGTGACAACCCCTTTGCTAGTCTACTATCTGCACCATAACTTCCTGAGGTTTCTGCTGCGCACAAAATTTTTCCTGATGTGGACTATCACCAGCGTGGTCATGCTAATGCTCGTCTTCGAGATCGCCGTAGTGCCGTTACTGGAGATCTTACCCGAGGAGAATTTAGTATTTATTATTTGCGTGGTGGGTGGTATAGTCTGCGGCTACAAGAGCAAACTGAACGCAGACACTGCCACTCAGGACAGCGCGTTGACACAGGGTCTGGAGCTGGGAGAAGGCAGCGGAGAGCTCTGCGTCACGTGTAGGAGAAGAGCACCTCCGAAAGCTCACCATTGTAGAATGTGCCAGACATGCATTCTGAATAGGGAATATCATTGTAAATGGTATATTCTTGCTTTGTACAGAGAACGATCTTTATCTTGTGTAATGATGCCGAATGTATTTTCTACCGTAGGTTGGACTGTTGCATAGGCTCGAGCAACTTGAGATGGTATCTGGGTTGCCTGTTCTTCTCGGCAGTGGCTTTTGTCTACGGCTCCAATTTAACCATGACCAGCGTTTGCCACCCGTTCATACTTATCGGTACTGTCCTTTTGCCGGATGACTGCAGCGACGTGTATCACCAGTTGGAGTAAGCGTTTCTTTTTACTGTCACGCAGGGAGATAAACGCTGCGACAGCAATACAAATCGAATTTTTAATAGAAGGACGATTCGATGTGAGAAAAAATGATTGGTTTGTTTGATCGTCGCAGCGTTTGTCCCCCTTAATTGAGGGCACGCAATCTGCTGAAATTAATTATAATACGTGATGCGAGATTATACTCGTGGGAAGAGCACAATACTCGTCGTTATTGAGATTCTCAAAATTAAACTGGAAAGATACCGAGGATCTGCAATACACAAACTTCAATAATCGCGAGATAGTGAATAATTGTCGAGACTCGCGCGTGAACCCGTCGTAAATATTGTAATATCTCTTATTTACTACCGGACAATATAAAAGTTGAATAGATAACGTGTCTCGCAACTGTGTTTGCTTCAAGTACCCGATCAATATATATATAATAGCGTACATATTGTTGCAGCATTGCCCTCTGCTTCGTCTCGGCGCTGTACAGCCTGCTGGTTGGCACTGTGGTGCTTTTCTATTTAATATACCACATCTGGTTAATATGCCTTGGCACAACATCGAACGAAAGACGTCTCCTTGAAGCTGGGAGCCAATACGATCATGGGATGTTGAAAATCGTGTCCCGATTGTTCTGCTGCAAGACTTAGATGTTAAATGTAGACTAGATTATTCAATTTACTTTGTACTGTCGGTGGATGATGCTTTGCATTGCGCAGAGGACGTTCAAAGTAATGTCAATGAACTGAACGAGGCCAAAACGACATCGGGCACATGGGGGCGGTACGTGAATCATAAAAACACTTCAATATTAGTTCAAGCACAATTCTCTCTATATCCTTTCTCGATCTTTCGTTAGAACAGTTGTGAAATGATTCGTACCAAAGCTGTCGTTCTAAGCTCCGTAACGGCACATTACAATGCAAAACGGCTGATCTCGGTTAGGGTGTATCGATTAACTTTTATTTCACTATTATGCACATTGTTTATATATTCATTGTAACTGTGATAAAGCGGCCATTGTATGATCATCGCAATAAATTGTATCAATCAATTGTGTATGGTACATCTAACAATAAGCGGAAAACGAAAGGGAAAGAGAAAGAGTGTCGCACGCGTGACAGAGTGTTTACCGTTTTCTTACACTACAGAAGATTACGTTCGCATATTCTAGCGTCAGTCTTCTACCGTTACGTTCCTCAGTCTGGGATCAAAGTCAGGTATCACCGTTTGCACCAGCTGCCTCAGCTCTTCCTTTCTTTTCTCGGTTTCCGCGATATCCGCGGCGATCGCGAGGTACTTCCTCCACGTGTGGAAGTACCTCGCTCTCAACCTTTGCTCGCAATGACCGTCAGCTAACTCCTCATTGCGTTTCCGTTCTGCTTTCAGTTCCAAAGTCACTGTCCGCCACGATCCGAAGTACCTGTCCAACAGTTTCATGTCGCAGAAGTCCGTGGCGACTTGGTGTTTCAAGTTGACCTCCTTCGCCATCCGCTTCCACTCCCCGAACGCACTCGTGACCAAGCTCCTCTGGTAAAAGGACTCCGCGATCGCGATCCTCGCTTCACGCTCGGTCTCCGTCACCGTTCTCCAAACCACGAACATCCTGCCAATCAGGCTGCGTCTGTACCAATCGTCCGCCTTTCTCGCGTTGCTCTTCTTCTGCTCGACGAGACTGGTCAGCGGGTCGATCAAGTATCGCCGCAGCAGGTATCTGCGATGAAACTGGTCCGCGACATTGTTCAACCGCTTCTGTCTCTCGATCTCTCGGAGCCTGTTCTGCTCCTGCTCCCGTCGCAGCCTTCTCGCCTCGGTCGCAGCCTGCGAAAAAAATTGATAACATCCACCGAGGTGAAATTAACGTTCTCTCGCGACACTCTCGGTATCTGATCTCTCTCTCGCGCTATCTGACCTCTTGTTGCAATCGCTTCCTCGTCTGCTCCTCCTCCGCTCGAGCCGCCTCCTCTTGCCTCTTCTGCTCCTCGAGCCTTATCCTGCGGGACTCATCCGCCAACCTCATCCTCTCCCGCCTGGCCTCTGCTCGGGCTTCCATCCTCGACAGAAACTTAGGCGGGTCCGGTGATTTGTGGGGCACCGTCATACTTTCGTCTCTTGCAACAGAGAACAACACCACCGGTTCCCTATCAGTAGACTGCGAATCTTTATGCATTTATAGCGCTATTAAAATTATTTAGGGAGGAGAAAATAACATTCTACTTGATTTGTATATGTTACAATCGATGCTGAGAATTTTTATTTTGCATAAACATCCGCAGTCTACCTATCAGTTTCTATAGCTAGCAGTTACAAATTTCTTTCAAATGTTGTAGCCTTACCTGTAGCCAGCCTGTTGCATCAGATGGATCAGCGTCCTCCTCGTCATATTTCCGCAGAGAGTCAACGTCTCCTTAGCCATATCGACGGTCTCTCTTCCGGCCTTGTAGATCTCTTTCTGCGCCTCCTTCAGCCTCAGTTCCTCGATGATTCTGTTCTTCTCCGCCAGTTTGGCTCTCTGATCCTCTATGATCCGTTTCTGAGCGATCAATCGGCTCTGGGCCGGCGACTCGACCACGACGGTCCTCGAAACGACGTTTTTCCTCCTCGAGACCGTGCCGGTGATTTCTCTCGCGACCACGCCGTCCTCTCTCTTCCTCGACTTCTGACTCTTCATCAATTCTCTCTGACGCTCCGTGATCGCGTTTATAAACAGCTCGATCTTCCGCTCGTCCGAGACTCCCGGCTCCTCCTCAGGCTTCTCTGGCGTCTTCGAGGTTCTCGCGTGCGTTCTCCACGCGTCAAAGTACTTCCTCATCAACCTCGAGGTCACGCTACTTTGGATCTTCGTCCTGATCTCCCGCAGCCGTCGTTCCTCCTCTGCGTTCACCCTCAGAACGTCGAAACACTTCTTCAGAACCCCGAGACGACGGTGGAGCTCGATCTCGGAGCTGGGCTTGTCCGTGATCATCACCTTGATGTTCCCCACGAGCGACAACTCGCGCTCCGTCGTCTCCGGACCATAGTTCCTCTGCACCTTCGACGAGCAGCCATCCTCTTCCGTCATAAGGTCGCTGTCTTTCCGTGCCGAATCCATTGTTCCCTCCAGGCTGCAACTCCTTTCCATGCTCTCCTCGGAAACGATCCGCTTAGGGTCGTAGTAGACAGCGGGTTTTATGTATTTATAACATATATTATATATTTATAACATTTTTATATATTTATAACATTTATAACAAAGATGGGTAGGTTTAATTTAAAACAGTGAAAACATTAGATTTTTAAAATACTGTTATATTATTTCCAACCTATTAACCGTATTAACACTAATCGTATCATGACCGGTATCACGTTTTTTACTTTTTAATTATTGAAATTATAAAGATGCTTCCATCAGAAATTATTCAATGTACACCACTGTGAGAAACCCGGCCATAAAGCATTACTTTAAATGTAATAATTAGACTGCGGACTTTATGCATTTATAACAAAAATGGGTACGTACAAATTTAAAACAGTGGACAAATAGAAAGATTTAAGTCCACCAGTACATTAGTTTCACCTTAATAAGATCATTAAAAGAAGAAAGAAATTTATATTTGGCTTCTGTGTCTTACACAATCAATGCATATATTTTTTATTTTGCATAAAGATCCGCAGTCTAGTAATAATTAACGTATTAAGACGAATTTTAAAATAGTTTTTTCTGACTTCTCGGGCCAAATATCCCACTGTGCGGTGTTGAACGACGAATTTGGGACTCATACCTGGCGTCTGGATCTTCTGCAAATCCCCCAGAACTCTTCGTCGTCGGAGGGCGCAAAGCTGCCCTTCTTGCAGGTGTAAGGGCCGGAGAACTTCGGCCGGGATCTGAAAACCTCCGTCTCGAATCTTCTCAGCTCCCTTTCCAGGAATCGTTGCTGCTTCTTTATGAACGACTGCGTCTCCTCTTCCTGCGCCAATAATCTGGATTTTCAAGATCCCTTTTAACCCGTTGTTTTATCCATTAGGAAACGTATCGTTGCGTCGTACCTCTTCGCCTCCGCGAAAACTGAGGATTTCGTGGGCGAGACGGATAAATCCTCGCGAAGGATCCGATGTCTCGCATCCATGATCAAGTTTGGATCGAGGAACGTCCTCTCCTGGTCCCGTACCATTCGCAGTTTCTCCAACGGCTCGAAAACGTCCACATCCATCATCCGGTTCATCAGATCGGTCACTTGGCTCGCGTGAGCCATGGCCGATTTATTTTTCAATAAATAAAGCGGCGTTCAATGGGAAATATAGCTATATGTATCTGTATCGAAACGCTGCGCGGGTCTCCTGTTGACGCGTTGTTGTTTCGTTGTTAAGGAAAGTTATGAAAGATACCCCCTGTACACGCAGCTCTGCCTCCCCAACCCCATTCATAAATTAGGGGGAGGGGGCGGAGGGGACACCATCGTTCGCACACATTGCGTGTGCCTAGCCCTGCGAAATCGACCGTTTCGTTTTAGCTGGAATAAAAACCTACAATATTTTTAATGTTCATTTCAAAACTTGGAAAACTAACAATTCTTTCTCCTGAAAAATTAACGATTCTTTCCAAATGTGTACCATTTTTATAAAAAACGGTATATTGAAATTTCGGTATGCACTTCTCCAGTTTTCGGAATATAGATTTCAAAAATTTTTAGTTTTTCATTCCAGGTCGGAAAAATGTTTTTCGCACTTCGAAGTGTATAGATTCTCAAAGTTAGATTTGTTTCTCGTTTCACCGCCCGGAAATGACATTTTAAAAAATTTAAAATGCGCGTCATTTTAGCTAGAACAAAAACCAACAATTTTTTTAATGTCCATTTCAAAACCTGGAAGACTAACAATTTTTTCCCCTAAAAAATTAACGATTCTTTTCAGATGTGTACCATTTTTATAAAAAAAAACGGTATATTGAAATTTCTGTATGCACTTCTCCAGTTTTCGGAATATAAATTTCAAAAATTTTTGGTTCTCCGTTCAAATTTGAAAAAATGTTTTCTCGCAAAATTAAAAATTTAATGTTCCTTCCAAAATTTAGAAAACTAACAATTCTTTCTCCTGGAAAATTAACGATTTTTATAAAAAAAACGGTATATTGAAATTTCTGTATGAACTCTTCTCCAGCTTTCGGAATGCAGATTTCAAAAATTTTTGGTTTTCCGTTCAAGTTCGAAAAAATGTTTTCTCGCACTTCGAAGTATAGATTCTCGAAGTCAGACTTGTTTCTCGCTTCACCCCCCAGAAATTAAATTTTAAAAATTCAAAATGTACGTGATTCCGTTAGTCTGTTTATAATGCGCGTCCCGTTCGGCGATTCAAAGTTTTCCCGCCATTGCAGCGGTGCTCATGCAACATAATGAGACTGATAACGTCGATTGTTGACGAGCCAGTGCGCCTGCAGCAGGTGCATTACAGGACAGGAGAAAAAGTGCGTCGACTTCGAAAACTTATGCATTGAGGATGGTAAGTTGTTCTCTTTCTAGGACAAACATGAAACCGTTGCCCACTAATTGTCGAGATTATCGGTAACGTTATCGTGGCTTATTAACTCTCCGAAAGTCGTTGGAATGCGATCATTGTGGTTAAAGAGCTCCCGATCTCGTTGCCTCCATTCATTCCGCGATCGCGGGACTGGTTGTGTTTTCAAAAGTACGATTTCAGCAGGTAACGGACGTTACGATATACCTGGCGCATACTTACGAAAACTAAAATGGATCCAAGGGGCCCTCCTGAGGGGGCCCCTGTTAGTTCCTTTGAGATTTCAAGCATTGACAAAGTATCCGACACCTCGGTAAATTGGCCAGCGGATCATTCCCTCCACTCGTCTGTGTGCGACCAATCCAAAAAGATGAGCAACAAGCTACTATTTTTGACCGTAAGTAAACACATGTTATTAATCTATGTAAACTCTTGCTCCAGAAAACATCGATAACAATTGTTCACTCTTATTTTCTGTTTGGCCAGGTGGAGTACGTGGAAGATCAGTCCAGAGAATACCCTCGACTGTTTCCAACTTACGAACAGGTCTCCTTTTCCCCTAGAGCTACCTCCCCGCTCTCAGATTTCGAGCATCGTGTCAGTCCTCTTGACCCCAATATGAGTTCGGCAGCTAGGTATTCGCCTACCCCTGTACAGCTTCCGCCATCTCCTTTTCATAATTCTGTTGTTGTTCTGCAAGGTCCGTCTTCTCCTTTAATATCCCCACCCGAGTCCAATGAGAGAACCAACGTCAACTTTGTCTCTCAGCTGACTCATCCGATTGACGCACAGAATGTACAACAAACAGACAACACTCCCGACTTTGTCGCCAACGAGAACGAGGAGCAGTTGGTCTCCAGCGTTGGCAGCGAGCTGATTTTAATGCAAGGTATATCTCCCGTGATCGACGTCTTCGATAATCTGTAACATTTTCAAATCCGTTTGCAGAGACTAATTCTGGATTAGAATCAACAGCAGCCCCGCTGATGTTAACGGGAATGCCTAGCACAGACTTTACGTTGAGCAGAGACTTCCTCGTGATGCAGGACGACCAAATGAACGTTATCAACTCGTTCAAACCACAAAATCTCGACGTGGATGATTCTACCTTGTCTTCTGCCGCGGAGAATTCGAACAAGGAGAATAAGGTGGATACTCTGGTGGCGCCGAAAGATCAGGAGATGAACGAAGTTTTGCTGAACATCGACGAGAAGAAAGAAAACGAGAAGCAGAGCGTCAGACGCTCCAAGCGTCGCATAAACGATAAGAAAAATGCCTGTACGTAGTCAACGATCTTCCAAGTTCGTTCACGTGATATGCTAAATATGTTTTATTCGTTTTCGTTAGGCTGCGACGAAAGCGACGATGTTTGCACCGGAGACAATTGTCTATCGCACAATGTGTGCACCATAGCAGATCAACCTGTACCGTCTCGTGCTATAGCAACACTGCCAGGATCATACCTCTCCATAAATAAACTATCCAGCTCCGAAATCATATCGGGCGGTTCGGACTACGGAGTATTCGCGAAACGTTACATACAGAAACGTACCCAATTCGGTCCGATAGAAGGCATCTTGTATCCCTACGACGGTACTCCATTTAAAAATGAACTGCCGTTGCTGTACGAAACCGAGAACGAGGAGCTGCTCAAAGTAGACGTTTCAAACGAAAGTAAGTGTATTCGATATTTGACGTGGTAAAGCTTAATGCTTTTAAGGGGTGGACTCGGTTCCAGAATTGCAAGAGAGCGGGATGAGCCTTCTCATTTCTCGATAATTCAAATATTCAAATTCAAAAGCGCAGTCGCCCTCAAAAGTCCAATTTTTACGTTTACGTAATTTTAGTAGCAGCTTTATGCTTCCGAATAATCCAAATTAAATTACGCCTCAGAAACGTAAAAATAGGACTTTTGAGAGCGATTGCAGCCTAGATTGATCTTTTATCTAGCGCTTTTATCTTATGAAAAAACCCCATCTTAGCATTATCGAGAAATGAGAAGGCGAGAACGAGACTACCCCTTTAAACGAGGACCGTAATTTCGGAAATATTTGATCGACGTGTTACAGACGCTTCGAATTGGATGCGTTTCGTCAGGCCTGCATTAACATACAAGGAGCAAAACTTAATCATTTGTCAGCAACGCGACGGCATAGTTTTCCTGACGACGAGGCACATTCTACCGAAAGAAGAGTTGAAAGCTGGCCCTAGTACCGATTACGCGATTCGCAGGAATTTAATGTCGTTGAAACCCGCGCAGGAGGCTAAGGACGACAAAGGTAAACTAGAAACGTATTCTATTCCTAAAAGAAACGTTTTAAGAATTTCTAATTTGCAGAATCCAAGAGTCAGTTGTCCTGGCCGCGGCTAGAGGACAAACATTCTCGCCGGGTGAAAGTGTTCCACGGGCGAAATTTAAAGGAGAAGGAGAACTCGAGGCAAAATAATTCGAAAGAGTGGAAATGTTCGGTTTGCGGGCTAATTTTTCGAAAGCCGTTGTTGCTTAATTTACATAGCCTTTCCCACGGCACGGATAAGGTGAAAACGAAAATTCAGAGCGTCGCTTGTCCGCAGTGCGGACTTCGATTTCCGAAACAGAAGGAGTTGGTCAGCCACGTCTCTCAACACGGGCGGTTGTCGTTGACGAAGACGAAGAGACTGGCTCCGTTGTCCACGTACAAATGTTCGATGTGCTACAAACGTTTCGCAACGAAAGTACGGTTGCAACAGCACTGTTTGGTGCATGGCGCCGAAGACCAAAAACCACTGCCATGCAACATTTGCTTCAAACGATTCATGAACAATTCGGCGCTGTCTTGCCACTTGAAAACGCACCGAGGTAAATCGCGTTCCCGTCGACGACAAACAAAACACAGTTCTTCTCACTGTTAAACTCGTTTCCAGGATTGCAAGGGTTAAGGCTTTCTTCCTTAAGGCTTTCGGGCGTAAACCGTGCCCTGGAGGAATTACTTTCGTGTGTCTCCGACCTCCTGACGAAGCGTGTTAGATGAAACGTTGAGAAGATAAATCCTCCGGGACACAGCTTACACCTGGAACTCTTAAATCTCAAATTTAAAGCCTCAAATCTGTGAACAAACAAGATTTTCGAAAGGTATCCAAAGATCTTTATGACTATTTACGTTTGATTTCCGTTCGTTCAGAAAACAAGCAAGTGTTCGAGTGCCCCATGTGCCGGCAGCTGTTCAGCCAGAGCATCACCTTGAAAGATCACATCGAGACTCATAAAAAGGAGGACGGCACCTTTTGCTGTCCTTACTGCCAACGAATATTTCTGAAATATTCCGTAATTCGTAAGCACATTCGAGCGCATCATTGCGAGAGGAAGCACAAGTGTCAGGTCTGCGCGAAACGCTTCGCCACTGTTGACAAACTGCAGATGCATCTTTTGAAGCATTCCGATCACAGGTACACCTACAAAATCTAACGCGTTACGCTCGAGTATTGCACAAGGCTTTTTCCATTGCGCAGGGAGTTTCACTGCGCCAATTGCGGCAAGCAGTTCAAGCGGAAAGACAAGCTGAAAGAGCACATGACCAAACTGCACAATTCGCAAACGGCCACCGAGGAACAAATGTCGCAGGTTACGCAGACAAAGAAGTTCGTTCCGAAGGTATGCATCTTTTATTAATTGTATTAACCGTGCTATTCCATACGTGATACGGCGTCCGTTGATTACTATTCTATGTTGTACGAGCAGGTGAATCCTAACGACTACAATCGCTTCATTTACAAATGTCATCAATGCCTGGTGGGCTTCAAACGAAGAGGAATGCTCGTGAACCATTTGGCGAAACGTCATCCCGACGTTGCACCGGAGTCTGTGCCAGAATTGAACTTGCCGATTTTGCGGCAAACAAGGGATTATTACTGTCAATATTGTGACAAGGTCCGATACGTTTGGTCCAGTATGGCCAGATCAAGTCTCCCATCTACCTTACTTCTTCGACAACCCGTGTTCAGTCTCCGCCGTGCACCTGTCGAATGTCTATTCCCCTGAATTTCCCCTATCTGGCCATACTGGTTTGATCGGTGACGCGAGTCGGCTTACTAACTATTTAACCGACGCTGTTCTATCCTAATAATTTGTAGGTCTACAAAAGCAGCAGCAAACGTAAAGCGCATATCATGAAGAACCATCCGGGAGCTGCTTTGCCACCGAGCAATAGACAAAAGGAGTCCGATTACTCGGATCTACCGAATCCAACGTTTAGTCAAACGGTCGGTAGTATCACCACCACACCCCAGGGTTGTCAATGGTGCCACAAACAATACGCTAGCAAGGTGTGTATCGACACAACTCTTCGCTACAACAATTTTCTCGAGAGAGAATCAGAGAGTTGATTGAAGGGAAACGATTATTGGTTGTGTACCGTAGGCGAAGTTGTTGCAACATCAACGGAAGAAGCACTCAAACCTGATGGAACCAGCGGATCAAGTGCCACGGTCCCGGAATCGGCAGCCACAGAACCAGAACCAACCGCCGGTGCTTATCGAGGATCATTTCGTGCTGTCCGATTACATCCAAGCGTGCGACACGAGCTCCGAGTTCTTCAAGCCGAAAATAATCAAACTGTCCGACGACGTTGATCTGATAAGCAACGGGTTGGAACTGGTCGGGCAACAGTTTGTTCGTATGCGCGACATACGTTGAAACGAGCCGTGGCAGCCTCGACACGGGGTCTTGTCAATTTACTGAGATATGAATCTCATGGGATTTGTGCACGGTTTGAGGAGGAACACTGTGCTATTTTGCTGCGGTTGCCGAACTAACGGGGCCACCGGATCGGCGATCGGTGCGCTGCCGGGACGCAATTTCGGCTGCGCAGCTTTGTCGGGCGCCGGTGCGAAACACTCGGCGCCCATTTGTTGGTTGTACGTTGTACGCGACGGTTGCACGACAACACAAAGTCGTTCGGCGGCCTTCGAGAGGCGCCGGCCACCGATATTGGACAACTTTGTTGGAAACGGAGTATACACGTTATTTTCTGGGGGAAAAAAAAAACTTGTGAGCCCGCCCAGGGCAACAGGAACGAACAAACACAAAACGATTTAACGCCTAAAGCCATACACACGCGCGCATACACATACGCACACAACAGAAAGAAGAACAGACAACGCAAACAACGGAGATTTAAGACTAAACACAACCGGGGAAACATGTAGTTGTTCGAGGTCCTTTGCTCAAGCTGTTACGAATACAGAGCGCAAAAAAAAAATACCTAAGGTAGAACAAAGAAAAAAAAACTCCCTTGTACTGTCGGCACATCTCTGTCCTCTCTATCTCTCTATCTCTGTCTCTGACATTAACTCCTAGTAGTTTACTTTGAGAAATTTTAACGAGGAAAATGCTTCAATTCGATGTGATTCAATTATGGATGTTAGACTGATCGAACCGTTGATTAAAAAGAAACGGGTCCGGTTTAAAGTGAAATTTAAACTCGGCCCGAATCTCGAGAAGACACAGAACGGTGTGGTGTCCGCTGAATCTTAGATCGGCGTGATACGATACCTTTTTTTATAGACCCGAATTGTAGGTATATCTGCGTGTCGCGTTTGGCTTTCATGATAAAACAATTTGTCTTGTAGATTACACGAGAATGTTCTAGTTCCGTAATGGAAATCGTTCGCGTTTTACCTCTCTCGTAATTCACACACCATCCGCAACACACTCGAAACAAAGAACACTCACGTTCCGTCGCGCGATCGCTCGTAAACTCTGTTCTGGTACCTTCCGGCGACTTTGATTCTCGATCGCGAAACGGGTTCATTTTTTCAGCGAGATTGATCGCCGCGCGATTCGCATCCATCACACGCTCATCGAATTGAAAATTAAAGAAACACGATCGACGAATCGAAGGTATTCCATAGTTACTTAGACGAGAAATGCTTTTGTCTTTGCGAGCCGTCTCACGACGCATGGGTAGAACGGATGCGGACATCATCGATCGAATCGACGGATCGGCAGGAACAATTTCGAAATTCTCTGTTCGACATGCGGCCGGACGAGCGCGCGCGCCATTTGCGCCGAAGCGAAGACAAAAGAGTGCATGTTCGTTAATGTTGTTGAGTACATGGAGAACTGTATTGTAAACATGACTTAAATAAAGTTACTCGATGACTGACGCACGCACGATTCATTACGGATTAAAACTACAAGAATAATTTCTATCGGGTCGTGCCCGAGATCCTGTTGTTGAATGTACAATTCGCACGACTTCCGGAACGACCCGCGATACAGTAATGTCTCGGTGCGAGAAAGATGTGCACGATATCTCTGAAAATTTTTTAATGGTTCTCTCACGAATCATTGTATAACTTTCTTTTCTGATCAAGAATGGCACCGAACACGATACAATTTTCGTCATACTTATATTCTCGGTTAATTGACGATAAGAGGTCTATTCACATAGACACGGTGAATGGAAAAAGAAGTGTATCGTTGGGACAAATAAATACAATTACAAGACTGTTCTATCCTCCATTCTTTAACCAGCGCGTTTGTCACGTTTTTGGGGATTAAAATTGTATTTATTCATATTCGCTCGTTCACGATACGGTGCACGCAACAATCGAATATAATACGAATTCTGTCGTGTTCGGTCTCATTCTAAACAGGAAAATAAAAGTCTCGTTAGAAGCAAAATATTTTTGTTGTTGGGTTCATATTGCCTTTTTCTACGTTCGAAAATAGTTGCGAAAGGAAATGGTGTGTCTGTACACGATATGTAAGCGACGTTCTACGGTCCCGAGGTGTGCACACGTATCGAGACAGTACTGTACTTTTTCTGTAGTCACCTAGCGCGATCCTAACGGATTCTTTGTTCACCTCTTTCTGTTCATTTTACTTTGAAACTTCTCGCTAACGATAGCTAGGGGGCCGACCGCGTCGGGCCTTATCGCGGTCCCAGTTGAACTGACTCCCTTCCGCAACTGAGCCATTTCCTGCAACTGTTTCTGCATTACAGCCAGCGAGACGTTGTTCGCCGAGAACAGGTCCTGCATGGAGATGATCTCCTCGGACATCCTCCTGGGCATATCCGTGCCGATGTCTCCCTTCGAATCCCTCCCGGCTACCCTTGTGCCTCTCCTCTTCGAGAAATACATCGTCGACACGGAGGACTTACGTCTGGGTAAATGCAGCGCGATCGAGTCTCGATTGCCGCATCGTAACTTCTGCGTAATGTAATTCAACCCTTGCTTGATCACGATCGACGTCACGTTCAACAGGGAGTAAGTGCAGCAGCAGCCCACCAGGATGAACAGGAAGTTGACGAGACGGTACCTGCGGCCGAAACGGACAGAGAGGAGGTAGAGTCGAAGAGAAGAGAATTTCGAAGAACTCGCTTGAAGACAGAAGACGCTGTTCCGTAAAGGTGACCTTCGATTTTCTAAATAGAAATGTATATCATATGAAAACCTGTGTCGAGATAAATTCATTCCTGTACGACGCGATGACCTTCAAAGTCGTACAAGGTCAAAAATGGAAGAAACATTTCCTCTACAAAACAAAAAAAGAATTACGCATATCCGTCGTTCGAATCGTGAGTTATGGTCTTGAGTTCGTACAAAAATCCCATAGAAAAAAGGACTTTCATTTTTTCCCGAATTTTCCATTTTTCCGGGCAACTTTTCCAATTTTTCTTTTCCTGTAAACCTTATTCGGACTATTATGAACATTTTTTTTAAAAAGTTAGCCAAATCGGTCCAGCCGTTCTCAAGTGATACGCTTACCAACGAACAGCATTTAATTTTTATTTATATAGATAGTTATATATATTGAAAATGATTGCGGTAATTAATATTTTGTTAACTGTTAGAACATATGAAGGATATTTTTAGGCAGAATTTGAAAGGTAGGTCATTCCATTTTGAATGTAACCTTGAAATCTTTGAAATGCCTTCACCCACCAGATAAATTGTCTCACTACAATATTTGTAGTGACTTTTGTATACTAAATACTATATCATTTTGTTCGTATTATTGCAAATAACGAAAATGTTCAAGGTCGCATGGACGCACCCTGTACAGGGTGGGACGTTATAAACAGGTCACCTGAATAACTCGATTGCTTTTGAAGATGGAAGAGAATGCATCAGACCAAACATACTCGGTATCGAGACTAATTTTTTTATAGGTGGAGATGTCAAGGAGATATGAATGAAAATGTATTGATCAACATATTTTTACAGGTCGACCCTCATACGTCCTAACAGTTAGCAAAATATTATCGAAATCATTTTCAATACGCTAATACAATTTAAAACAGCCCCGAGTGCAGATGATTAAAATGACCTACCTTTCAAATTCTGCCTAAAAATGTATGTATCGATCAATATATTTTTACAGGTCGACCTTCATACGCCCTAACAGTTAACAAAATATTATCGAAATCATTTTCAATATGTATATGTATAGATATACCTATCTATCTTCTATCTTCTATATAAATAAAAATTAAATGCTGTTCGTTGGTAAGCGCATCACTTGAGAACGGCTGGAGCGATTTGGCTAATTTTTTTTAAAAATGTTCGTAATAGTTCGAATAAGGTTTTTAGTCCATTCGTTCAAAAGTTGTGACGTCATTAGTGCACCCATTGTGCGCCGCCACGAGCAGCTAGTACCTAATATAAATAAGATACGTAGAGGAAATGTTTCTTCCATTTCTGACCTTGTACGACCTTGAAGGTCATCGCGTCGTACCGGAATGAACTTGTCTCGACACAGGTTTTCATATGATATATATTTCCATTTAGAAAATCGAAGGTCACCTTCACGGAACAGCGTAAAAATCAGGAGAGCCTGTATGACTACAAGAAACGAAGAATGCCAGCGAGCATGACGCACCAGTAGGCGTAAGAGTAATGCGCCTTCTCCGTGGTGACGAAGTCCCCGAAGCCGATGGTCGCGAAGCTGACGAAGCAGAAGTAGATAGCGTCCAGGTATCCCCAATCCTCGAGGGGGACGTAAACGGTGGCGGCGCAGCCGGCCACGACGAACGTGAACATCAGCAGATAGAACATCACCCAGTAGACGCTCGGCTTCCACTGGTCCAGGTCCGAGTCGTCCTCGAACGTCCTCAATGTCCTTAGAGAGCACTTCCGGCCAAGCTCCGATTTTGATTGTTTCCGGAGACGATACTGGTGGTACAAGCGCAGCACCCACGCGAGGAACGTGATGATCCTTTCGAGGAACAGGTTGAAGAATAGGATACCGCCTGCAAGTGGAAACGGTCAGAAGCTTCCCAGCAACCATGATTTTCGGATTGAGGTTGTTGTTCGCTTAACACATCTACCGGCGATTACTCCAAAATTTTTCGGAGATCTACGACTCCTGATAATGCCATAATGTCGTGGTACGTAACAACATCTGCAGGATCTCTAGCCCTTAGCATTCGAATGGTAATTCTGAGGCGCCAAATTGTTGTACCATTATTCAAAATATAGTTTAGATTATTAAATACGTTGGTACCTAATCAATTACTAAATGTTTAAGTATTGGAGGAGGTGTTACATCAATTTCATATCCATAAAAAAAATAAGTAATAACGTCTTTTTTACATTTTCAAGGGTTAAGCTGCTCCACATAGGCAAGCAAAGCTACATATGAAATTATAATTGAGTTGTACAATTCTGAAATGAAATGGAGACCACGTTGAACCGCAGAGGGTTATGGACTTCCGGTAGATGAAGCGCATTAGCAGCACATGGACGAGACTAGACCAACGTCCACTATGGGAACCCGCTTTTTGTCATCAAAACTATTGTAGCGTTATTTCAAGGTCTAATGTTACATTATCATAGGTGGTTGAATTCATTTCGATACCAGTCAGAATATTATGAAGTCAAAAATAATAAATTATATCGATATTTGTAGAAAAGTGCTGACGCTTGCCACAAGATGGACAGGTGGTCAAAGTCCTCTTTCCCGCTAGTATCTGATGGGTGGGAGAGGACTTTGACCATCTTGTGGCAAGCGTCGGAAGTTAACAGCCGCCACAGTAAGATCATCAGAAATATTTGAGAAATTGTGTCAACAACGATACGTGTTCTGGAAAATTACTTTTTGTCGCCGAAATTAAAAATACGACTAAATACGTTTATATATCGGCTTTTCTCAACACAATAATATGTTGTAATATATATTTATACTATGTTATACTATGAATAATCGTCTTTTTTCTTTTCTACAGGAATGAATACGTTGACCTTGGTCCGGTGTCGTTCGAGGAACAGGCTCTATGCTCACCGGAACAGCCGATGAAGCCGTAGAAGATCACAGCGATTTTACCGGGCGCGGATTGCGGCGCGGTGTTCCCGTACCCTGGAAAACGGATCGGTTTTACTGGATGTGGATGTGGATGCAATTTCGAATACCGGGCCAGAGGAACGGCAGAGAGACTGGGTCGCGAGATATTAACATTCTGGAATCCGACGGTGCATTCTCAGCCGCGCGACGCCTTAGGTGCGGCGACCCTTTTAGCTTCGGCTTTCCGCGAGTATCGGGCTCGAGACGATGGTGTTCGCCAGTCCAAGGACATACCCGAACCCATCGGACACCGGGCTGCACGCCCGAGACCGAATCTCGTCTCTCCACTGACTCAGTTCGATTCGCACCGATTTTTAAATGAGAATGCGAGACATACACTCTCGTTCATAAATCACCAAACACTTACTTGTCCTCGACAAAATGGTAATTAAAGAATACAAGCTCTGCCAGCTTGATTTTGAATACTGTTTGAATAAATGTTGGAAAAAAGAGATTGAGAAATTGTGGGATGATTCTGGACAGCTCTAGAAGCCAAATTGGAAGACAATTACCGCACTTAAATTTTAAAAATTAGAAAATAGAAGAATAACGATTAAAATTTAGAAAATGTAGGATATTTTCTCATGTTCGCTACCACCACCGCATATACGTGCCATTTATAATTTCGCGATTTACTCAAGGATAGTACAGTACAAACCCTCTATAAACGCGACAAAGCCGTACACGATAAACGCAACAAAAATATCCCCACCACTGTGTAATCTGATCTCGGCTCGGGTATATCGGTGTAAACCACTACTAATGCGACGCGGAGAGTCGCAGTCGTCGACACAGTTCAAAGGCCCGTGCGTCATCACAATGTAATAGCAATATAAAATCGTTTCTATTATTACTTATTTCTTTATGAAACTTTCATCAATATATTTGTAGCATTTTTCTGATTAAAATAAGACCGAACACGATATAATTTCAACTGTATTTAGTGGTTTAATCGACGATGAGCGTTTCGGGCGCAAGGAAGGACAGCGTATGGGAAAGAAAGAGAGGCGGAGAGTCGCAGTCGCTTCGGCCTCGCGCGGTCTCTCTTTACACGCGCTGTCCTTCTCTATGTTCGGCTCGGCCTTTGAAGCTCAAAAATAGTGTCCCATCTACGATAAATGCATCCGAATGCCCTCCGAGGCTGTTGCGTTTATAGAGGACTTACTGTAAAATTAATTTTATACACTTCACTATTTCCATCATCTCGCGATTACAGGCATAACATTCAGAAACTGCACTATCTTCTATAAAACATTTTAATGGTGATGGTAGGCTTGCGATCTATTGATACATATTAAGTTCTAGGGGAAGTTCTGTCGTATTTGAAATAAGCAGGTAATTTTGCTGGTAAATCAAAAACACATATATTGCTAGTGAATCATTTGGGAAACAGGAAGTTGGACAGGCTCTGAAAGATGGCAAAAAGTTGTGACAAATAATGGAAATTATTTTATAAATTGATTCAGATGTTTTCTTGAAAATACGACAGAACTTTCCCTCCGATCTAACAGTTGTTGTTTATGAGCACTGATCCGCGAAAACGGGCTTTTCAACGCACTGTGCGGACCGCGGCGATCTCACCGATCGTTGAGACGATGGTGAACACGAAGTGGAAGCTGCCGGGGAAGTCCCATCGGCGGCTCTTGTTGATGACGCCGGCGGAGGAGGCGTTCCCATAAGCGTACAGCAGTTCGTCAAGCTTCTGTAGAACGGTATGGTTGTTCCAGTTCAGGTATTGTTTCCGAAACGCGTGGTACACTTTCCAAAACTCTGCGGCCTGCAGTGGTGAACGGAAGTTGTCGAGCGATTCGTTCCTTCCGACGGAACATTTCATTCCCCGCCGTGTTTTATTGGGAAAATCGAACGTGTGCTCACATACCTGTCGTGTTTCAAGGTCGGCCTCGAAATGCTGGAAGAGCGCGGCGCCGGCGAACGTGTACGCTGCAAGAAGAACGAAAAGAACGATGAACCGCGCGTTGTCCTCCCCGAGGCAACTACACGCGCACATCACCGGCGATTCTCATCTCTCTCTCCCTCTGGACGCCGGCGACTTCGCGGGATCCCCACCTTCCTTGATCCACCAAACTCGGCGCAAACTCGCGGCGATCAACGTTGCATCGCGTATTCAATCGCTCACACGATGGCCGGGGTGGTAGCAAGGGGTTGAAACAAGGAGCTTTGCGAGATCGGAGCTTTAACCCTTTGCACTCGAGTGGTGACACAGAGTCGCTACTAAAAATTGCTGATACCATCATTCAAAATATAGTTTAGACTATTAAATACGTTGGTATCTAATCAATAGACTGCGGATCTTTATGCAAAATAAAAATTGTCTGCATCCCCTTACTGATTTTAACAGAGAAGTCATAAATACATTGACATCTTCAATTTTTTAAATTTTTCAACAATTTTGAATTTCACTAATCGTCTACTAATCATTAAACGTTTATGTATTTTGGAGGAGGTGTTACATCAATTTCATATCCATAAAATGGAAAAAATGGATTGCGACTGCAACGGGTTAAACCTCGAATTAACCGAACAATTAAGGTGCAGATGCATTAGTATCACGTCACGCAAAATAATAATGCATATACATGGCTCACACTCTACAGGAGTTGTTTTCACGTGACGTGGTAACAATGTGCCTGATAGTTTCCATTTCACCATTTCGATCCGACCTCGTACGAAAACCGTAACAAGCTGGTCGACTCTCAAGGACCCCGGACATGTCCGCGTTCATTTTGGTCGGTCGAGTATTCATTCAGGGCTTCCACACAAAGGTTCTGATTCAGACGGTCATGAATAGACTGCGGATCTATCTGCAAAGAAAAACTTGTCGCCATCGATTGCAACGCACAGGAGATAGACAGAAACTTTCTTTAACCCTCGCCAGGCTCGATGGCTCTTCA
Source organism: Lasioglossum marginatum (assembly GCA_028455795.1). Lineage (NCBI taxonomy): Eukaryota > Metazoa > Arthropoda > Insecta > Hymenoptera > Halictidae > Lasioglossum > Lasioglossum marginatum. Next base: position 4,828,181 of record CM052268.1, read on the forward strand.
ATTCTGACGCACCAATTTGTTTGAACTGCTGAGCCTGTTTCTTCAAGATCGATGCTGGTTATTATCGGACCAAATAGTTAATGACTTGCACTGGTTACTAGAAAATTAGAATTTAGATGGTCGTTATATCCTTCGTCGAAATAATTCAGCGATAGACACATTAAAACGTTGAAAACACATTGAAAAATGCTCCATGGTGTCTTCGAGATCAATGCTCATTATTATCAGACCAAGTATTAGTTAATGACTTGCACTGGTTACTAGAAAATTAGAATTTAGATGGTCGTTATATCCTCCGTCGAAATAATTCAGCGATAGACACATGGAAACGTGCGAGACATAAAGATATAAAAGTTTCATAAATATCGGGCGGATGCGCGGGTTGGTCGAAAATGGTCCACGGTGTCTTCGAAAGGCTGTGCGGTCAGGTGGCTCAGGTTGCGTGGGCAAACTGTAAAAATTCCGCGTGGACGGAGTCGCAGGGAAATGTAGGTCATCGGACAAATCGAAAGAAAAGGTTCTTTGACTCGCTAAAAATAGAGACCGAATCGGTATACAAAACGGGACCCGCGTATACAGCGGTCGAGAGGTATAGTCGACGGGTGCGCGTTATTATTTGATGGGTGTTGCCTCTGGATCGCGCGTAATACTCTCGGGCGACGCTTGTGTAATAGTCGCGGAAGAGATGGTCGACGGTGGAGGCACGAGTTTAGGGACGAACTAGCTGTACCCGCGACTTCGACCACGTGCAATAACAAATCCTGGTTGAATTTGACCATATATCTGCTTATAACTTCTGTAAAACTGAGTCTATCAACCCGTAGTTGGACTCATTTTATAGACTTTCGCACGCTAAGTAAGCCTGTTTTCCCAAAACTTATTTCCGACAAACGGTTCAAACGTTACGGTCGAAAATACCTTAAAGCAAAACTATCAACATTTTCGAGTTTAAACCTTTTCTTGCATGACCCCTTAGATCGCGTCGGAGAAAAAAATGGCAAATATGAAAGTTGTAGAGAATTAAATTTCCAATCGCCGAGGTGGTTTCAGATTTTTCCTAAAACCTACCGCTGAAAAGCTACAGCTGTTTAAAAAGTCGGTAAACCAAAAAGTTCAAGAAAAACGCACACTTTTGTGTTATAACTCCTAAACCATGCAACCTACAGAATCGGCTCAGTGGCCATTTGAAAGAACTCGGCGAACCGAATCCAACGAGTACCTCAAATTGAACATAGGTGCTACCAGTCAAAAGTTAAGCAGAATCGTGCCCAAAAGAGGGCGAAAAAGTCGTCTTTGGTCTCTAATGACGTCACAACTTTTGAACGAATGGACTTTTTCAAATGCGTTTTTCTCCTAAACCTTCCCGAAGAAACGCCGCGTCTAATGGCTCAAACCCCAGCTCTATACATTCAGCCGTTCTCAGTTGATGCCGTCACAAACAGACAGACAGACACGATTTTATTATATGTAGAGATGGTGTCGAGGATCAGCGAAATCAAACGCCAACGGCTCGTAATGAAAATAAAAGTTTGTTAACAATCTGTGCGAAGGGTTCTAACGACGAGCTACGATCTTCTTTATATATAAATACTGCAAAAATACGACACACACGCTGTCACTCTTACATCGAAGTATTCTCGTAGGTACATGCGTATAAAATCTATGAAATCCATAACATTTCGCGCCAACGACTATAATACTCATTCGAATACGCCACCCGAGCGAGCGGGTCGCGCGATAACGTGTTCCGGCGTCGCGATCCGGAGATGACCGCGTTTATGGTACAGCCGCCTTCAGTGTCTCGTCTGCGGACCTTCCTCCAACTTCCGCCAGACAACCTGAGGAATAAGTAAGCTCGATTACACGCGTTCTCCACCAGTTAACATTCGTCGAGATCGTATAAGCAAGAACTAACGTTACACATTTCTCTAACTAGAGCCTTCTCCCCGTCGTGGCCGCCCTCTCTTTCAAGCTGTTCCCTGACCTCGAGAACCTGAAGAGCTCGGACCACCGCTTCCGGTCGGCCTCCCAGATGAGGATTCTCGCCAGGACTATTTGGATTCTCCCAAATCTCACCCGGTGGCATCTCCCATCCTTGCGCCCGCGCCTGCAGGACACTTTTGTCCTCCTCCAGTTGCTTCACCCGCTGCTCCAGACTCCTCACGTACTGCATCGTCTGATCTGTAAAAGTTTCTCTTTGAAATTACGCGTGAACCTGCCGTCGAAGGCTACAGGTAATCACCAGACTGCGGATTTTATGCATTTAAGGACATCAGTGTATTATTTCGAGCTTAAAAAATTTTTTATTTGGCTCCTGTGTCTTGCAATCAATGCAAACATTTTTTATTTTGCATAAAGATCCGCAGTAGTCATGGATCTCAAAAATCATGAAAATCAGAGGGTAGCTGTACTTCAGGTTTTAAAAAAAGCTGTGGTGCCCAAGGTGGTTCGGAACTCACCTTTTAAAAATAAATTGTAGGTTCCTTAATAACCTAGCAGTTGAAGAAGCGACGTAAAAGAACAAAGAAAAAGGATAATATATCGCGTGTCTTTCCCATGGGTCATTATCCAGTTTCCAATTTCTTAACAAACTGCCGCAATAAAAACATACTGTAGCCATAGGTTTACTGAAATTACCATTGAAGGTGGAAGCGTGGCGAAGTCTCGGAGGAGCAGTCTCCTCGGCGTTAGTGCTCGAGCTGGAACCGTCCCCGTCGTCCCTTTGGCCACCTCCTCGCTCCTCGTCCAGGTAAAGGCACAGCTCCTTCAGCTCCAAATTATCCTTGATCAGCTCCTGCTGCTTATTGTCCAACTGACGCAGTTTGTTCTGATAGGCGGAGACCTCCTGACGCATCACGCTCGCCGTATACCTGCCGAATCGCTGCCACTCCCTCGCCAACTTGCGGCCCTTCTGACGATCGTCGTCCAGGAAACAACAAAGATCCCGCAGCTCTTGGTTGTCGTCGCTTAATCTTTGGTTCGCCTCCTTCAACGCTCGCAGCTCGCTCAGCTACGGGAAAAACGGGGTTGCTATCAGTGCAGTTCGCCGAGCTAATTCTGAATTAACGAAAATAATCATCTGTCGCGATTCTAAATGTCCTAACTCCCGTCCATAAGTTATCGGACACTTATTTTAAAGGACCTATATTATGAAATTTAAATGGTACAGTAAATTCTCTATAGACGCGACAGCCTCGGGGGGATTTGGTCGCATCTATCGTACAGGATAGCTATTTTTGTTATCTCCAAAGGCCGAGCCGAACGTAGAGAAGGACAGCGCGTGTAAAGAGACACCGCGCGAGGCCGAAGCGACTGCGACTCTCCGCGTCTCTTTCTTTCCCATACGCTGTCCTTCCTTGCGCCCGAAACGTTCACGTTTCAATTAAACCACTAAATACAGTTGAAATTATGTCGTGTTTGGTCTTATTTTAATCAGAAAAATACCACAAATATATTGATGAAAGTTTCATAAAAAAATAAGTAATAATAGAAACGATTTTATATTGCTATTACATTGTGATGATGCATGGGCCTTTGAACTGTGCCGACGACTCACCGTAGTAGTGGTTCACACCGATATACCCGAGCCGAAATCAGATTACACAGTGGAGGGGATATTTTTGTTGCGTTTATCGTGTATGGCCTTGTTGCGTCTATAGAGAATTTACTGTATTTACTAATTTTTTCAAATGTAGAGGACATGTAAATCAAATCTGACCAAAATATCCCATATTTTCTAAATTTAAATTATTCTTATGTTCTCTAATTTTTAAGATTTCAGTGGGGTAATTGTTTTCCAATTTCGCTTCTAGACCAGTCCATAATCATCCCACAATTTCTCAATTTCTTTTTTCCAACATTTATGCAAATATTTAGTACAGGTATATATTTAATTTTGCATTCAAATATTATTAAAATCAAGTTGGAAGCTTGTACTCCTCATTTTATTGAAGACAAATAAGTCCGGTGATTTATCGGTGATCTCGAAGTTCGAGGCTGATCAATAGAGTACTTTTTTTCTTTAATCATTTTAGCAAGCCGAAAATTATTTTTCGAAGAAACTCTAACATTACATTGATTACACTGTGGTCAAATTATTAGACACGATACACTTTCATACTCGATCGCTTGCTTTCCGGAATTTCAATACAATTATGGAAAATATCGAAGAGTCTGAATCACCAACAGATTATAGGTAACATCCCTAACATCATTATACAAAAAGAAATCAACGACTGGCCGTCATCTTCGAAAGGTTTATCTATTCACTGTTTTAGATGGTATCTACCCATTACTGTTATAAATGCAAAAATTCCGCAGACTATTGATCAACTCCTAACATCAGCCCCAGAGCTGGGGGTCCTAATTCCGACATGCGTGTATCCTAGCCAATACTTTTCAAAACGAGAAAGACTATCACGACTGTAGAAATAATCTCCGTCGAACGCGAGAAATGCTACGAATCGATCTCGGTCGGTGAGGCACACACGTGTGCGTGGCTGGCGCGACCCGCATGACCTAGAAGGCCCGAAAACTTCCGCGTGACGTGCTCACGAGATTCGCGTTGGGCCCGAATCGAATCGGGACCGGTAGAACTGTTTCAAAAGCCTAGAGGGAGCGTCGTCCGAATTATGAAGAATATTTTAGTACTCGGCAAACTTTGCTTTTTAATCGAGTACTACATTTGATCGAACCACTCGTTCGATCCTCCAGTCATTATCGAGAAGAACGACGAAAACTAATTTTCTATTCTTTTCATAGGAATGAAGGAAACTTGACTCTCGGACTGTTGCAGCAAACTCGCGATGAATCGTGCGACTCTTGTTGGTCGGGAAACCGGAGGAATTTCCCGGCGCGTTGAAAAGCAGCTTCCGGAGAAGCTGGTACGCGCTGCGACGTCCCGGATGAGTTCACTTTCTATCTTCGTCGCGCTACGATAGATTACTTGTATCTACCTGTCCCGGCGATCTATCGATGGGTGTGTGTTTCGAGGTATGCGCCGAGGAGTATCACACTCACCAAGCTCTGTATCTGTCGATTCTGCTCGGCGGCGAGCCTCGCGATGTCGGTCTCGGTTTTGCGGACGAACTTGAGCATCTCCACGGGTCCGAGTCGGAGGAACTCGTCGTCGGTGATCCTCTGTCTGATCGGCGGGGTTTGTGCACTGTTTACCGTGGGAGGATACTGACCGTTAGGCGGCAAGTACTGACCTTGGCCGACCTTGGCCTGAAGGTAGCCGGTTTTCGGCAGGGCCGCCGCTGTCAGGGCAACGTTACCGCCTTGGGGATGGTGTCGGTGCTCTATCCTCGGCGAGTACTTGCCCTGCGCATCCTTCTGCTGCGGGATTGGTCTCGGTTGCGTCTGTTGTTGTTGGTGATGGTTCAAGGTCACCACCGAGGGACCTTGTACACCGGTGGCCACGCCGGCCGACAGTGAGGAACCGGCGCCGAAATGAGGATGATTCTTAAGGATGCCGGTGGTCGGTTGCGGCGGTGGTTGATAACGCGGTGGCACTTGTTCCACTGCCGCTGGCTTGATCACGTGCGAAGACTGCTGCGGCTGCTGATGCTGCGGCTGCTGCTGCGGCTGGGACTTACTCTTATTGGACATCGCGGCTAATTTCGCTTCAGGCAGCGCCGTGTCCCATTTCAAAAAGTCCACCACCGGCGGCTTCTTCCTCGTAGCCAGGCTCGGGCGGTCGCTCAAGACCCGGCAAGATCTGGGTCACCGTTCCGGTCCCTCTTTCTCTCGCGCTCACACCGCTACCTACTCTCCCGTTCGCTCTCGCGAGATGATCGAACCCACTGCTCGCTCCCGGCAGCTGGGCCCCGTCCGTCCGAAGCCTCTCCGACAGCGGTCGGAGTCAAGCCTCGCTTCTTCAACGGTCCTTTCGGCGACACGCACGAAAATGAAGGCCCTTAACCGTAACCGTAACCGTCTGGTCACTGATCCCTGTCGTCGAGACAACACCCGTAGGAGAGTAACTTGTCAGTTGGCCAAGAAAGACAACTCTCTTTCACCGTTCGTTCGCTCGACAAGCACGTAGCAGGGTCGATAGGAGCGGAACAGCCTTGGCTTCGTCGCGGGATTAAAGAGTCGTCGTCCTCGCGTCACGCTTAGGCTCTCCCGAGAGCTGTGGTGGTCGCGCGTGGTGGTAGTATGCCCGCGTTCCATCTGTCAGCGGCGGCGGCCGACAAGGGCGGGCATAGTTCCTGGAATAGGGCCCTCGAGAAGGGTCCGCTGGTTACCGACTAGCCCCGACAACCTCGTCGCCAGCTGCTGTTCTCTGTCTGCACCAGTCTCTGTCTCACGGGATCGCGACGACACCGACGATATTGCACTCTCGAGAGCTAATGCGCCCGACCGGCCCCCCGTTTTTCTCGCTGCTGGTGCTGCTGGCCCGCCGCCGCCGCATTTCACAAGCCACTCAGTGCCGTAACACCGAGTGGGGCATTCCGCGGGTGAAACCCCGTCGTCCGTGACCGCGCACCAGACCCGCGATAGACTTTCACGCACAACCTAATCGTTCTCGGTCGCGGACGGAGAAAAAGTCTCTCCCTCTGGTCCACCGGTGATAAAGGGCCCTTCTTTCGGTTAGGGCCCGTTCGACGCCCTGACACACTCGCGTGTATTCGTGTCCGGACTCGCGCCAGTTGTTCCTCGAGGTCGCGTTGATCCGGACCGAATCTCTGACAGGAAATTCGCGAGACTCTGTCGGGATCGTCGTGGGGTATTCGCGAGAAAATCGCGCACAATATGGCGACGACCGGGGTCTGCGAACCCTGAAGCGATCGCCGACGACGCTCGGGCCTTAAGGTCGCGACGCGGGAACGCGAGACGCACCTCCGATTGGGCCGTTGCCTTCTTTCGGGAGGGGACTTAACGGCGTGTTTCACCTCGTGGGAGGCTCCGAGGAGAGCAGAATGCTGCTTGCGGTCGCGACAGGCCCCGATCTCGGGACTCGGTCCGAACAACTCCTCGGAGTCGGCAACCCGACCCACAGTTTGGGCCGTTTCCATAAAACGAGTGCTTGAGTTCGTATCATCGTCAACCCTTTGCCCTCCGAGGGGATGTCGTAGTAACAAAATAGAACGTGTTTTCCGTTAATTATGAAAACTAGCGAACGCAAAATTTTCTTCGGACGTATGTTCGCCCGACGCGACGTGTCCTCTTCGCGTTCCCTTGCAATCCGATGATAGAAATGAGAAATGTGTCGGAATGTATGAAAGAGGATATCAACTATCGCTGATGGCGACGAGCCTGCCTTTATCGTGGCGTAGACTTCCATGCTTGCGATAACAGGTGTAGGGTTATCCAAAAGGATGCTGAATGAGGATATCTGTCAAACGCCATGTTTGTTGCTTGTATTTCTAACCTACAATGATAGACAATTTTAACAATGGAGTCGTATACGATTGAAGAGCGTGTTGAAGTTATTAAAATTTATTTTGCAAATCAGTGTTCAATAAAAAATACCCATCGTGAATGATGAAGCTCATTTTCGTATTGGATGGACACGTCAATAAGCAAAATTGTCGCATATGGAGAGATGAAAATCCGAGAGCCATTCAAGAAAAATCACTTCATCCGAAAAAAATTACTGTTTGATGTGGATTTTGGTCGACAGACATAATCGGTCCAAATATGCCAAAATGTTATTGAAAATTTTCATGTTCGAATTGATGACTGTAAACGTGGTCATTTGACAGATATCTTTCACACATAATTGTCATAGATGATACCTGATAATTAAATAAAAAAACCAATAAAATTAAAAGTAGTATGTTTTTTATTTTAAAAAAAGTCTATTTTAGATAACCATATACCTTTTCTTCATAATTGTCATGGGTGATATCTGATAATTAAATAAAAAAACCAATAAAATTAGAAATAGTATGTTTTTTATTTAAAAAAAACTTCCTATAGTCTATTTTGGATAACCCTATACCTGGAACCATTATATCCGTGAAATCACAGTCGAAATTAACTGGCTTAGTTTCGATTGTGTTATCACCCCCTTGCAGGGGTAGTTTCTCATCTTAGCAAATAAGTAGATCCTACGAGTCGTCTTAAACAGGCGTGACGTATCAAAGATCGATCGATATCGTGAGTTAGGCGCTGAACGATCTAGAATCAGTCCCTGTTTGCCTTCGAATGCCATCGGTGTTACTCACTGCGGGAAAATATTTGTCAACACAGATTATTTCGTTGGAATTCTTCTTGGGACAGTCGCACGCGCCAGGTGTTCGAGACCTGTCCGCCGAAAATATTCTACCTGCTGCGCTCGGGATGCGCTCACGCGGCACCTGTATTCTTTTGCCGTTTCCATCCAGTCCGGGACAGGTAGAAGCCTGTGGAATGCGCTTCAATTCCGGGTCATCCGAGACGATTCGTGACGTTGCTCCTCCCTTTGAACGAGGATTTCGTCCTGGAACCCGTGCGGAGTACAGGTTCCGCATTGACCCACTATATTCTTCTGTGCAACCCTTTTTACGCAGGTTTCTCTGCGATCTTCGTAGAGCTATCGATCAAACGCATATATATACGATCAATTACATAAATAGAACCGCAGTGCCAAAAATTGTTAGTTCCTCGGGTCTTCTGCGGGTCTTTGGAAGCGCTCCTGGACCCTGATGGATCCTTGTAGATCCCGTTCTTTTCCTCCTCCTTCTTCAGTTTCATTCACCTTATCCTTTTCATCCCAAGCTCCTCTTCAGTTTCTCAAGAATAATTTCGTAGAGAAGCTTAATATTACATATAGGGAGTAATATCAGAAATTTTATTGAAATTAAATTTTTAATATTATTGGGAGTAATATTAGAAATTTTATTGAAATTAAATTTTTAATATTATTGGGATTAATATTAGAAATTTTATTGAAATTAAATTTTTAATATTACTGGGGAGCAATTTATTGAAATTAATTTTTAATATTATTGGGGAAGTAAGTATTATTAAAGTAATAGTAAATTTTTATATTTAATGAATTTTACAGGTTATTTTTATCGATTTAAAAACCCCTTCCCTCTATCCTTCCCTGTTCTTCTCACCTCTAGATCATCTTTTCAAGGGCGGCGGAGCGGTATAACTCTAGTCTAACATGTTTATAACAATTCCTATTGTTACTGATATCGTCAAGCACTCTTCATGATATTTTGCAACTGAAAGAGCACCTTCGTGCATCTCCCCAAAAAATTTTGGAGCGAAATTTACATTAATTAATTAGTTATTGATGATTTTCTGAAACGTTGTTCGATTAAATTACCAACAGGCACACGACCACTCTGATGGTAATGTCGCTCAGCATGTTTGAACCAGTTTGAACCCGCCACCGTAGTGTTCTATGATAACGCGAGTATCTGGTGCCCACAATTCACGTCACAAGATAATTCAAAATGAATAGCGATATAAAAGCGAGGTGTACAAATATATTTATACTTCGTAAACATTTGGAAAAATGGTACAAACTAATATATCTTTATAATATATAACTAACAAATATATCTTTTCACAAGTAAATATTTTATACTTAATATCGCATATATATATATATTGTTTTTACTATTCCTTTTTTTAAAGTAAAGTAAGTTGTGAGGAAATAAATACAGATTTCATATTACATCAACATCTACATTAAAATTTAACTCTTACCAAATTATAATTGACAAAATGAGTTAGCCGTATTTAAAATAATAAGAGTAAAGTAAAAATGAACGAGTAATAAAATAAATATATATTATAGTTATAGTTTCCATAAATACTTATTTTATCTAAAACATAAGCTTCGCGGTACTTTGCCCACTCCGTCATCTGGTAGATGAAGTAATCTTGGAACGAGGCACGTTAGATTTCAGCGACATCTGTTACAGTTTTCAAAGGATGTTTTAAAAGCCGTAGAATTATCATGGTGGCTTCTACAACTTTGGATGCACTGACGTTCGAAAGAATGATATGATGGATGTGGATTTGTTAAGACCAGGCACAGTGCCAATTTCACCTGACACGATCCTTTGGTTTGAGTTTTTATTAAATCCGTCTCTATTACAGCAACATTTATCGAAACCCTACCCTGGTAAATAATCATCTAACCTCTCGCGTTCGAAGGATCAGTCAATTACGCACAATTACACTTTCATTAATGTTGTAGATCCTTCGGCTACGGATTTGATAATAAAGTTTATGACGATAAATTCTGAGCAGAAGGATAACGAAGTGAAAATCGTTGACGCCGAAACGAACGAAGCGAAACCAAGCGCCACACACAAATGGAGCCACAGGAATCTTGCTTTGAAAATTTTATCACTGAGGGTAGCCGCACATTTGAAATGGGATTTGGACGTTCTAGAGAGAAAGTTGCCTTTGCCGATACAAATGACACTGCTTCAAGATCTTATTTACGTGACGTCCGACATGACCGTCGAAATACCTGCTGTACCTGAATTTTCTATGCATGCTATATCTGACCAAGTCTTGTTCACAGTAGTCTTATACCATAGGTGGCACATTAGAGCGATTACCTACAGAGCTTTGAATAATAAACAGTTGAAGCAACAATTTCTTCATATGTAAGACCAGAGACTTTTATGTAATCATTGTATCCTTTAGAATGTTCGTATGCATATTTCAAATTGTGCGTTTCAGTCCAGGTATTCAAGAGTCGACGTACGTGCCACCTGGGATAGTTGACGATATAATTAGAAAATTGGAAGCGCACCTGCCGACCAGCGTAAATGTTTTAAACAATGTTCTGGAAGCTAAAGAATTGACTCCAAAGATTTTATCTTTTGATACTTTCCAAATGCTGACCGAAGATAGCACAGAGATCAAACAGAATTGGGAGAATATGTTCCCTATAGATATAGAGGAATTTAAATGTCAGGTATTAGAAGGCTTTTAGAAGATATCGAGCTAGTACGATTCCACTGTTATCCTTTAATATTTAGCTTCTGTTTAGATACATTATGATCTGGCGAAGTTTCATTTATTGAAAGAGGAGTATCAGATAGCAAAGCGTCACATTATAGAAGCAAAAGAATTATTTTATAGGCTGAAGAGCCCGGACAATTGGCTGTATTGTAAACTGCAAAAAGAATTTTTAGATGGTTGTTGCTTGGCGTGCGAAGTATCCGTCGAAGGAGTCACAGTGAGCCTTACTCAACAGTTGCAAGCATCGATCAAAGATCAGTATACAGTGGGTGTCTTTAAGAAGAACGTAGAAACAACATTTAGGCATGTAATAATAATGTATTTCTTTTTCAGAATATATTACAGATTTTACAAGCTGACAACGTTACGAGAGAAATTCCCCAAGTTTATAGGGATAATTTGGAGCTTGATATACAAGGGGGATCTGTGAATAGAAAGATCGTAGTAGCGCGCGATCTTTTGCTTCAAATCCAGTGTTTGAATTTAGTAAGAAAAATCTTAGACGGTAGTATCATTCTCGGTGACTACGTTACAGAAATAAAAGCAGCCGGCCCGAAAGGAGTTGACGTGTTCTTTTGGGTAAAATAGCTCTCCTTCCTGCTTCAAAAATGTTCATATACATATACATGTATTACTCTACACTTAATTCTTGTTTCAGGCTCTCGGCAATGTTTTAGAAAAAACCTCTACGGTTGACAAGAAACGTATTTCTCATTTTCTACTTTACCTTGTATATACCAGCGATATCGATGGAATCGCTTCTAAAATACTCGAAGAACCTGCGTACGTGGCATTGTTCAACGAGAAAGAATTGGGTGAAATTCGAAAGTTAGTCGCTGTCGAAGAACTCGAATTACCAGATTTATTACTGAAGAACGACTGGGGCATACCATTGGTAACATTTACCAGTTAGTATGGATGTTCATTTCGATAATTCGCGGTGTATGTTTTTTGTACTATCTAATACGATATTGCTTATGTTCCCAGAGAGCACGAAAGTCGAGATGTTCGAATTAGAGCAGAAGTTAATACAGACCTACAACACCACTGAAATCCACGAGATATTGTTACATTTGGATGGGAAGCACCGGATGAAACCATTGTGGCATGTGAACAGCTGTTGGGAATTACCTATCCCGTTGCAGAGCGTTGTAATGTCCCTTCCCAGAGGTTTCCTTCAAGATTATTCGTACGTGTTGCTCGCGAAAAGCAGGGAGTTAGTAATGTCGAAAGATTTCGGAGGCGCGATCGAGATTTTGACTGTACTGGAGAAAGAAGCACAGCAACATTCTCAACCTGGGAACACGTTGATATTTAAGTTATGTAAATTAGTGAACTGGGAGTGTCTTCTAGTCGAGATATGGAGGTGTCTTCATGCTTGGCCAGCAACGAACATATGTGAGCACAATTCCAGTTGTGGTCTTTCTTTTTTGTCTTTAATAACGAAGACATTCTTCTAGGCGACATGCAAAGTCTGGTTACAAGATCGAAGCAGTGTCTCGGAGCATTGCAAGCGACCGATCAAGTTATACCGCGACAAGAGATCATCGAATATTGCACTGTCTTTCTTTTGAATATGGCTGAATGGGATTATCTTACCAGCTTGGAGAAACGTTGGAGCTATACAGAATTCGCGGCAGCCATCAGCAGTGTTTGTCAGGAGATTGTAAAGTATAAGACCGGACGGAAGTTCCCAAGAGAAGCATGGGACATGGGTCTGTTATATAAATGAATCGACAGTGTGCACACATCTCGATAGATCCTGGTATTGAACGCATTCTTTTATAGTTTTAGCCGCGTTTGGGCCGAGCAGGGACCAACCGCAAAAGCGTAGCAACAGCGGTAACAGCGGGACTTCCGGTAGCGCCTCGAGAGACGTTATCGCTAGCATCGGAAATACTCTTGGCAGATTACGCGAACCTATGGTTCTTACTGTTGTTATTTCATTATTGGCGCGTCTACGCAACGTTTTGCGTGACGAGTCTAGCCTCGAATTGCACACGCAGTATCTTTCCCTTTGGCCAGCTGGCGTACCAAAGTAAGTCATCTTCATGTACACTACCGCTCGAAAGTATCCGGACACCTGCGAAACGTGTAATAGCAACGCATAAAAGTTACTTAAGCATCTAATATCTAAAATCGATCTTTATTACTTTCTTATGGAATATCTAACGTTTTCAGATAAAATCTACCTATGTGGAAAATTACCAATATTAGACTAAGATTAAATACGAGATTCGTCGACGTATTCACCGCGATTAGATATTACCGCTTGCACTAATCGCGGCAATCTTGCTATCAGTATTTTATTATTAGTATTTGTATCGAAACTTTCTCTGAATTTGCTCTGCACCTTAGAAATGAAACAAAGTGAAACTTGAAATCCTTTCGAGCACCGAGACCGTTTCACTAGATTCCGTATTTGTAGATAGAAATTATATTATTGCATTTTCATTATATAATTTGTACACAAAAATTAATTTATAAATATCTAATATTTTTCCTACTAACTTAAGCCAAGGTTTGTAGAGAAAAAGGAAGTGTCCGGATACTTTTGAGCGGTAGTGTATGTAAATACATCGCGTTATTATTAACGATACCGTTCACCGTTTTGCAGCGCGAACTCTTACAACATTAGGACCATAGGGGAATTACTGTTTCAGCTACTGACGCAAGCTTTACAATATTATCCGAGCAACGTTCCTTGGTTGAGATTAATGGGGGATCTAAATTTTGGTTCGTTCTGTGACATATAACAAGCTAACGAAGTTTCGCTCGTCGAACGAGATACAAAATGGGCTAACGCAAGCGTATTCAGTTTTAGGATATTACGAGAGTGCAGTGAAGTATTACTTAGAAGCTATTATGGTGGCCAGCGATTTGTTTAGTCAACCAGTACCACGATCGCAAATCGACGATCTCGTTTATAGACGCATGATCAAATGCTGCGCTCATTTGCAATGCTACACCCAAGCTGCCGTTCTATGCCAGTTCTTAGAGGAGGTTGATTATTCTTTAGCGTTTAAAATGGCAGCGAGCGATCAGAAAAGTTGCGCGCCGGCTGACGCTATGGACGCGTATTATCATTGCATCTGGGACACGACGATCCTCGAATATCTGATACATTTGCATACGAAACGCGGCGAGCATCACAGGAAACAGCTAGCAGTTAGTAGCTCTCTGTATACCAATTTCCTTGAAAAAATCGCGATCGGTTCACACGGTTATTGTTTTGTAGATTAAAGTGATCGGTCTGTTGGAATTGAATTCCAATAATAACGAGGAGATACAGCGGGAGGCAGCGAACATTCGTAAGGCGAAATTTTTAAGAGCATTGGCGAAACAGTACGTTTATTAATGAGAATTTATGCGTGGATTTATACGATTGTATAATATCTAGACTGCGGATCTTCATGCATTTATAAGAGAAAATTGAGTAGATGAAATTCAAAATTGCTGGAAAATTTTCAAAACTGAACATGACAATATACGAAGAAACGACATACGATTTAGTTTTTATTTCTTGCAATCGATGTAGACAATTTTTGATTTCGCATAAAGATCCGCGGTCTAACGATATCTTTTTATCACTGAAATATACTGTTTTTATATTTATAGTTACACCAGATAATTGAAACAATCAAATCTCCCTCCATTCCTCTGTTCGGCCTGTACCAATCGCGGCTTTTTGATTTCGTTCGTTCGTGTCGATCGAATTAAAACGAGACGAGTAGATTTCACGAGGCAATACGTAATTGTAATTATATTGATCCGGAGAAAAAGAAAAAGAAACCGAACGACACACACGGCACGGTGAAAAATGTTTCTCAAATTTTCGGGAACATAGTTTCGAATCGATCGAAGGAATTTTTCACGTATCATTTTTTCCAAGTGAGTCATCTACGATCAGCCCTTATCGTTGAATACATTGTCGTTGCGCAGCGCGACCAGTGCATATTATTGCCGTATGTGAACGCACGCATGAACGATGTTTGCATACGGGGGATAAAGCGCGCGACAAAAATTGCTCGGCAACGGTTGCACGTCTGCGAAAGCCTGTGAATCATAAGCGACATGAATCTGCAATAGTGTGTACAGTTTCTCGCGTACAGTGTGGTCGGTCTACATAAACACAGCGCCATGATGTCCCTGCGACGCCATAATACTGTTATACGACGTTTCGTTCTTTCCATGCATAAATATTTGTAATCCGACACTGCACGCGTAACGCGACGCACGGAAAAGAACCTCTCGAGCATTGTCGAACGATTATTGTCGCATTCGAAATCGCTTCGATGCAGCTCGCGTAATTTTCGGTGAGTACGCAAAAGAAACTTCCGTGTACTTTCTGAAATACGTTCTCTATCGCTTATTGCGAATACCCCGACTCTCCGCTGAAACGAGCAAAAGAGATAGAAGTTGAGAGACAGACAGAAGATAAGAAAGAAGAGGGGGAGGGAAAGAGAGAGCGAGAGGGGGAGAGGAAGAGAAAGATTATGAACGCTGCGAGTGGCTATACCGTGTTACAAGAGAATTCGCATAAATAGATGTTTATCGTGTTCGTAGAATTGTTGTTACTAAGAACACAATAAAGTCGAAGGTGTGGAACCGATAAATTCACGAACATTTTTCTCGTCGATCGTGATGGCGAGAGGTTGGCGTCAAGAATGTGGTAACAAGAGTGGGAGATTGTCTTAAAAACAATGCTGGATCGCTGAACAATTCCGTGTAAGTGTGGCCGATTTGTTTCTCTTCTACTTCCATTCCGTTTTCTCATCGGAGATTCGAAAATAAATCTGTCGCGTTTCGATCGCGGCCGACGGCTTCGCGCGACTCGGTGCATCGAATTTTTATTGCATCTAACCTCACATTTAACGCAATATTTGTTTCGATACATGACTAAATAGCGTTACCGATATATCTTTGCGAGCCGAATCGGAGAGACGCGCTCTAGCGATATACCTTATTGAATTCTCTTGTTTCTGCAACGTTAGCGTGCGTAGAAAGAACATTCGCGTCGATCTGTGTCGGGAGTTCCTAAATTCAGGAAACTTGACAGACTGTTTTGAATTGCAGGTTGTTCAGGAACGAGAATACCGCAAGAAAGTCGTAGATATAGTCAGTGATGAGATATTGTGCGCTTCTTCAGCGCATGCGCGAGTTTCGCCAGGAACGTATCTACGTCCTTAGCTTGCGGGGAATGTAGTGGGGGACTACTGGTAGGAAAGTACCGGAAGAGTTCGGAAGTTTATGTATTATATATTATATGTATACACATATTGAATTTTAATACAACACACACATGTTATACAGTCATATTTGAAAATCAAATCGTAACGAATTTTGCGAAATCATTCGGGTGACCAAGGCGCCCCCTTTTAGCCCAACTTCGTACTTTGCTGACGCTAAAATCGACGCGCATGCGCGAGAAAAGCGCACAATATCTCATCACTGGATATAGTACGAGTACTACAGTATTTTTAACATGGACGATGAAGAGGGATCTTCTAGCTCCGGACCTATGTCTTCGTTGAATAGTTTATTTTCGTTCACTAGTCCTGCCGTAAAGAAGTTGCTCGGTTGGAAGCAGGGCGACGAGGAGGAGAAATGGGCAGAGAAAGCGGTGGACGCGCTAGTGAAAAAGTTAAAGAAAAGAAAGGGCGCGATCGAGGAGCTGGAACGGGCTCTGAGTTGTCCTGGTACGCCGAGTAAATGCGTCACAATACCGAGAAGCTTAGACGGCCGACTACAAGTGTCGCATCGTAAGGGTTTGCCACATGTTATTTATTGTCGGGTATGGAGATGGCCAGATTTACAGTCTCACCATGAACTGAAGCCGCTCGAATTGTGCCAGTACCCTTTCTCTGCCAAGCAGAAGGAAGTTTGCATCAATCCCTACCATTATAAAAGAGTGGAGAGTCCGGTACTTCCACCAGTACTGGTCCCTAGACATTCGGAGTATCCTCCTGGACATTCTTTGCTACCGTTTCACCAGATAGCGGAACCAACGATGCCGCATAATGTATCTTATTCTTCGAGCGGATTTAATGCCGGATCCACCGGAGGAGTAAATCCAACTTCGCCTATGTCTTCGGTTGGCTCGGTAGGCTCGGTTCCCAGTCCAGGGAGTGCAACATCGCCGAATCCGCAGAGCCCTTACGGTACCAACGGATTACCAGAAACTCCTCCCCCGGCTTATTCGCCGCCCGAAGATGGATCCCAACCTCGACAGTCACCGCCACCGGATCCAGTGGCAATGGACACAACTGGCTCGGCTGAAGTGGCTCCAGTTTGTTACCAAGAACCACCCTATTGGGCCTCTATCGCTTATTACGAGTTAAACTGCAGAGTGGGTGAAGTTTTCCATTGTCACTCCCACTCTGTTATAGTGGACGGCTTCACAAATCCAAGCAACAATTCCGACCGTTTTTGCCTTGGACAATTATCGAACGTAAATCGGAATTCTACTATCGAGAACACGAGAAGACACATAGGGAAAGGAGTGCATCTATATTATGTAGGTGGCGAAGTATACGCGGAATGCCTCTCCGACTCTGCTATATTCGTCCAATCTAGAAATTGTAATCACCATCACGGATTTCATCCTAGTACAGTTTGTAAAATTCCACCGGGATGTTCGTTAAAGATATTTAATAACCAGGAGTTCGCCCATTTGCTCTCGCAAAGCGTTAACCACGGCTTCGAAGCTGTCTACGAGTTAACGAAAATGTGTACTATAAGGTAAACTTTATGATAGCTAGACTGCGGATCTTTATGCATTTATGGCTTGAAAAAATTTTCGAAAAATGCTAGAAAATAAAATTCCACAGAATTTAGTACATCACGTGAAATAAATGAAATTTGCCTACAAAAATTGAAAATTGCATAAACATCCGCAGTCTAATGATAGCGTATAAGAAGTTCGTATTTCGGCTAGAAATAGCAATTATACACATATCTACATGAACATATTTTATTCTTTCCAGAATGTCCTTTGTTAAAGGATGGGGTGCTGAATACCATCGACAAGACGTCACATCGACTCCGTGTTGGATAGAAGCACATTTACACGGACCTTTACAGTGGTTGGATAAAGTGTTAACGCAAATGGGTTCTCCCCATAATGCTATAAGTTCTGTGTCATAATTTGTGCTTTGTGTTTCGTTGCTAGAAGAAGAGATATAGTGAAATATAGCAAAAAAAAAGAACACCTGACGATTCGAGAGAGCCGTTTTAAATATTACATAGTGCTGTAGTAATATAGACTGTAAGAGATTTAAGAAAGAATATCGACAGTGGTAAGTGAAACGGAGCTGTCCTAACGCAAGACTTGTCTCATGTCGGCGCAATGAAAACATAGTTGATAGTATAATACTTATGAAAAATAAAGGATTGCAGAAGTCGATAAGTATTGAATGTGATCCTTAGTATAAAAGAAAAAAAAAGATTTCATAGAACACGGTGTACACATAAAAGTTGTACAACTTTCGGCTGTTACATAGGCAGAGAATTCTAGTAAAAATATAATGTCGCACATATATAAATATAAATATATATACATATACGTATATATATCTGTATT
Organism: Lasioglossum marginatum; assembly: GCA_028455795.1. Lineage (NCBI taxonomy): Eukaryota > Metazoa > Arthropoda > Insecta > Hymenoptera > Halictidae > Lasioglossum > Lasioglossum marginatum. Next base: position 4,846,689 of record CM052268.1, read on the forward strand.
TGTGTGTGCATATATGTATATACATATGTAAGGAATGGGTCTTTGAAATTAATACTCGCGTATATTCCAAAGATTTACTATAAAATAAGAAAGTAGACTGAGATCAAAATACAAACGAATGCCACAGTTAAATGATCGTGACGATATCTTATCTTCAAAAAGATCCAATTCAAATTCGAAATACAAAGCTATGTAAATTCCTGATCTAAAGTAATACTGTTCCTACATATATGTATATGTATATATCTATATATATATACATGTAGATATGCGTTACAGCTCAAAAGTTAGAGTACAGCCTGTTGGACGTATATTTTTGTTAAATTTAGGAGCTATTTGCAGGATGCCAATGGATAACTTGTAGGCCCTACGTCGTTTGTAGCCCCGGCGATCACTTGCCTCTGAGGGATAGGCCTCGAAGCATTCAGGCACCCAGGCGAGCAGATATGTGAGCATAGCCAACACTCTGTCACATGTCTCGTCCCAAGTCACCGGAGGCATCGTTTTCTCTTTAGTGATCTTCCCCCGCTCTTTGGTTTTTTATATGGACAGTGTTTCTTTCTTAAAAGTTCATGGTCGTTAACACCCCTGGCTTTTCCAGGAGGCCGCGATTCATTCATTGTGAGGGTCACAAGGAGCTGGCCCTCCTTGATGTCACGTCCTACAGCCTCAGCACCCTGGCCTTTGCTCACCCTAATGACCCTAACGCACTGTTCTTCAACATTCTCCAATCGGTGAACGGCCCGTTGTTTAGAGCAGCAGCAATTCCTATATGTGCTGTTGGGATCTCAGAGCCTTTTCCTTCTTGAAATAGTTCCTATGTAACATTGCATTGTTGAAGAGTCGAACATTTTGTTTGTATATTAATCATATCCGGTCTTAGTGTTTAAAGAACAACTGAACTTAGCATTTTAGAAACTTCATTTAATCTTAATTCGCCTCATAGACAGGTTCTTCTTTCGAAGTGTAACAAACAGGAACTTCTAATTTGTACACCTTGTTCCTTACCATTGTTCATTTTTTTACCAGTGAATTGCGCTTTTGCAGATTTCAGCCAAGACTGACGAATCGTCACTGCCCACGATAACTCGTACAGTGAAAAATGTATGCCGGATAATATTTACTTCGAATACGTTCAGAACGCGGCTATTGGTACTATTAAATGCAGAGGAAGAACGCATAAGGGTATACAAATAACCGTAAACACACAAGCTTAAAGTATTACTCTCCGCATCTAATGTTAATGAAATGGTATATATACATATACCCGTAACGAGCAAAAACAATTAATCGATCTTACCGTATAGTATTCGCTTGTAAAACGAAGACATGGCAGAGGTTGCATACACTTACTTTTGAGTGGTAGCGTATGTGTATATGAGAAATCATATTTTTCAAATCTATTCGATTACTTCTAATATCTTATTTTATATATGGACAATTGTTGTGGAGATATTTGCTAACGCTGTACCATGAACGCTTTATTAGATTGTTTTGAGATTTACAAGTTGAACAAAACAACCGCTATCTACGAAGCTAATGGAAACGATTTACCAGTCGTCGGAAATAAAAACGATACAGATTTTTCGTCAGCGATATAACATTTTTAAGGTTTACAAGTTTTAAAGAACCGTACGCATGCTTTCGAAGCATCTGATTTATGCCTAAACAAGACTTAGATTATTCAAATTTATTATTATATAAAGACTATACTCTAAGTGTAATTAATTTCGATTTTACTAATGCAATTAATATTTCAATATAGACATCAGATGCTGATCTCACGTTGACGTTTGGAAGTTAACTGCATCCGATGACGTATTGGAATATTAACCCCGATAATGCGTATAAAGAATATTTTTTTGTGCAACGTTCCCTAACATTCGTGTAATGTAAGCCTTTGGATGTAGCCTTATAAGGAAACTAATGTGACAACTAACATAGCGTCATTTACTCGCTACTCGTCCGATTTTGAAAGTACTATAATAAGGGATTATGTAGTGCGCCCCTCTACACACACACACACACACACACACACCCAGCACTTTTCAGACATATTCGTAAATTTCAGGACTTTAACGAACGTTGATGTATATACCGCAAACTATAATAATTATATTACGTTGTGTGCAATTGAGATAATCGGTGTTATGCCTGGTACAAAAAGTGGAAATTTGATGAGTAGATTTCTGAAAAGTGCCAAAAAATCGTCTGTATGTGAACGCTTTTTATTTAAGGCTATACCGAATATATCACTTCTATCGAAACTTCGGATCATCGACAAATGACATACCGTTTCTCTAGAACGACCATGAAAAAAGTCTATGTGGAAAACATTTCGTGAAAACAGTGTTGACTTGCATGTCGCATACATTCGGTAAAGAGCTAGAAAGGTCATGTGAATATATTTCATTCAGATTAAGGCGAAATGATTCGTTTTTTCTGTTATCTACAACGAGACATTGTGATGTACAATTTGTTCACACGTGCATACACGCACACCAACACTTCGCCTAATTTCTGCATTAGAATACACAGGTATTAACCGATGAAGCACCGAATCTCGACCGAACGTTTATAGACTGCGATACCTGTGACACATTTAGAGACTGCAACACCTGATTTATACACACACATATATATATATATATATATATATATAAATATTATATTATATATATATATGTATTGCATATTCGAATGATCTTCTGACTTGCCAATCGACTCGTAACTATTCAACGAATTACCGTTGTTTCTTTTATTTATAATCCCACGTATGTTCCAACTTTAAGCATACATGAACACTATCCGAGAAGAGAACAGAACTGAACTGAAACAAAAGTCACTGCCGCTTGCTATTACTTAGATTTGTCGATGTACCTAGCTGTGATTCTTTGCTACCAAATTTAGCAAATTGCGTGTAGGTAATCAACGATGACTCGAATGCTCTTTATCAAATTGTAACAAATATTTGGATTTAAGAGAGAGAGAGAGAGAGAGAAGAACGCACGACAATAATTCATCGTTGAGAAAGAAAGAGGACGACCATATTTGCACAACGAATAAAAGCCAATTCAGTCACGAGTATCGAGGGTGTATCCATTTACCGTTTCTTGGTGGTCATTTGCGCGCGAAATTGTTCAAGCCTGAGAAAAACGGAAACATATTTTTCATACCGATGTCTACACATTTGTAATTGGTGTTGAAGTTTCTTTTTCGTTCGAATCGATGTATACACCGAATATACTGTCGTTTAGGTATGTCGAGCTTGTCGCACACGTAACGAGCACAAAGCTTTGTCGCAGAGAGAGATGTACGTATATGAATAGTTAAAATATACAATGTAATACCTATACTTAGAGCTTTTACTCTTCGTTGGTATCGTTTCATGGTTTCTTTGTTAATGGAAGCACCGTGCGTCACGAATCCCGTTTCCAAATCGCCTGATGCAGCAGCCTCTTTAATTACATACCGTTTTTCCGACTGCTAATTAAGAGAAAGCCTAGTTAACGTTACACGCCGTAATTGTATACAGGATGTTTCATTTCACTTGGCCGCGTACGAAATGTATTGTCAGAATGTCCTCGATCCACGTCGAAGCGCAACGTACATATATTAACAACGATAATAATATTTTCCGCATCATTTTCTTACCGGCCATGGTGAATGTAACATGCTCTGTTCGGTTGAGCAAGTGCCGCCCAAGTTGTGCCTTGGATGCCTTCGACAATTCTATAATATATGCCTTATAGTAGATGTAGAAATATTACTATAAAATTAAGCGTTACCGTCAGCCAACAGATGTTTACAACGCCTGCAGCCGGAAGAGCAAAGTATTCGTGCACCGTTGTTTATTGCTCTGAACCGACGATAGCATTATTGGCGTAACAAGCGCGGCGAAGATTGTTCGTATCAATTCTCACAGGAAATTATGTTGCAGCAGAGAGTGATACGAATAATTTTCAACGCCGCGTTATGCTGAGAGCGGTATTAATGGCTCAACAACACGCGCCTATACTTTTTTCTCCGTGCTTCGACTCGATTGAAACGCTTCTTCAGCCTATGCATAAACGTACACACTATATACAGAAAATATATACATTTTCTCGCGAGGCCTACGAATTTCAGGCGTAATTATTGTGCACACCGGAAGCGGACAGCACAGGTAGTAATAATTTTCTCGAGAAGCGTGCGAGAACCTAGGGACAGGCGATTTCGAAGGGGACACGTGCTCGTCCTAGATGTGAGTCAATGTAAATAAATCGTTTTTTAGCTGTACAAAAAAAAATTGGACAAGTACATCTTCGGAATCCATTCCACGTTATCATTTAAAGCCGATAGCCGCCGCGAGTTTTCTCCAAACGAAATGTTTGCGTTTCTCTGGCACGTCAATGTCGCTCCGCGTTATTGCTCTCAGATAAGAGCCGCGGTTATCTATCGCGAGGCGAGCCACGATATCTCACGAGCTGATTTTTATTGTAAAATCGTTAGGATTATCAGCGGAGGATCTACCGAGAATTCTCTACGCCGTGCGAGTTACGCTGACTTGTTGAACAACGCTCGTTCCGAGTGATATCTGCCCCCTACTTCGTTTCCGGTTCGGTGACATGAAAACAAAAGAATGGGAACCGAAATAGTAATCGGAAAAGTTTTTCAAGCTCACGGTTCCTCCGCAATTCGGAACCTTATCTGTGGTTTGCAAGAAGAACGCCGCATATCATATATACTTTCACTTTCGAGATATTGCCGTTTAAAGTTTCCATCACTAATGCATCGCCATTTTCTTTGAGCCATTCGAATTTGTTTTCGCGACCCTTTTCTGGTAAATACGTAAATCCTGCGAAGCTCGATTAATAAATAAAATCGAATTTTTTGAAATTGCGACGTTTCTCCTACTGGCAACCACAGATATATGAAACAATTATGTATTCCTCGGAACCTGCGCAATAGTTCGGGAACGTTTCCGGTGCGCAGCACGACGGAAACGACCGAGTAGCCGCGACGAGATGTTTGTCAACAATTTCAGCGTAAAGTGATGACGTTGTGTCGCACGATCGGTGATCCACGTCGGTACAGTTTCGCGATACAATGGATGTCATAATATTGTGGTACGACTTTCATTATCGTTATAAGACTACGAGAACCGTGCAGACGACGCTTCGAACACGTTAGAATATGTCTTAAAGGTTAGCTCTCCGTTTCCCACGACTGACACACGGTCGCCGACACTAAACTTCGTTTATTGTGCTACTGTATCTGCATTTCTGGTAATCACAGTGTTGTGCAGCTACCGAATATGAATAAAAACTATTTCCTATCTGTGTATCTATGTGCAACGAAACACGACTGTCGTTGTTACTCGCTCTCGATCCCTGTGTGCTTTTTCTCAAATTATCCCGCGAGTCGTGTCGCATTTGTTTTCAATTTATGAAATAAATAGCCATTATTTTCGATTCGATTTTCAACGTGATCGAAGACCATCGAAATGTTAGAACGAAACTTTTTCAATGATACAGGAGGTGGTATTGTTATTACATATATTTCGACGTGAATTTGTTTCAGTTATTTCAAGATAGAATTCGAGGACTGAGCAACTTCAATTTGAACCGCGTCAAAATTGCCGCGCATTTCCCGAACGCTTCCCATTGGTCGACCCGCGGTCTAAGGTCATTGGTCTGTTTACCGCGCAAACCTAATTGGATTCGCTAATTTAAAAACATTAACGTATGCCTCGTTCTTGTGTGTCAGTCACTGTCATACCGGAGTTATGGTGTTTTGTCCTCTACGAGTGATCGCGTGTCACAGCCAGCATGGAAGTCAGTAAGCCGGTGAGTCTTTAACGGTGTTATTAGCATGAAACAATTGCGAAAAATACATGTTTACTTAATCGACGTCCTCGCGACCTGACCGGACGCCGTGAAAAATTTACGACCGTCCGTGCAGAACCGTGAAAAACTGTGTCGAATTTTACAATTCAAATGATCCCCCTGTTTCTTCGAGATGATTCCGTGTCATGATCTTACTGCGATGAGATACCCGGGTATTTTTGCTCTATCCAGGTGTCTCACGGGTACTCGGGTACCCGGGTATCTCATATACTCGGACAAAGGTACTAGCTCTAGTACTTACAGAGTTTAATGGTTTAATTAATTATCGAAGACATTGCCCCGAGTAGTGTTGTGAAGAATTCAGTCGATGCTCACCAGCCAACGAAACTTATGATCGAACAAAGTTTCAAAAGTGTGATGTGTGAATGCTAATTCTATACTAGATCTCACCTGGATCTAATTCAGACAAATCTACAGATTCACAGTCCGGGTTAGGTTTAGGTTAGATTTAGATAAGGTGTGAATTAGGTTTAAAGTGTTTTGTATAATTCTCAATGTAACCACAAAATGTTTAAATAACAAAATCATTGCCACATAATGTAAATCGATATCTCTAACAGACTTGTGAATCAATCAAAAATAACTTAACAATTTATATTTTTGTATGTTTAGTTAAAACATAACAAAACATCTCTGCTAAGGAGAAAGATACGTCAAGTCATCTCAGAGATCATCTCTTAAATGATGTTACATTTTCCCTGGAACTTTCTGTATAAAAATCACCTACAATATTTGAAAATCATTCATGGTCATGTTCTATCGTTTGAACTCCCACTGTGTTGATCGTTTGCAAGGTATTCCTTCCGGGGTTATTTGCCGATTCGTTCGTAAACATGACGCGAATTATCGGAGCTCAAATATGGAATATCTGCTTCTAGGGCATTACATCGTGTATGCTTCGAAAGCATCAGCATTATTGCGACTAGCATCCTGCACCAAATATTGCATGTCAAATATTTTCCTGGTTTCTTTGGACGTATCAAACTATTTCGTTTTGAAAAAAATCTGATAATTGATTTGTAATTCCACCCGTAACGTTATTCGATTAAACTACTCCGTTTTTGTATAAAATTGTAAATGTTGCAAACGGGTGCAATAAAATTAGATTTTACTACTATAAATGTATAAAAAGGCGAATTTATAACATATAAACAAGTCATTTTAAAAAGACTAAATTATGCTTATCACCCCACGACTAATTCAGAATTAGAAATATGTATTTTGATGAATTTAAAATTTATCATTGTAGCATTACCAAACTGCAGATTGTACTGCAGACAGCCAAAATGAGTAGGTGCAATTTAAAACAGTAAAAACATTAGAAGAATTTAAAAATACTGTTACATAATTTTGAACCTATTAAACATATTAACAAAGGAAATAAATTTCTATTTCACTTCAAATAATTGCAATTCAGGTAGAATATGTTCATTTTGCATAAAGGTCCGCTGTCTAATGATAGAAATAACTGGGCTAAATTTACAACAATAGGAATATTAAAACAATTTAAGGGTATATATCGATGTATCGTTCTCAACTTATAATTACTAAAAACGGAAATGAACTTTTATTCAACACCTATTCGTTGCAATTGATTGACCAAATTTTTCGTTTGCATAAAGATCTACAATCTAATCATTATTATTATTATTTGTGTAGTCACAGATTGTTCTTAATCCACTTGTTGGGTATAGCTTGTCCTTATTCTGCGATGTTTTCGAAGGAACTTCTCCCGATCGACTTTGAACCCCGATGACCTTGGATCTTGGCAGAATTCTGTATCGATTTTCGCCACGATTTCCGAAGTCGCGAAATAAATATTAGGTTGTTGTATATGAAATGCCCGATTTTAGAATGCAACTCTTACAAAACGTTTCGATCAAGCAATCTGTACACGAATTTTAAGAAATCAAATGAAATCTTATTTTCTGTGGTAGTAGCCTCCTTAGATCTGGAATAGATTCAAATCGTACTAAATTCTGTCATATTTTATATCCTAGCATTTTTTGAAAATTTTCGAAAGCGATAATTGCATGAAGATCCGCAGTCTAACTATTACAGTCTATAAGTTTATTATATAAAACTTTGAGATACAAAGCTAATCGTACACTAAACGTATTTCGACCGGTCACGTTGTGCAGCAAGCCAATTGTTCTAACTTCCCAAAAAATTTCAAATCGTATGGTTCGATATTAAAAATGTTGTCGTCTTCTTAAAAGTGTCTGAATATTAGTGGGAGTCACTGTATGACTGTTAGCAAAATTCAATGAAGAATGAAATTCATATTCACTAAACAATGAAAAGTGTTCTTCAATTTTATATGGTAACTGTTTGTTACTAGTCATAAATTATGTAGGGCTTCTAAAGTATATACCAGACTTTTAAACCAAAAATATTGCAAACTTAACTTAAGATGTGAAATAATCGCCAAAACAAACAATACGTCAAATAATAGTAGTCAAACAAAAGGCAAAACCTATCAAATGTAATAACAATAAAACACAACAACAGTTAAACAATAACGAATAAAAACAATAACAATTTAATACGTAACAATCAAAGTGCAGGTTTATGAATAACAGACACGTTCTTGCTCGGATAAATCGTGTTAGACTGTTAGACGACTGCATAAAGTGACCACGCACGGCCTGTTGAAAACAAATGAAAACTCCCATAGACGCAGACAAATGCAAAAATTGTTTTCATATCCGACTAGACAAGACTTCAATGTATAAATTCAGTGTAGTTTGAGGTCCATATTCGCCCATATAATAAAGTTTTGCTCTGTAGAACATTGGTGAATATTGATTCTGTATGATTCTTAACCATGATAAATTATATGTGTAATATTTAAAAACTGAAAATACTGAAAACACAGTACAAAGGATTGAATAATCACTGAAATAAATACTATAAACATTGAAGTCCAAATACACACACTTTTATTCAGGTAAAGCGTCGCTGACGATTGATGTAGTTTCATCATTTGTATAGGCAGAATTGTTCGCTTGAGGCTTATTTTTCTTATCTGAATGCGACGAAAAGTTAAAAATAATAGCGATGCTGGGTTACAGAGGTATTTCTTTCAAGGTAAGAGTAAATACGCAATTTTTAAAAAATGTTCATTTTCGGAATTAAATTCCCCTAAATGATCGAAACGTCACACTGTGCGGTGGCGCTCCGCCTGGTGATTCGGTGATTCGTTGATCTGGTGATTTCCGTCTGGGTCGCTGACGCCGGCCCTCCGAGTAAGCTAGAAAGGGAGAGGTAGATAGACAGAGAGGACACAGTTTCCGTCACCGTCGATGATTCCGCCACCCCTTCCCCTTATTCTGCGGGGCGAGCGACGCCTCCGCACGGCGCCGATCAATAACGTCGTTCTCGGCGACGCCGGCGTCGGGAGGCGTCGCTGCGTGGAGAGGTGTCTCTCGCATTCGCCAAACCGATCGACGTGTCCGCCGCTCGACGTACCTTGTAACACGGCGTATATCGCGTCCGGAAAAAAGGGACGCGTGTTGTCTTTCGCGGGTATCGGGAGAAACGTAGCAGCAGGAAGAGAGATCGCGATAGAGAAAGAAATAGAACGGCGAAGAGAAGAACCGTCTGGGAATGCGACCGTCGTCGCCTCGTCCACCGCTGTTCACCGAAACGCGACTTATGTCAAGAGGCTGCGGCCAGAATCGCCGCGGCGGCTACCACCGGAATCCGAGTGTAGTTTCGGCCTGGGGAGATCTCTAGGACCCACCTACGACGACGCGATGGCTAAAGTGAGTTCTGTGAATTCGAGGGAATATTATTCTCCCATACACCTAGCCCCAGCCCCCCACCTCGAATATCGTAGTTCCGTAGATTCGCTACCGATCGTAATCGAACGATCGGTAATCGTTTCGCGCCCCTCCGAGGAAGTCCGCCGTATAGTCCACGGATCTCTGTCAACAACTGTTGCTGATCCGATGCTTCCGACTCGCGTCTTAGGGGCTGCTTTTGAATCGGCTAGGTCCGGGCTGTGTCCCAGTGCGACGTATGTGTACGTGTCCGTGTACGTTACGTGTGTGTGTGCGTGTACAGTAGTCGCGGACTGTATCGGCTGGAAAAGTAGTTTGGCGCCGTCATGATCAGCCGGATCTTCTACGCCGTACACGGTGGAGTACGGCTACTGGGACAGGGGTGGAGGACGTTAGGATAGTTGCACGATATACCACTGGTTCTTAACCGGTGTTCTTGACCGAGCTTTCTGCAAGTGTTCCGCGAAATTCCGCGAACACATATATTTATAACCCTCAGACGTTCCTCAGGATGAAGATTCACCCATTCACCTTCTTCACATATTGTAAAACGATTGATTTCATTTTGTCTGTTTTGCAAAATCTATTTCTTTGAAGTGTCACGCTATAATTGAAGCATAATTCGTAGATTTGAAATATGGAGTAAGAAGGGATGAAATATTATTCTAGAAAGAATCGTTTATGCAACTATGTCTGAGTAGCGTATGAGGGTTAATACAGGGTGCGGCCGAATAACATGTACTAGCGGGCACGAGCGGGTTCCTTATGAAAAAATAAGAACAAAATATGGAATAAAATTTTTTCATTTGAAGCTTAGTTTTCGAGAAAATCGAGTTTGAGAATCCTATTCGTACGTATGCTGTTACGGCTAAGTTTTTAGATTTTGTCATTGATAAAATAAAATGAAATGCTGGGTGGACATTGTTTATAAACACGATACGCGTTATACGATGCTCGACGAACCGTAACTTACGCCGTAACAGCATACGTACGATTAGGATTATCGAACTCGATTTTCTCGAAAACTAAGCTTTAAATGAAAAAATGTGAAATGTTATTTTCAGTGGTAGTAGTCTTTGCAGATCTAAACGAAATAAAAATTGTATTAAAATCAGTGGGATTTTACTTTCTAGCATTTTTTGAAAACTTTTTGAAACCATAAATGCATAAAGATCCGCAGTCTACTGATTGCAGCCAATAATACCTACCCCCACCAATTAAAATAACCAGTTCTAGACTTTCTATTAATTATCGAAATTATAACGATGCTACGAAATGATTAAATAAATTAGCAACATATAAACGCATAAAGTCGCATTCAAGTAATGAATAATGTACAATGTTCACAGAGACACGAATTTCGTCCATCTTTCTGCGATTCCGGCCCACTGTGCGCCGGAGTAAGAGTTTGATAGTCGGTCGGCCGCGGGCATGAAAACCGTAAACACTTATTTACCAGCAGTAGTGCAGAAACTGTGACGAGATCAGATACGAGCGTTTATTTGTGCGTTTAAGAAATTTCCTAGCCTGTAACCTATTTATAAATGAAACGTCTTATCTTGATCGCGACGCGTACCGGTTCGCGTTCGCATTAGCGTTCGCCGATGGAAAAACGTTTCCCCGGGATCGATCTCGTGCAAGAATTTTTTCCGGAAAAATTATCAAGCCTTTCGCATTGAGATTTTGCATATGTATTTACCGATATTTGAAGTACACATGTGATTTTTCTCGGGCAAAAATAATATAACTCACGTGAGCTGTATATTTTTTGATAGAGTGTGTTTTGAAAAACATGGGTCGACGATCTACTTGATCCTAAGAATTTTTATTCTGGAAAAATTATCGAACCTTTTGCATTGGGATTTTGCACACATGTCCATTGGTATTTGGAGCACACGTGTGATTTTTTCAGGTAAATAACGTGTTTCCCGGGGATCGATCTCGCGTAGAGTCGATTCCGGAACGATGCAGGGTGTCACGTCCGACCGATGCACGTACGTTTATGTCAGATATACCGCGAGTTTTCGTGATCGATGGACGGGTACGTGCCTCGTATGGCGACCGCACGGTCGATTTTCGCCGTGTATCCGATCAAGGAAGTTACGGTCGAAATAACGAAAACCGGGGGACGATGGTCAATTTCTTTTTTAAATTAAAGACGTGGGGAAAAATACATTTACTTACAACCAGAACGGGTAGTATGGGACTCGGACAGAGTTGGGCATTAATCGATTAAAATTTTAACCAAGATTGATTGATTAATGTGTACGATTAAAGAAGGTAATCATTGAAAAATCGACGATTGATTCAATCGATTGATCAACTTAATCGTCAATCGTTGATTAAAAAAAGAAATCATCGAAAAATCGGAGACTGATTTAATCAATTGTTGACGTTACTCGCCACATAAATTGTAATAAGTAGGCATATAGAGACAGAGTTGTGCTAATTCAAATACATTGTAATTGAATTATATTGTATTTCAATTATATAGTAATTCAACTACGTCGCAACTGAATTACACAATTCAAACTTTTCAATTAATTCAATTACTAATTATTTTAATCAGACGTGTAATTGAAATACAATATAATTGAAATACAGCTCTCCAAATTACAGCCCAGAACTTTGAAGAAGTGCGATACATTTTTATGTTTTTCTTTCATATACTTGTTTGCTGTCTATGCGGCGTATATTCTATTCCTCGTCCTCGTAATTCGTAATTAATGTAACATAATTACAAAGCATTTTCTAATTGTACTCCAATTGCAATTACGAATTACATCGTAATTTCATTGAATGAAGATCTGAATTATAAATTACAATATGACTGAATTACAATGTAATTCAATTACTTTGTAATTACAATTCGTGGAGTAATTCAATTGTGATTCTGCAAAACTCTGCGTAGAGATCGTATTATAGACCAACTGACGATACACCTAAACTCAGTTTACATTTTTTTCAGTATGCATACAGTTTTGATTTCAGCAGTTAATCATTAATCAATTATTACGATTACAATTGAAAAGAATGTAATCGTCAACCGCAATTAACGACTGAAGTAGGAGTTTAATTGTTAATTGCGATTAACGATTGAAGTAGAAATTTATTCGTCAATCGTTGATTAAATTTTTGCCCAACTCTGGTTGTAATCCGGGCTAGTACCACTCCTGTTCTTGGCCTATCGGGGACGGTGGTCTACCGCGCGCGGAATATCTACGGAATTTTATGGTCGCTGCATTTTAATTATTACGCTCGCCGAGTATCCCTGGCAGAAGTTATTCGGTCACTCGACCTAATAATAGAACCATAGTTTGACAAGTGCTACTGGACCCTCTCGAGGCTCGCCGAACTTCATACATCTTCACAGAGTTTCGAACTCGTTCGGACTCGTTCTCCAGACTCGCGAACGAGTTTCTCGATTTTTATCGCTCACCGGAAGCCCGTCGACCCGACGATTTCAATTTGCATTCGAGATACGGCTCGCTTTTCATCCAAAGTCCAACCGACCAGGAAAAAATCGCACCTTCCAAGGGGTCGTGGTAAACAGGAAGCCTCGGCAAGGTGGGGCAATAACCTTATCCACCTTGAATATTTTTGTTAATTTCAATTATATAAAAGAATAATAATTATTTCAGAATTTTTTCATTTTTTTTCTTGGAGTAATTAATAATAATAATACATAAACTGATTTTAAATAAGCACCACTGTGCAAAAGAAAGAAGCACCCGGCCACATTTAACACTAATTAATTAACACTGGCACGTGTTCCCTTATAAAAATGACAAGATTGATTTTATTTAGACTTTGTGCAGCTCCTATTGTAACATGTGCTCCACTAAAGATATATCTATACAATCATTTCTCACGAAATTATTTTTATTATCTCAATAATCGTAAAATAAAAAATCTCGAACCGATTATTTTGACCAGTGGTGGTGGATTTAATGTTAATAGAAAACCGTAAGAAATCAAATAAGAACACAGTAAGTTTTGAAAAGGATTACTGTTTAATGGAATAGTTCTGAGAATATGTATTATTGCGGATTATCTAATACTTTAAATGCAATAAATCAATGGGTAAACTTTACTTTAACGGACTCAAAATTTTTGCCTTTCTCCTATAAATTATTATGTATTTGGTTGTAATCCGGTAGATTTGTAATCGGAGAACCTGCAAATCGAAGTTTCGATCCTGTAGGATCAACGGTTCAGGAGTTATGGTTGCTCAAAGTTGAGCAATTTACTTACCTGTTAAAAACACTGCAAATTGCTCAACTTTAAACGACCATAACTTCTGAACCATTGATCCTACAGGATTGAAACTTCGATTTGCAGGTTTCCCGGGTACAGATCTATTGGATTACATACCAAATACATCATAATTTATAGAAGGCCAAAATTTTAAGTCCGGTAAAATAAACAGCAGCCAAATCAATCATTGTACAATACAATTTCTACATAAAGATATTGTTTGTCATTATATCTTGCAATTATACTGGGTGCTTCTTTCTTTTGCACAGCAGTGTATATAAAAATTGTTGCGTATGGGAATGTAATCGAATTATATGCTGCTAGATGTTCCGAAACGAAGATGAGAGGGAGAGTAGATTGAGCCAGAAAGGGGGTTGATATTGTCTTCGTACAAACCGATGCGTGTTTCGCGCCGATTACGAGCGATACTGCTCGAGCCGGCGCTTGTTCGTGTTATATAAAGTACCTGGGGCCGTAACGTTCTCACGAGCGACGCGTAAACGACGCTCGTATAACGATTTCCCTCCGAATCGTGAATTTTTAAGCGTCATCGGGGTAATAATAGGCCGCGTAGAGCGTAGAACGCGGCTGACAACGCGACGACCGCGGAAAGACACGCGAGCAGCTTGTAAAACCGACTGACCCAATCCCCGTTAGTCCGAGGTGCTTTCCTCGTGAAATTTTCACCGCGTTTAACGGTCCTCCGGAGACGTGCTCGCATGTGCAAAACCGGCACGCGTCTGCGACTCGCCCGTTTCTAACTGCGAACTCACGGGAGCGCCGATCCGCTGTGACTTGAAGCGGGTATGCTAATTTTCAGAATTTTTTTCGGAAAAACTATCCGACCTTCCGCATTGGGATTTTGCACATATATTTATTGGTATTTGAAGAACACGTGCGGTTTTTTTCAGTCAAAAATAATAAAAATTGCGTGAGCTATATGCTTTTTTATAGAGTGCGTTTTGAGAAACTTGGGTTGACGATCGCCATGATTATAAGAATTTTTTTCAGAAAAACTATAGAACTTTTCGATTTGGGATTTTACACACGTATCCACTGGTATTTGAAGAATACGTGTGATTTTTCCCAGGCAAAAATAAGCGAAATCATACGAGTCATTTTCTTTTTTTGTAAAATATGTTCTGAGAAATATGGGTCGACGATTTCCATGATTCCAAGATTTTTTTCAGAAAAATTACCAAACCTTTTCCGTCGGGATTTTGCACACGTATTTACTGGTATTTGAGGCACACTTGTGATTTTTCTCGGGTGAAAATAATCAATATTACGTAAGCGATATATTTTAGAAGAGCGTGTTTTGAGGAACATGTTTCGTCGATCTCCACTCTATTGGTATTTGAAGCACACGTGTGATTTTCTGGTTTTCCGAGCGTTGGATCTTCTTGCGCAGGCACTCCCACGCATAATTCACACAAGTTGCTCGTAGGCGCGTGTCAGGTGGTCCACCCTATATATACCAGTTGGCACGAAAACACAGCAAATCGCGGCCAACTGTATTATATTTCTGTCCGGTGTGTGTAGGGAATGCTCGCGGACGATATCGGGGTGGCTGAACCGATAACGATCGTCCAGACGCTTGCTTTTATTCCTCGACGACGATTTTTTACGCGGCGGGACAGTACCACGAGGTCCGGCATCCACGTCTGAACAGCTGGATCAATACAGTTGAATCTCTCCGCTGTACGAACCAATTCTGAACCAATGTTGAACCGGTCATTTCGATCGGTGAGGGTGTTTACGCAATATTATATTGGGTTGGAAAGAAAGTAATTTCGGTATTTTAAGGTGAAATGAAAAGCCAATTTCTACCACGTCTTACTTAACTCGCTTTCTTGTCTATCTGTTGGTCTGTTTGTTTGTCTGTTGGGTACAAATTTTTCAATTGATTTTAACCTAACTTCCCGATGGGCTAGGGACTTGAAACTTTAAACATAGCTCAGAATTGGATGACAATGCAATATTAACTCTTTTTCTTGTCTGTCTGTTCGTCTAATAATGAGTTATTAACGAAAAACGAGGACCAATTAGTGCGCGTGTACTACGGAGAGATTCCGGCTCGGCCAATGGCAACGTCTGGCTCTCCGTGGCCTGTCCTCTGATTGGTCCATGTTAACCGTCACAACTTGCCGCGCGACGCTCGGTAGTACGTCATCGCGTTCAGCGATCCCCACTCTGCGCGACAGCGTACCCTGCTCCACTACGCGTTCCCACTCCGACTCATCCCCACTCCACTGATCCACTTCGCACCGAAGGAGCTCAGTGTGGTGTTTACAAAGTATTATACTAATAAACTTTTCAATGATTTTATTTATACGGTTTATTTAATAATTTACGATCGACTAAGAAGAATTTGTATTATACTAATGTTTGTTTACCAAAATCTAATAAGTTCTTCCCATTCAAACTTGATGAAGTGGTTCTCGAGGTATTGCATTCATAGGCATACAGAGATACAGACGAACAGACATAAACAAAAATTTAAATAAATCGGAATTTCTAATATACCACATTTTCAAGACGGACTAAGAAGTATAAAATAATTTTTCCTAACCGCATACAGATAGTCCTGAAAATTTGTGATTGTGAATTTTGAATAGCTACGAAAATACTTAAAGATAAGATTTAAAACGAAAAACGTTATAATTAACTATTCATGCATCTTTAGATCCTATTTTTTATATCAACACTTATTTTGATTTTTTGGTAACCCAGAAGTCTATATTCTGATTTTACCGGGATTTGGTCTAATTTCTCACATTATTTTTAATGAAAAAGGAAAAAAAGAAATCTTTGGAAATTTAGGAATAATTTATGCAATATTAGGAATTGGATTCTTAGGATTTATTGTATGAGCTCATCGCATATTCACAGTTGGATTAGATGTAGATACTCGAGCATACTTTACATCAGGTAGAGTTATAGGATTTATCACGCCCAATGTTTTTCGTTTTGAATCTTACAAGTATTTTCATAGCTATTCAGAATTCACAATCACAAATTTTCAGGACTATCTGTATGGAGCTACGAAAAATTATAGTCCGTCTTAAAAACGTGGTATATTAGAAATTTTTATTTATTTAAATTTTTTCCATTCAAGCGATGAACTTTAATGAATAGAATATTTTCCATTTTGTTCGATGATCTTTTGCCATCTTTTCGGTAGCTTCATAGTTCTGCGCTCATAAAACTTCAGGACTTTCCCAAAATTGGGTTTAATTTCATCTTGAAATACCGAAATTACTTTCTTGCCGACCCAATTGATCTCGCTTAGAATTTTTCTTTCCGTCGAAGCAGAAACGACCGGCCAGCAGCATTATTCGCTAGGTTTGTCAGCGACGATCCGTGCGCGTCCAGGAAAGTGAGTCGAAAGCGACGCGGGTTAGAGGAGCTCGTGCACGTTCCCAGGCGGAATAGTAGTATCGTTTCTGACGTAATCGCGAAAGGCGCTGCGAGTGGAAGAATTTTTGCTGCAATAGAGACTATCTCTCGACGTCGCGCGGGAGAGCTTCTCGTGCATATACACATTATATACATGCATATACACGTAATGTACATGCATGTACACGTTATACATTTAGACAGCGGATCTTTATGCAAAATAAAAATGTTCTGAATTGCAACAAACTGGAGTGAAACGGGAGTTTATTTTCTTTCTTAATATGTTTAGAAAAGAATATAATAGTATTTTAAAATTCTTCTAATGGTTTTACTGTTTTAAATTACACCTACTCATTTTTGTCATAAATCCATAAAATCCGTTGTCTACTGATCACACACACTTTAAATCAGAGTAACTTTTTTATGAATGGACCGAACGACCTCAATTTTTCTGTAAGGCTACAAGAATTAGTTTAGTAAATGACGTCTGAAAAATATGTTGAAAAAATGCATTCGGTCGGAATTGTTAGAAACAATAGTAAAAATTGATTTTTACAACGTTTTTAGCTGTGGGCCAATAACGAAAATTTAAAAGATGTGTTTAGTCACAATTCGTATATTGTAAATTATATTATGCTCGGAAAATTTCATCGAAATTGGTTAATTGGATTACGAGTTATAAAGGATCATAAGTGGTAAAAATTGCAATTCTTCAAGATTTTCGGCCTTTGTTTATATACACATAATTAGACAGCGGATTTTATGCACTCATGACAAAAATGAATAGGTGCGATTGAAAACGGTAAAAACATTAGACGAATTTAAAAATACTGTTGTATCATTTTCAGCCTGTTAAATATATTAAGAAAGAAAATAAATTTCTATTTCGCTCCAGTTTGTTGCAATTCTAAGCCTAAAATATATTATTTATAAGTTATTTTTATTTTTTAAGTAGAAAATGCATGTTTTTTATTTGTGGGCGTTGGGAAATAATTCGAACATAAAAATAATACAGAATGTTATATTTACTTTATTATTGAAAATTCTCTCTGTATTGATTACATACGTGTCATACTAGCATGTAATTAATACAGAGAGAATTTTCAATAATAAAGTAAATATAACACTCTGTATTATTTTTATGTTCGAATTATTTCCCAACGCCCACAAATAAAAAACATACATTTTCTACTTGAAAAATAAAAATAACTTATAAATAATGTATTTTAGGCTTGAAATTGAGGGAGGGGTATCAATTTCTAGAAAAAAAAATATATCGACAGCGAGACTCGAACCAGCAACCTGCCGATTACTAGTACTCTTATGAACGTGGAATGGTGGAAAACCGATTTTCAAATGCAATTTTCTCGGAAAATATTGAGAAGCGCGCGCCACTGCTTTGCCAAATTACACTTGAAGATGACATCTTCAAATACTGCAAGTTTCAGAAAAATCCGTGACCCATCAACTGTGGCTGCCCCTTGTGAGTGTCCAATTCTGATTCTAGAAATTGAAGTTTGAATTTGACGATTTACTGGACTTGGAAGCTTTTGCCACTCAAGATCCGCTCCTTCGTTTTGTCATTATATCTTATAATTGTACTGGGTGCTTCTTTCTTTTGCACAGTAGTGCACATGCATATAAACGTATTATGCATCTACACAGAATGTATATACATGTAGACGTAATGTACATGTACAGAGATGCGGAGAGCGTCGTCGCATTGAAAAACGCATCGACTCGGCCAGTCGGGGCACGTCGAGGCTAGGGAGAGGCTTGCCAAGGTCCCCGGGGATTTTTTCGCAGCGGGAAGTAGGAACGGATGCGTGTAAAGGTCGACGAGGACCGGTCGCCCCGCCGCTACAGTACGAATTCGATCCGAAAATCGATGAACGCGACGGGAACAAAGGGATCGGTTAACGGCGCGTGAAACGCCGCGGGACAACGTCCAAATTCACTGTATGTATATCGAAACGCTTCTCCCAGCCCGCGCCTATTATGTCATCGTTCGCTACCGTTCACAGCGGATTTTACGCTGGAAATGCCACGCCACGAACAGTTGTCTCTTCCGTTCTCCAACGAAACTCGAGTCGGATCAAAGAACCAGTGACACAACTTCTTGGCCTTTATTTCTCGCATTCAATATCGAAAATGAGTAATTACTAGAACTGCGGACGTTTATGCAAAAATGCATCCATTGTAATACATGGGGACTTCATAGACATTTATTTCCTTCTCCAATCATTTTAATGGCGCTGGGAATAAAACAGCACGACTTCCAAATTCCTTGTATGTCCTCAGTTTTGTGTCTCGTCTAGTCATTTCTCTTATAAATGCATAAAATCCGCAGTCTAGTAATGACAATATGGTAAAAATGATTTAAGAACACGTATCATTTTCGAATTATTATTAATCATTATTAGACTGCGGATTTTATGCATTTATGACAAAAATGGGCACGTTCAATTCAATGCAGTGGACATGTTAAACATAATTAAAGACATGAATGTATTTGTTTCAGTTTAACAGGATAATTAAAAGAAGAATAGAATTTTTATTTGGCTCCTGTTTGGCCCCCAATTTTTATTTCTCATCACCTTCGAAGTTTCTGAAACCGAAGCTTCGAAATCTTCGACCTTCGAAGGAAAGTAACAGCCCTAGAATTTACTTCCAGAAATATTTTTCTGAAAGATTAAAGATGCCTGCACCATGTCGATGGAAATTTTTATAATTTTCTTAAATTCGTTATCGTGAGAATAAGGCATTTTTTGATTATGTCACTATTCTTGCCGGAGTGCGAAATGTTGAATCGTTTGGCTTCCACTCGATCGAACTATTCAGGAAACGTATGATCTACGTCTAAAGATCTCTAAAGTTTTCGGGGGCCATTAACGACGCACACCATTCATCTTCGCGTGAAATTAATCAAAGTGCAGCTAATCGATCGACGAGGTCCCGTTGCCAACGCTTCAAGGTTGCCCGTGTTTCATCGGGAACAACGTGTCTTCATCGGAGAACCGTTTCAGCGAAAGTCTCCCTCGGCTTAGATCGAACGTGTTCCGAGAAGTATTCCTCTTCCAAAGTCTGTCTCCGTTCCACTCTCGCCGCGCCGCTTTCTATAGTTCGATCGACGAAAATCGATTTCGATCTGCGACCGAAAGGAAACGAGCATCTCTCATCTTCTCTCGCGACCATCCGGAGAAAACGATGAAAAAAATAAGTGGAAAGAAAGAAAGCTGCGAAATAAAACACCGCGGCTTTGTTTCCGGGGTTAACGACATCCGCGGAGATGGCCACGAGTCTTAATCGAATTACTCCCCATCCTTTCTGTTATTCGCCTTCGCGAATCGGCGGCTCCGCATCCGCGATCGTTCGATTAATTGGCAATTGCTGGACCGACCTTTCTGCGAATTTTTCCTCTTCTTAAGTATTCTGGTTTTCGAGGCCAATTTTTGGCACGAATTGTTGCGAATTTTTTTACGAAAAATATGGAACCTTTCGGATTGGGATTTTGCACACGTATTTACTGGTATCTGAAGCAAACGTGTGATTTTTAGATAAAAATAAACGAAATTACGTGAGTTATCTTTTTTTTATGAAATGTGTTCTGAAAAATATGATCTCAATGATTATAAGAATTTTTTTCAGAAAAACTATAGAACCTTTCGAATTGGGATTTTGCACACGTATTTACTGGTATCTGAAGCATGCGTGTGATTTTTCCCAGATAAAAATAAGCGAAATTACGTGAGTTATTTTTTTTTTATAAAATGTGTTCTGAAAAATATGGGTCGACGATCTCCATGATTATAAGAATTTTTTTCAGAAAAACTATAGAACCTTTCGGATTGCTATTTTGCACATGTATCTACTGGTATTTAAAGCACACCTGTGAATTTTTTCAAGCATAAATAATAATAAAGAAGTGATTCCTTCTACCGATCGGGAACGAGAAAAAGAAGTAGCGTGTCGATCAGTATGAACCTAGTCGGACCGAATAAAATCAAAAGTCTTGATTAATCACAAAATGGCGTGTAGAAATCAAAATTAACCGAGTAATAATTTTGCTAGCTAACCCACATTCCAGTACCCTCGACTAGGTAGAAATTCGATTAGAATTAAAACAATTCGCGTCCATGCCAGAGGGCATTAATCGATTAATATTTTAACCAAGGTTGATTGATTAATGTGTACAATTAAAAAAGGTAATCATTGAAAAATCGACGATTGATTCAATCGATTGATGAATTTAATTGCCAATCGTTGATTAAAAAAAAAAATCGTCGAAAAATCGTAGACTGATTTAATCAATCGTTGAAGTTAATCATCACACGGTCTATCCATAAATTGTAATAAGTAGGCACATAGAGATAGAGTTGTGCTAATTCAAATACATTGTAATTGAATTACATTGTATTTCTATTATATAGTAATTCAACTACGTCGTAACTGAATTACATAATTCAAACCTCTCAATTAATTCAATCACTAATTATTTTAATCAGACGCGTAATTGAAATACAATATAATTGAAATATAGCTTTCCAAATTATATACTTGTTTGCTGTCTGCGGCGTATTATTTTAATTGTACTCCAATTGTAATTACATTATAATTTCATTGATTGAAGATCTGAATTATAAATCACAATATGACTGAATTACAATGTAATTACAATTCGTAGAGTAACTCAATTGTAATTCTGCAGAACTCTGCATAGAGATCGTACCATATACCAAATGACAATACACCCAAACTCAGTGTACATTTTTTTCGGTACGCATACAGTTCTGATTCCATATTTCGTTTCGAAATTTCAGCAGTTAATCATTAATCAATTATCCGATTGGCGATTACAATTGGAAAGAATGTAATCGTGAACCGCAATTAACGACTAAAGTAGAAGTTTAATTGTTAATTGCGATTAAAAAACGATTCAAGTAGAAATTTATTCGTCACTCGTCGATTAAATTTTCGCCGAACTCTGCCCTAGGTAGAAATTCGATTAAAACAATTCGCGTCGAACCGAATCTCGCGATCACGTTGACCGGTAGTCTCTCTGCTTCTCTCTGCCCCCGCCCGTGGAACGCGTACGGATTCACGGGCCGGTGAATGCAGAAGCCGTGTGCGTTTCCGAAGAATAGTAATCGTTGTTGCGGAGTGTCAGTGCGACTGGTCGAGGCAGGAAGAGTAGAACGCGTTCGGCTGCGTGCGGTTCGCGTCGTTGTGTACGCAACTACACCGCGACTATACCGTGCAGAAGTTGGTGGTGGCAGGTCTATAGGTGGGCACCGGAGGATCACCGAGCGAATCCGAACCGTGTTTCATTGTCGTGCACATCGCGCGATCAAAAGCGCCTATCGATCCGCTCACAGTCGGCCGCGAGTCACGAGCGTGGCGACGCGACTTCCTCGACGATTCCGGAGAAAACGCTCGCCAATTTCCCCGTGAACAATCCGTACAGCCCCGGATAGCATCTACGAACCCTGTAGTTTCGGGGTGAGTCCACCAGGGTGACTCACACAGTGCGAATTTATTAATAGTCCTCGCCGGGACCAGCGTTTTCGCGCCCGAACAGCGACAACACGCCCCGAGGATCGAACTATGACCCATGGATTATGCCAGTTGAGCTAAACCGCCGGGAACACCAACGGTAAGACACTGTCCATCCGCGCGGGAGCCATTTTTCTCGGACCTTCATTATAATCTGCACTTTAGTTATTCCACGAGTCAAAATAATTGCAATAATAATATTGTAGAATATGCATCATCATAGAACGATAAATATTCAATATTATAGGACATGTAACATCATTGAACGATAATTATTGAATATTCTAGATTATCGACCACCATAGAACGATAAATATTCAATATTATAGAATATGGACCATCATAGAACGATTCAATATTTAGAATATGGTCATACCATAGAACGATAATTATACAATAGAATAGAATATGGACCAATAAAGAACGATAATTATTCAATATTATAGAATATGGACATAGAATTATTCAATATTTTAGAATATGGTCCACCATAGAACGATAATTATACAATATAATAGAATATGGACCAATATAGAACGATAATTATTCAATATTATAGGATACGGACCGTCATAGAACGATAATTATTCAGTACTATAGAATATGGACCATCATAGAACGATAATTATTCAATATTATAGAATATGCATCATCATAGAACGATAAATATTCAATATTATGGGACATGTAACATCTGCACTTTAGTTATTCCACGAGTCAAAATAATTGCGCAATTGCGATGTTTTTCACAGTTACACGCGCTTCTAGGTTCGCAACCGACTCCGTGTATCTAGTTTCGTTACTCGGTCACGATTCTCATCAGTAGACTCGGGATATTTGTCTGATATAAACTTCGATAGAATTTAGCGCGATTTTTATTCGTTTGAGATCTGCAAAGGCTGTTTCCATGAAGTGCAGGATTCTATTCCAATCCACTTTTTTAAAATTCGTGTATAAAGATTGGAAATTGCATAAACATCCGCAGTCTACTCATCGGTCCTCATCGACTCGGAAAATCATTTTCCAGAATTTTCCAGTAAACATCCAGGTCCTCCTCGATGATATTGATTCATTATTATGGCAAGAATATCCCATCTTCGGGTGCGTTTTTCTTCAACTCTTCATCAATATAAATATAATGCGCGTAGATACTCTACCGACACAGTGTATCTAATTTTGTTACTCGGTCACAATGTTCATCTGTATGTTCATCAGTCCTCATCGATTCGGAAAATCATTTTCCAGGATTTTCCAGTAAACATCCAAGTCCTCCTTGGAGATATTGATTTATTATTATGGCAAGAATATATTGCATCTTCAGGCGAGCTTCCGCTCTTCTCTCGAACTCTTCATCAATATAAATAATGCTGGTATAGTAAATACGTAACCTACACCGTGTAAATACAAAATTAAATAGTTTCGTTACTCGGTCACAATGCTCATCAGTGTTTTCAGTAGTCCTCATGGATTCGGAAAATCATTTTCCAGAATTTTCCTGAAAATATCCAGGTCTTCCTCGGAGACATTGATTTATAGACTGCGGGTCTTTGTGCAAAATAAAAAATGTTTGCGTTGCTTGCAAGACACAGATACAAACTATCAATTTTTTCATCATTTAATTATCTTATTAAACTGAAACTAATACACTGACGTCCTTAAATCTTTTTAATATGACCACTGCTTTAAATAGTCATTTCTATCATAAATGCATAAAATCCGCACTCTATTGATTTATTATTATGGCAAGAATATATCTCACTTTCGAGATATTGCCGTTTGAAGTTTTGATCACCAATGCAAACATAGAACATCGGTTAAATTGCATTATTTTTTCGGCCTTTCGAATTTATTTTCGCGACCTTTTTTCTGGTAAATACATCAATCCAGAGCTCAATGTATGAACTCAATTCTTTTTAAATTGTGACATGCGGCGTTTTTCCTTGCAACCACAGATATTGCATCTTCAAGCGTGCTTCTACTCTTCTGTTGAACTCTTCATCAATATAAATAATGCTTGGCTCGCTCGCGTTACGCAAGCGGCGGAGAGCTGTGTGTGCTTCGATCACGCTCGCGGTTAGACGCACGCGGTGCCCGCTCGCTCTACCAACGGGAATTAGCGTTCCTACATTTTGTACGCGTGTGCGAGCAGAGACAACGAGTCTCGGGACCTTCGGCTCTTAATCTTATCGAGACGCGTGCTCGAATCGCGGAACCTGACCTCGCGAGTTCAACATCGATCGACCAATCGCTCCGCGGTTACAGCTGCGACCGGCTCCCGCCGAAACTACCGGTTTCTTCAAGATTTACAATGTTGTTAACGTTATCGCTTCTCTGCGAGGAAATGCGTTCGGCGATCATTTTTTCGCGTTGCAAAGTACAGCTGTTTCGGCGTTGTTAACAATTCAACTACGATTTATTTTACGATTTCAGAGAACTTTCTTTGTAATTTCGTAATTTTCCTAAAAAACGAGAAAATTTATATCTATTGTATGTCTAAATGTTCTTCGATAACTATAAATTAACAAAACCGAAATAGAATTTCGTCTCGGTTTAAACTGATAAAGTGCTCAAAATCTTCATCACGAGTCTGACACGATATTGTAAGGCAAGGGGTTAACTTTAAAATTTCCTCTCAATTTTATACAAATCACAATAAATTTACTAATTTGTATTTTAATTAAAAATTTTCCCTAGTTAACACTAGAACTACCGAGCACTAAACGCGATTCGCATACATTGCCTTATAATAATGAAAATTGCATTTATTTAGACTTCGTACCAGTTTTATTTAAATATGTACTTGAATACAGAAATTCATTATAAAAATTTCTCGGAAAAACATATTTATAATTTTAATATTTCTAAAAGATCAAAATCAGAAGCAAGTCATTTTGACTTATCAGGTAGTTCTAGTGTTAATAACATTTGTTAGCAGCACAAAATATTGTATACACATTCATATGGTATTAAAAAGAGATTCACTCTGTTTTTAATATTCAAATATACGTACAAAATTTATTTTACATTAAGTAACAAATATATTTTTTTAAATATGCAGGAAATATCTATTTCATGTTACGGGAAAAATATTTTTTTCCAAATATAAAATGAATCTCTATTTCATATTAGAAATAGAATATTTTTTCCTAAATATAGAATGAATCTCTATTTCATATTAGAAATAGAATATTTTTTCCTAATATACAGATAATATTTATTTTATATTATGAAAAAAATATTTCTTCTCATTATAAAATGAATCTATCTAATATTAGAAATAGAATATTTTTTCCTAATATACAGATAATATTTATTTCATATTATGAGAAAGTATTTTTTTCTCATTATAAAATGAATCTTTATCTAATATTAGAAATAGAATATTTTTTCCTAATATACAGATAATATTTATTTATTTTTAATCATTTTATTTTTAATCATTATAAAATGGATCTTCATGTAATATTAGAAATACAATTTTTTTTTGAATATGCAGGAAATATTTTATGTTTATCATGGAAAAATATTTGTTCCAGAATATGCTGGAAGACACACACACCTTTCATTTTGCGAATGAATTAATGAATGAATGAATTACAAGTTTTCGCCTTCGGTATTAACAGATCGATGTCCAGTGGCATTTGTTGTTAAGAGTACGTAAAATAAAAATGTTTTATATCATTCGCAAGATACACAAATAATGCAGTACATCCTGACTTAGGTTTATGATGCTGCTAATAAAAAAAAAGAACGAAACAAGAGCTAAATATACAATTTTTTTCGACAGCGTTATTAATTGTAAATAAAATAAAAATGATTGCACAAGAGCTAGACAATTTTTTCTTGCTTGAATATTGATATTCTTGAATTCATTTCATAAATTCATCAAATCTAATTATTACAAATAGATTCAACAGCATTCAGTTTAGAGTAATCGTCCGCCAACCATTTCCGTCGTAAAAGCGATCAGCGTTATAAATATCGATTGTTGGCCACGTGCTAACGAAGTTTCCTTTTTATACGGCAATCCAGTTAATTCCGGTGTTAGCGAATTAATATTCAGTGGCATTCAGTTCACAATGGTCATTTTTAAGCGAATGGCGTCGGTCACCGGTGACCCTCGAGGCATTGACGTGTCGAAATTTCATTCCGTATTCGCATAATTACGGAACTTGCAGGCCTGAACTATAGCATGTTTTTTTCGGAGGAAGATGTCTGAAGCAAACCTCGGAGTAATTAAAAATCCTACGATATTGAATGTCGACCTATTATTTTGTGATTGAAAATTAACCCTTTGCTAACTAAAAATTGTTGTACCATTATTCAAAATATTGTTTACATTATTAAATATGTATCTAATCAATTACTAAACATCTAGGTATTGTATGAAGTATTATACCAATTTCATATCCATAAAATTTCAAAAATCATAGGGGATGGAAATATTCTAGATCGGAAGAACTGTTTAATTTTTTGCAGTTGAAATAGCTTCGAGTGCAAATGGTTAATCAAAATATTATTGTAGACTTATAATTACGGAAGAGTGAACGTAATAAAAAAAATGCGGTACAGTTAATCGCCTAATAAATTTTTCATCTTCGAGAATATTTAGGTCTGGTAGAGGATTTCTATAATATAATAAATATGTAGACTGCGGATCTTTATGCAATTATAACTTTTGGGAATTTTCAAAAAATGCTTGGTTATAAAATGACAGAATTTAGTACAATTTTAATTTATTTCAGGTCTGAAAAGACTACTACCGCGGAAAATAAAATTCTATTTTATTCCACTTTCTTAAAATTCGTCTACAAAATTATTTGAATAAAAAATTTTTAATATACCACGTTTTTAAGACGGACTAAAAAGTATAAAATAATTTTCCTAGCCCCACACAGGTAGTCCTGAAAATTTGTGATTGTGAATTTTTAATAGCTATGAAACTGCTTGTAAGATTTAAAACGAAAAACTAAGTCACTAACAATTTTATTGCACTGCAAATGATTTGAACTCTTGTGCGAGTTTTCTCGACAACTACTCCCAACACTCTTGTTTTATTTATATATATTGTTTAAAATTATCTTACGCCCCACGTTTTCCGTTTTAAATCTTACAAGTATTTTCATAGCTATTAAAAATTCACAATCACAAATTTTCAGGACTGTATGGGGTTGGGAATCTGTATGGGGCTAGGAAAAATTATTTTACTTTTTAGTCCGTCTTAAAAACGTGGTATATTAAAAATTTCTTTTTATTTAAATAATTATTTTCTGCTTTTTGGACGAACAGACAGACAAGAAAGCGAGTTAATAAAAACGTGGGAAAATTGAAAATTGCGTATAAACATCCGCAGACTAATAATAAATATATCTGTAAACAGAGCCCGATTGTTTACGGGACACGACTCACGGGACGACCTAACGAATCCGCGTCTATTGTTCCGCGTTCACCGAAACTGTTATGGTCGCGTCGCGACGTCAGTTGGTGTCGTGACTTCTTCGCGCAACAGTCTCGCGTTGATTCTCGGAAAATTTTCAACACGAATTGTCCATCTTCTGTGAAAGTATTGTATAGTGAGCTCTCGCGAAAATCATCGTCGTGTGTTCGATGGAATCGAACGAAAATCAGGATAATTTCTTGGTCACCGTGCCGCAGCTTTGATGTACCTACTTGTTGATATCGGTGAGGAATGTTTAGCCTAATCCGTAATCACGATAATATTCGACGAAACCGAAGAACGTTGATAATCCTTCGCCGGGGGAGGGGGGACGTGTGTGTTTTATCATCGACGACGGTTACGTAAATCTCGACGAATAGATTTATCGGTTTCGTTTAATTTATTTCTTAAAAAACTTAACATAATGTACCTGGTTTCCGGAGGAAATTGTTTTTATGTAAAAAAAGAATACAGTTTGAATTTCGGGAAGATTGGCAAATCGTCGATCGCTCGTCGACTTTTATTTGAGCCGTTTATTTTGAAAGTGGCCCAACTCCATTTAAGTTTAAATTGAGATATATTTAAGAGTTTGCGTTTCAATGAAATTAAAAATATACGTATAGGATACCAATGTATCACACTCCTTAAGTGTATCTAAGAGAGCTAAATTTACAATCGTCGCATAGTTTCCGAGATATTTGCAGTTTTATAAAAAACAAGAAATCTACTTTACCGGCTAAACCAGGCCCATTGGATACCTGTTGTATATACATTTTTTTCTTAAAATGACCCCAGGAACACAAATTTAACCTTCAAAGTAGGGGCCACGGTTATCGTAATCTCCCCGAATTCTTTACCCTTTTAAAAATAGCATCCACCAAAAATCTTGTTGATATGAAATTCTCTTGTTTCATTTCATTTCAAATAAAGTTATACCTTTCCGGCACTTCTTGATAACATTATAATAATCTTGGGAGACAAACAGTAAATTAGTTTTCTTAGGCCGTTTAGCGTTAGGCCACTTTCAAAATAAAAATTTGTATCATTCTATTAGCCAGCTAATTTCCTTTTTACAAAATCTTTGTGATTTTAAATATATTAGTTACAATTTGCTTCAGAGTGAAAAGATAACGTAGAAATGTAAATATCAAAATTGCTAGCTTGATTTTTCTCGAAAATGGACTTGGGCCACTTTCAAAATAAACGGCTCATTTAATGTGTTAGTGATTCCTAAGGTCATTTGAAATAACTTTCTTTACGGAAATCTGCGCGGTTTCGTTCAGGAGTTATTTACTGATTTCTGATTGGTCCGTGTTTTCTGTTAATAACTCGTTAAGGGCAGCATTTTCGTAAATGCAAGTACAACATTTTTGGGACAGCCTGTACGTAGAGATCATTAGACAGAGCGTGCGAGGGAAATTCGGAGAAAATCGCAGCCGATCAGAGTCGCAGTTTCCGCAACTTTTCCGGCAAGTTGTATTAAAAATCGAAAGGGAACTCGTCGCTCGACGAAATCCGGCGAGAGCGCAAGCATAATTCCGCAGTGACGACAGTCGCCGCTGTAGGATCCATGGATCATCCGTTTACCCGCTCGTTTAGCGATTTCGGTCGTCAGATTTGCAGACCTTCGAGCGTTCCGCGGAAATGTTTTTCAGCGTCTGCAAACTGCGTAAACACCAGGGCCGTATCCACAGGAAACGAGACTGGCGAGCCTGGAAAATCCGCGGTTTACTCGATTCAGGATTTTCTCGCGGGAGAACTATTGTACGCATCGAGTGGAAACTTTGTGAGCTTCTTACTAGTTGTTCCGAAATCGTGCCCGATTTTTTCCAAGCAAAAATAACCGTTCGATCCAGAGTTATGGCGATTCTATCAGCAGGAGCTGTGCGTAAACTTTCTTCGCCGAGCCTCGGTGCACGGACAGCCAACGCTCGCGAATATTTTCAAGGAAGACTACCGAACGCATCGATCGCAATCTCGGGGAATTTGTTAATGGATGTTTGGAGAGTGTGCGTGATTTTTTTCAAGCGAAAATAACCATTCGCTCCGAAGTTCTAGCGATTCTACATTTTCTTCTGCTTCATTGTGAACGCAACTTTACTATGTGCTTGGAATTAGGGATTGAAATCTCGCAAACATTTTTTGGTCCCGCATTTCTTAAATAGGTGATACGGAATTTTGCGGGACTATGCGTATAATCAAAATTTCGCGAACGACGCGCACGATAAACTATTTCGATGTTTTGTTCAAGATATCGACAAAACTTAAAAAAAAAAGATGATTTCCTTTGAGAGCGATGGCAAAAAGGGGAAATATTTACGTGTGGCTTTCGAATATTTACTAACTATTCGACCTACAAGTGTAGAGACTGAACGAGCTTTTTTATTAGCAAACTAGAAGATTCAACAATTAGTCTGCTTTTTACGATCATATATTTTCAAAGTTCTACAAATTAAAATATTTTCTTATAACTTTAACATTTTTCAGATCTTAATTTAATTGAAGTTATATTCACAGACAGGTCGTTTATATATAGTGCGTTCTAAACAATTTTTATAGTTATTTTTCAGTTTTAACCAACATTCTGGTAAAGGAAAAAATTCTTCCGATTCGCCTCAGCAATTAATATACAATCGTAACTTCGTTATTGATATAATAATTTTTTATTTAAATACCTTCTTTTAATAATTATTAGATGTAACGAATTATTATATTATATATTTTATATCATATATATACGTATATGTATATATTTTGATTATAGTTCCAAAAAGAGGTTTATTTTAATTTAAATTTATGTAGATTTAGATTTTGTTAGTATTTTGAAATAAATTTTGACTAATATGATTCAAGATGATTACAGATCTTATTAAGTAAAATTTGTTTCTTTATTAAATATATATTAGATTGAAGAACTAAATCCTTAGTCACGCGGGATTGAAATAAATCGCACATCAATCCTGCGGGATCAAAAATGGCGCGGGATTGCAATCCCTACTTGGAATACGCTGTACAAAACTTGTCGACGCAGTGACTCGCCGTCTTCCGTGCTACATCCGCAAAATAGCGAATTGTCACTTGTGAAATTTCGGCATTTTTCTCGCAGCGAGGTTTTTTCAACATTGTGAACGTGCCGCGAGCGCGGACCGCGAGCGGCTCAGTAATTTACGAGCGAGCAGCCGTTTAGAAAGTCTTTCCAGTTTTAGAAAGCGTTTGGCAGTGGGGTTGGTGGGGGGTTTTTTATCAATTTGAAACGTCGGTTTCGCTGATCGAGAACGCGAGACGAGAGGAGACGAGACTGGACATGGATTCACGGCTGGCAGCGACGAAAGACGAACGTAATCGGATTACGGGAGCGGTTTTCCGCGCCGCCACAATGCCAACCATTGTATCACGGTGCATAGACCGTGATCGCACTCTGCGCAGATTCAAGGATCCGCCGTGATTCCGTTAGGCCACCGTAAAAAACGAGCGTGGACGAACGTGTGCTAGCAATTAACACAGTTGCCTTGTCTCGCGTGGAAACGGATAACGAGGAGCCGGGTAGGCGGCTCGAATTGCCGCGAATTAAGGCCTAATGGAATCAAGTTATGCTCCCGGGCTTGGCCTTTGCTCGTCGCGACGTCCTCTGTCAATTCAGAATGCCGCACATCGTCCTCGAATTCCGGCAAAAATCTCCGTGAAATTCTATAATGTACGTCATTCAGAAAGTTCGTAGCCTGACACATAGATGGTTTTAGTAACAGCAGAAACATATCGTTGTTGGAAACATCCATCCTCGATGTGAACATACCATCGATCCCAAATCGATCTGTCAAATAGCTTACTACAGGCAGCTGATTAAAATAGACGCGTTCGCTTTGGTTAGAAAAATGGAAAACTTGTAAAATCGCGCAGTCATTGAATATTTATATAAAAAAGGATTAAGCGGGAAGAAAATTTTTGATGATATGGTGAATGTGTTAGGGGATAGTAAAAATATGGGTTGCTCTACTTAAACATGGTCGTGCAGACATTAATGATGATCCACGTTCAGGACGTCCAAAAACTGCAACCACCTCAGAAATGATTGATCATGTCCATGATCTGGTTTTGGAAGATCGCCGATTAACTGTGGTTGATTTAGCTGAGGCCACAGGCACCTCAACTGGATCAGTTTATGAGATCTTAACTAATGAAGTAGGTTTGAGAAAGCGTAAATCAAGTTTTGCGGTGTCGTTGTAAAGGGGAGACTTCGATCTTCAAATCTGTGGAAGATTCGTTAACGGAAAAAAATTTTCAAAGTTTTCGGACAACGATAAATTGGCAGCATTTTCGTGAGAAAACGTCTCTTCTAGCCAGTGTTTTTTTGGGAACTCTTGTGATTCGAAAAGAATGAACGAGGAGAAAGTTATACTATTTATTGCAAGCAATGTAACTTCTAGAAACGAAGGTAACCTTCGATTTTTTTAAATGGAATTGTATGTATTTCTTCGTATTGATTAAATTTTATTCTGTATTCTCAATAATATTAAATTTTCATAATAATTGAATACACATGAAAGAGTGTGCCAAGAGAAATTGATTGACTGATTTTAATCCGCATTATTTTTCTAGAAACGAGGGTGAGCTTCGATTTTTTAAATGGAATTCCATGTATTTCTTTGTAGTGATTAAATTTTTCATAATAATTAAATACTGTATTTCTTTGTATCGATTAAATTTTCATGATAATTAAATACTGTATTCTCAATAATATTAAATTTTCATAATAATTGAATACACATGGAAGAGTGTGCCAAGAGAAATTGATTGACTGATTTTAATCCGCATTATTTTTCTAGAAATGAGGGTGACCTTCGATTTTTTAAATAGAATTCTATGTATTTCTTTATATCACACGCAAGAGTGTGCCAAAAGAAATTCATTCACTGATCTTCAAGATCATATTAGTTCAATTCCGAGTTCGATTAAACGATAGAGAAGCATTCGGAATACTGTGCGTCGTCCGCGGTTAAAAATTCTGCGCGTTGGTGTGAACAATCTCGTAATTCGTTTGACACAGGTCAGCCGAGGAGGTGTCCGCCCCCACAGAGGCGGCGGCGGCTGTTATTCACTATAGCGCGGCAGAAGCGCGCGAAGAATTTGTCTCGCTTCTGTTTCGCGTGCTCCAGAAGAAATAGCGGTCTCGAATCAATCGATATCCGCGGAGACCGCTCGTTATCGATCTAAGGAAATGTCAGGGTCGACTACGTGCGCCGGGCATCGACAGAACCGACGCTGTCGCGTTAATATTGCAGAGGAGGAAATTTTTATTCGCTCTACTTCCCCGTAATTCATGTTAATTTGTTCTCAACTGTAATTGGCTGCGAAGGTCTGCAAACAATAAACTATAACACGTCGCATTGTTTCGAGTTCCCTGCACCGGGGAAACAAATTTTCACGAACGAGTACTTCACAAGTTGAACGCGAATCACTGAAACCGAATGGTGCACACTCCCTTCCCAAAAGCAGAGTTGTCCTAATTCAAATACATTGTAATTGAATTACATTGTATTTCAATTATATAGTAATTCAACTACGTCGTGACTGAATTACATCATTCAAACCTTTCAATTAATTCAATTACTAATTATTTCAATCAGATGTGTAATTGAAATACAATATAATCAAAATACAGCTCTCCAAATTATAGCCCAGAACTTTGAAGAAGTGCGGTATATTTTTATATGTTTTTTTCCTTCATATACTTGTTTGCTGTCTGTGCGGCGTATATTCTATTCCTCGTCCTCGTAATTCGTAATTAATGTAACATAATTACAAAGTATTTTATAATTGTACTCCAATTGCAATTACGAATTACATTGTAATTTAATTGAATGAAGATCCGAATTATATAAATTACAATATGACTGAATTACGATGTAAT
Source organism: Lasioglossum marginatum (assembly GCA_028455795.1). Lineage (NCBI taxonomy): Eukaryota > Metazoa > Arthropoda > Insecta > Hymenoptera > Halictidae > Lasioglossum > Lasioglossum marginatum. Next base: position 4,880,916 of record CM052268.1, read on the forward strand.
TCAATTACTTTGTAATTCTAATTCCTGGAGTAATTCAATTGTAATTCTGCACAACTCTGCCCAAAAGTGGGGAAAGTGTAACGTTAACACTAAACCTACCACTTCCGGTCAAATAACCGGTTTTATATTTTTAATTTCACGATTATTGAAATTATTAAGTAGCTTACATGGAGATTGTTTCGATCGATTTCTTTGTCCAAGCATATATTGTAATAAAAATGGCAAAAAATCTAATCCAATTTGCTCTTTAATTAAATTTAAGTAGCCAGCACTATTCGTCCGGCCTTGAATAAATTTTATTTCCATTTCTCCTCTATATCCGATTCCTCCCCATATCAGTGCTGTACCGCCACCACATTGTCGACGACTCAAAACCCTTTGTTCCTTTCTTAAATCATGGAAATAGTACTTGTATCCATCTGGAACATATAAATTTAATTTTTTTTTTCATCCTAATAACCTTGAGATTTCACGACATATGTATATGAAATTTTGTGCGTGTACAACGGTGCCTTATCATTAGACTGCGGATTTTATGCATTTATGACAAAAATGGGTACGTACAATTTAAAGCAAAATATTTAAGGGCTTCAATGTATTAGTTTCGACTTGATAGGATAATTAAAAGAAGAATACAATTTTTATTTGGCTTCTGTGTCCTGCAAAGCAAATATTTTTTATTTTGCATAAAGATCCGCAGTCTACTTATTTTGTCCACCAGTGTATAGAACGCAAGTTTCCATGTGAGCTAGTCATTCTTATGTTTCAATATCGCGGAAAGCAGCATCATCTACTCTATAGCATTACAATTAGAATGGATTTTAGTCGACTAACCTCGTTAGTCAACTAGCCCCGGTCTCCCCTACAATGATAATTTTTTATTTTAACTGTTTTTTTTTTCTCGTTTCGGTACAAATTTTCGAAATGCAACGCCTCTCGCGGCGCGGCGTTCTGCTGCGCTCTACCCACAACGATCGAAACAGGATCACGAGGTCCGAAACACCTGTGTGTAAAGTGCGGCGTGTGGGCTCATTGTTCAAAGTACAATGTGCAACTGTACTCCCCGAAGGACGAGCACGTTTCTCGCGATTAGACTGCGGATTTTATGCGCTCGCGACATGCTCGGCTGTCCCGAAGCGCGCGCGTTGCATCGGGAACGTCGCACAGTGATCCTATAGCCCGCTTTTTGTGGCCAAAACTATTGTAGCGTTATTTCAAGGTTTAATGTTATCTTATTACAGATCGTTGGATTCGTCTTGATACCAGTTAGAATATTATAAAGTAAAAAATATATGTAATACTTAAAAAATTGAGATAGCCTTCATTTTTTTTATAAAAATAAAAATTTTTCTTTAATTTTTTATATTGAAGTTTGTAGAAAAGTGACACTATGGTCCACAAACCGTCGAAAAGTAGCCAGGATTCAATTCTTCATAAGAATTATATGAAATCTAGTATTGAGGGGTTTTCAGGGTCTCTGACTACGAATCTGACATTAAAAATTCAAAGTTCAAAATTCAAATTGCGGATCCAAGCATCAGAGCGCGAACTTATTTCGAACGTCTGCTTGTTAAGACACACGTGGAATTATAAAACGCAGGGAAGTGCAGCTAAAATTTACATGCGTATATGTTGAAGGTCTAAGCTTTCAGAAAAATCAAGTCTGAACGTTTTTAAACATCTTTTTTAAACTCTGCCTAAAGTTTACATTGCGCTTAACTTTATATCCTTCGTATATTATTGAAACATGCTTATATTACCACTAAATAACTGAAATATGCCTGCTCACACATACGAAAATATAGCACAAATTTTCATTTCAGCATTGTGTAAGGAATAATTAAACTATTTAGTTGTTCCTCCAATTTCATAATTTAGAACTTCGAAAGCTGTATCTGCTCGGAAAGCTATCCGAAAGACCTAATATTTAGAATTTCGAGGTTTCAAAGTGTTCTTATTTGAGAGAAAAAAAAATTTTGTTGAAATTTGAAAGTCGAAAAATTGAATTTTGGCCACAAAAAGCGGGCTCCGTGAAATTTTAAATCTACCCGATGCATACGGGAGACGTGTCCAATAAAAACTTGCTTTCTCGATAATCGATCGATTCTAATTAGTTTATTTTCAACCTCGATGGCTCCGAAAAGGACTCTCTTTTCAATTCCATTGCACTCTATTACATACTTTACGATTTTTTATTATTAAACTGCGGATTTTATGCATTTGTAACAAAAGTGATAGGTGTAATTTAAAATAGCAAAAATATTAGAATCATTTAAACACACTATTATATTATTCTCAACCTACCAAACATAGTAGGAAAGAAAATAAATTTCTATTTCGCTCCAGTTTGTTGTTGCAATTCAGGTAATAAATTTTAATTTTGCATAGAGATCCGCAGTCTATTTATTATTATGAGACACGGACATTTATTTAAAAAAATGCGTCTTCGAACTCTCTAAATTTTTCCGCTGTTTTGCTCTTGCTGTGCTCATTTTTCCCATAAACGCGTAAGTAGATTAAATGCAGAATAACATTCAAAGAATTCGAGAATGTGCTATTTTCCCCTCGTTAAAATTATTAAAAAAGATACAAACGTCTGTGTATCTCCTGCCCCTCGCAACTGATATAGACAATTCTTATTTTGCATAAAGATCCACTAAATATATACATTGATCAATAAATTCTAGTATTTAAAAATCAAACAATTTCGTGTTACTCCCGTAGATAGACTGAAATATCTGTTTATATGCAAAACGTACTATTCTTTGCTTGATAAAATTATTACATAAAAAAGAGATCAATGTCTGTGTCTCTCTCGTCCCTTGCAACAGATGTAGACAATTTTAATTTTGTTTTATTTATGTTGATGAAGAAGTTGAGCCGTTTATTTCGAAAGTGGCCCAAGCTCATTTTTGAGAAAGTTCAAGCTAGCAATTTTAATATTTAGATTTCTATGTTATCTTTTCATTCCGAAGCAATTTGCAACTAATATATTTAAAATCACAAAGATTTTGTAAAAAGGAAATTAGCTGGTTAATAGAATGATACAAATTTTTATTTTGAAAGTGGCCTAAGCCTATTTTCGAGAAAGTTCAAGCTAGCAATTTTAATATTTACATTTCTACGTTATCTTTTCATTCCGAAGCAATTTGCAACTAATATATTTAAAATCACAAAGATTTTGTAAAAAGGAAATTAGCTGGTTAATAGAATGATACAAATTTTTATTTTGAAAGTGGCCTGAGTCCATTTGTCAGTTGTAGAAATGTCATTAAAGAAAAATAATTTACTGTTTGTCCCCCAAGATTATTATAATGTTATCAAGAAGTGCCGGAAAGGTATAACTTTATTTGAAATGAAATGAAACAAGAGGATTTCATATCAACAAGATTTTTGGAGGATGCAATTTTTAAAAGGGTAAAGAATTCTAACGGAGAAACAATAAATTGGTTAAAAATATGCTGGATGCGTTTTTTGAGAAATGAACCATATAAAATTTTCTATAAGATATCGATGGATGAGAATGCAGAGTTTAAAATACTGAATTTATTACCATGTCGGGGTGGACCAAGAAAATTCGAAAATATTGTATCGACACCACTTTATAAAAATATAAGACAAATTACAACAGTGAAATGCCAGGATATGATGGACTCACTACGATATATACCACCGGAGCACCATGACTTCTTCAAATCCCTCCTGCATACACAAAATATAAACGAGGAGTAAATTGTTATGTAATTTATATAGTTAGAAGATTTCCTGAATTGCATAAATGGTGTTTTTCAAGTATTGTAATGAAATATAAAATAAATAGAATATTGTTTTTTCAATTCGAAGCATTTTAAATTACATCGAATGGACTTGTGCTGTTCCAAATTTCATGACAAATCTAGTTGTTAATTTTAAAAGTGGCTTAAGTCCATTCTTGGTAAGAAGACACATATTATTCACTTAATAATTGCTATTATTTTAATAGCAATTGTAAATTCAACTCTCTTAGATACACTTAAGGAGTGTGATACATTGAATAATGCAAACTCATAAATATCTCAATTTAAACCTAAATGGAGTTGGGCCACTTTCAAAATAAACGGCGCGGCTACGTGTTTATGCAAAATGTATCGCGCGGCGTCGTTATCGACAACTATAGACGACTATCTATCTCGGTTATCGGAAACAGCATATACCTACATATTTCTCCGGGAGACTGATTCGAGGTTGCCCGGTGGTCGATCAGTCGTTGTCAGCGATCCGCGGCTGCAAGCAGGTGCGAACCAGCGACGTTTGTCGTCAAACAGGCTGCGAAGGGTCCTTGTTACGCGTGTTCTTACGAGCTGCCAGGCAAAGAAGCAGGCACCTCTCGGGGGAGAGAGAGAGAGAGAGAAAGAGTGGAAGAGAGAAACACGATGGCGTCGTTTAAAGATAACGGCTGAGAAGTCATCGCTGGCTAAAATTAAGCTAGCCGACTACTAAGAGAGACACTTCTGATTCACCTCGGGCCCGAAGGGTTTTATTTGGAGATGGGCCAAGGGCAACGGACTCTCCTCGCGGATTTGCGGGTCAAGCATTGCGCTCCGACCTTGAAAAGAAGAAAAATGGGGGACACAGACGGTTTTTAAAACGCGGAACACATCGATACGCAATTTTAGCGCCTTCCCGAGGATAATATCGTGTCGAAGGCAATGGAGATGGAAGAGAGAGTGATCATTCTAATCCAGGCATGTCAAACGAACCCGTCGACAAGTAGTTTGCGGCCCGACCGAAAACTTTGAAACTGATGGTGACAATTTGTAGGTTTTACACTCCGAATTCACCCCTTTGCAAGTGAATTTCACCTTTCTGTAAATCAATTTCATCCTTCTGCAAATCAATTTCACCCTTAGCAAATCAATTTCACCCATCAAGAATATTTAAAATTAATTATTCATTTATCTCGATTAAATTATACAGGGTGAGGCAGTAACTATTGCCACCTACAATAACTCCGAAAGTATGATACTAGCAGAAAAGTTTTCGAAATTAAATATGCATGGGACAACAGGGGCTGTAATATGACGTTAATCTTTTTTTCCTAGGCGGAGTCGCTACAGAGATGTGAAGGTCACCTTCATTTTTTTAAATGGAATGTCCTATTTTTTATACCATAGATCGATAGAGTATCAAATTCCGAGTAAAAATGTATTGACCTCCATATGTCCTAAATCTAATAGTTAAGATTTATCGAAATAATTTTCTTTCTTCTTTGGATAATATCTGGTGACCTTCACATCTTTGTAGCGACTTCACTTAAGAAAAAAAGTTTAAGGCCATATTACAGCCCCTGTTGTCCCATGCATCTTTTGTTTCGAAAACTTTCCTGCTAGTATCATACTTTCGGAGTTATTGTAGGTGGCAATAGTTACTGCCTCATCCTGTATATTTATTTAGACACACATGAACGGTGTCATTACTCTGCGAGGGTAAACTCAATATTCGATACGTTTCAATGAATATGTACTTTCATTTCTAAAATTTCTTAATCAGAAAATATACATATCTACGCACAGTTTTCGCACATTACAAAGTTAATGAATTGGTAATTACTTTTAAATAAGTATTTCATGTATATCTCTGCAATAAATAAAATTTTGAATTTCGTAACAATTAATTTACATTTAATCTGATTTTTTTTTACAAAAACTTACTTAAGAATACTTTATTTGTAAAAGTGTTTCAATTTGATTTGCAGAAATTGATTTACAGAAAGGTGAAATTGACTTGCAGAAGGGTGAATTTGGACAACCGGAATTAATCGAAATGCAGTGCGACTCCGTATTGAAACAGAAATATATGAATGTTGTGATTCCACATTTCTACAATTATTTATCTGTCGACCGATTTCCCGATATGTTATGTGCAGTTATTCCAGAACCACTATCTCCAACGTTAGAAAATAATAAAACTGCGGAAAGGTCAAGATTAACTGACCAGCGTGTGTACAATCAATTTCATAAAATGTGGTGAAATAATTACAGTTCAACAAATTCAATCAAATTTTCAAAATTTCGTTAGTGGAAAGCATTTCCAAGTTTCTTCGAAACAAAAATGAAATAGTTTTACTCAAATAAAGTAAACTTGAAAAAAAGAAACCACTTTTGTGCGTATGTTATTTTGTATGTGTAACAGTAACGTTAATAAAAAAAATGTGTTCTTTTTACCGCGTTTCTATTAGCTCGCTTTCTTGTCTGTCTGTCTGTTTGTTTGTTTGTTCCGTACAAATTTTGTGATTGATTTTAAACTAACTTCCCGACGAGCTAGAGACTTGAAACTTTAAACATAGCTCAGAACTGGATGACAATGCAATATTAAAAGAAATTATTTCGAGTCTGCTTTTTTCTATTGCGCCCCTCGAATTAATTTATAATACATAATGAGTAGACTGCGGATTTTATGCATTTATGATAAAAATGGATATACGCACAATTTAAAGCAGTGGTCATATTAAAAAGATTCAAGGACACCAGAGTATTAGTTTCCGTTCAATAAGATAGTTAAGACAAGAATAAATCTTTTATTTGGCTGATGTGTCTTTGCAATAAATGCAAACATTTTTTATTTTGCATAAAGATCCGCAGTCTAATGATGAGGTGGTGAAAGAGTTTGACACGTCTGTTCTAATCGTTCCTGATGTTTCTTTGATTGTAGAACGTAGGGGAGAGTCGGATACCAGTTCCGCGGGCAGCCCGGCCTTCATTCTTCCTGAAGTCAAGGTTGCTGGGCGCCCCGACGCTAGGACCAGGACACCGGCACTCCCCGATCCTGTCGGGATGTTTGCAGTTCGTCGATGCAGAGGCAGAGACCCCCACTCCTAAAATCAAGTGTGTGCCTCTGGGAGCTGTGTCCACGCCGATCGAAGGTACACTACACTTCCCTAGGTCGCTCTCGTCGAAACTTTCCCACGAAAGAACCTCGAGCTAGCTCGTTCCATACGGAATGTCCGATTTCAGTATGCTAACGCTTTATCAAGTGGTTAAAACAGTTGCTCTTCAGATATAATTGCATAAAAGATCCTAGAATAATATTTCACCCCTTCTTACTTCACATTTCAAATCTACGAATTATGCTTCAATTATCGTGTGATATTTCAAAGAAATAGATTTTGCAACACAGACAGAAAGAAATCAATCGTTTTACAATATGTGAAAAAGGTGAATGGGTGAATTTTCACCCTGAAGAACGTATGAGGGTTAACGCGATCGCCACCAAAATTTATTTCAGCAATTTCTGCAGGATCAGAAAAAAGATATTGTCATAGAAACAGTTTCTTCAAGTACAACAGTTTTGGGACACCTTGTATATTATTTTATTTTATCCCCTGACGTAGCGTTTAACGTGTTAAAGAATTACAGAAATGAATTTTCTTGTCATGTTTACAAATTTATTTGATGTGTTATACGCTGGTAGCGAACGTGTCCTTGTGGCTACATTACTCTATGAACCCTTCCGCTGCTGAGTTAGGGACGGTGAACAGAACCGCCTGTGTTTATGAAAATAAAAAACGTAAATTTACGGGAGTAGCAAAAAAAGAAATTTTGAAAAACGTATATTTACGGACGTAGCAGCGAGAAGGTTAAGTGCAACTCATCCTCCAGTAGGATCAGAAAAAAGAATATTGTCATAGAGGAAGTTACTTCGAATGACCTCGACATTTCATATGAATTTTCTTTCAACATTTACAAATTATTTGACGTATTGTACGCTGGTAGGGAACGTGTTAACAAATAGAAAACTAGAAGCAGAGTAGAATGTCCGCGAGTGACAGCGTCGAGCGACGACAAGGACGAGCTAGTAGATTCCAGGACATTTTTTTCTCCCGGTTAATTGTTTTATTCGAGGGGAATGCGAGCGGCGAAAGAAACTAATTGGAATCTTTTCATTGGCAGATCCGAGACGCAAGTCTTTCACGATATCGCCGGTCTGGGATATAGAGAAAGATGACGTCCAACAGCTTGTTCACTTCACCGAGGAGAAGAGCAACTTTTTCAGGTAGAGAAAAGCCTGTTCCGCGTGCCGTCTTAGTATCCTGCTGTTTACAGTCTGCACACCTCGAGGCCCGTTTAACGACAGCGAGGATTTGATAATCTAGGTGCACCATCTCCAGAAAATCGTTTTACAATTGCTGTCAACCTGACTCGCATCAACCGTCGAATGATACCTGGCCCGGGAAGAATGAAAGGAGACGGTCAGTTAGGCTACCTGACACTTCGAATCCTCGCTGTCCTTCATGGGTTGCTGTGCGATTCAATCCTCAAATCGCAGAAGCGATTTTTACGATCTTAATATTAAGCCTCGACGCCGAATACCTAAGGGTAATTCGGGTACCCTAAAGCAGTGCCTGCTTTTACCAGAATATTGTAACGGGACACGTGTTTTTTATTGGCTACACTTAAGTGTCGGCGCAGAGACCCACCTCGCTTTTCTCAATAAAATTTCGAATACTCTCTAATCCTATCGTGCCAGCATCGTCGACTACGGTGGCAGTACAGATTTCTATGCATAATGTTCTGTGTACATACTGATTAATTAATCATAGTTTAGTTACGCGTTTATATGTAAAATTATTTCGTAATTTGAGATACAGTATTTGAAATGGAAAATTAAATTGACCCTTCGCAGTCGAGTGGCGACTCTGAGAGGCACCGCTAAAAATTGCTGTACCATTATTCAAAATATCTAACCAATTTCTAAACATTTAACCCTCATACGCTCCTCAGATATAGTTGCATAAAAGATCCTAGAATAATATTTCACCCCTTCTTACTTCACATTTCAAAGAAATAGATTTTGCAACACAGACAGAAAGAAATCAATCGTTTTACAATACGGTGAAAAAGGTAAATGGGTGAAATTTCACCCTGAGGAACGTATGAGGTGTTCTATCAATTTCGTCGGAAGAAATGTTAAACTTTCGAGTTAAAATAGCTCCGACTGCAAAGGGTTAAGAATAGTAAACTATTTGTGGGATCAGGACTTCTCGTATAAGAACAATTTAAGATTCGGAAAAGTGGAGGGTTCCGTGGTCAAGGGCTGATTCTCTGTCTTTTGAAATCCTACACAATTGAAACGATCATTTGTCTTGTTCCAACTAAAATGTGGCCAATCCTGGCGTTCGGTTCACAGCTTGCTCGAGAACTCGCAGATGAATATGATCGAGGACGCCGCGGAGAGCTGTCTGCTGGACGCGTCTCAGGGCTCGTACAACGACAATGTGCCGAACGCGACGCCGCACTATTTGATGTTGAACAAGCAGAACTCGTTCGAGCACGACGAGAGCCTGGGCATTCTGACGCCGGACCAGATGACCGATTTCACGGTCGCGTTGGAGTGCTCCAGGACGCCATCCTGCGAGAACCTGTCGGGTTCAGCGGCCTCTAGACTGGCGTTGACGAGAGCGTCCGCCTCGACACCGTCGCCGGAGGAGCTTCCCCTGGATCCGAAGCCACCGGAGCCGGTCCGAGCCTCTGATCCGATCAGCTTCGTCACATCGGTGACCAGTATCACCAGCTTGGAAGCCGGATACCAGGGCGACGGCGAAAACTCCAGGCCAGCTAGCCGAGGAGCCGATCCGCCATCGGTCGCTCCACCCGCGAATCTTCCAGCACCCTGCAGACAAGATCCCATGACCGACTCGGATTTTTTCACCGAGAGCGACGCGGACGCGTACGAGGAGATCGTGCGCGGCGACCGGAAGGCACAGGTGATCGATGGCACGTTGTTCTGCGCGCCAGGAGGCCGCAGGTGCCCCAGCTTCACCGGCGAGGAGATGGACTCCAGCGGGATCTACTCCGACCTCGATAAAAGACAGGACGAACTCCACACGACCGAGGAAACCCCCGAGGAGAACGAGGACCGCACTCCGGACACCATGGACACCGAGGTCTCGCAAAGGAGCCAACTCACGCCCGTCAAACCCGACGTCATTACCAATCTGCTGCAGGCGAGTCCCGCTACAAGGATACCGCGACATCCTAAATTAGTGGGTCGTTGGAAATCCCGTTTTCCTGGGCAAAATTATTGGATTTTTCAAGTCTCGTATAGACTCGCATATTCCGACAACTCTGAGAAAGACGATCACGTTTTTAACACACGTTGAACGCCGCGCGAGATCAAGTTTCATCGATTTCCTTCGTAGAAACGATCAGCGTTAGTTGTCAGTTACCGGATAATGAAATTCTTACACTGTAATCCAGTTAATTTTGGTTGTGGATTTTATGCATGATACGCAGTGTAGTAATAAGTTAATGTTTAAGGCCATTACGATTTGTTTTACGATTTTGGGTGATTAGAACCTTTTTGCAGATAATTTCTTAAAAGAGGAAAACATTTATATCTACTGTATGCCTATACGTTTCCCAATAGCTGTACATTAACAAAACCAAAATAGAATTTTAGTTCGGTTTAAAGGTGATTATTATCATACATTTTTATCAGAATCTGTTCAGAATCTTCATCACGAGTCAGACACGATACTGTAAGATGGCAACTATGGCGTTCAACGTGTGAATATTAGACTATACGATTTGGATTGTTTTTGAGAAGGTGGAACAATTAGTTTAATGCATGACGTGAAAAAGAGAATTTGGAAAGATTGGCCGGAATGATGTATGGGCCTATATTGGAAAATTTCAGAAATATGTTTAATAGATCTATGTTAATTATAATACATTCTGAACATTTCATCGAAACTGCCCACCGTGCCATCGCTGGACTGCGGATAGGTTGACTAGAAACGAATATGTAACTGAAATGGCATTAGAAAAGTTTAGGAAGATCGAAAATGTAATGTTCGTTTAGTTTTGGCTTCTTACGATTGGCTCGGGCAATCTCTAATTTGTAGAAAGATCGGCAGTCTAGTCGAACTTAGCCGAGTTCCTTTGATATTGATGATGATGATAATGTCCAGGTGCCGGCGACACCGTTGGAAGCATCGGGCGACTCGAGCGGATCGGTGAACACGCCGGAGATGACCGTGATCGAGGTGAAGAGGAACAACGACAACCTGAGGTCGTCATCGAAGGTTCAGATCAAAGCGGACGCGGTCCCCTTGAAGAAATACAAAATGCCGAAGAGGAACGTCGTCTCGAAGATCAAGGCGATGATCGAGTCCGGGCCGAAGGACGAAGGCGAGAAGGAGGCCAGGAGATCGCAGAGATCCTCCCGGAAGGGTGGAGGCCGTTGGGATGCGGTCATGAGTAAGATCGAGGCCGGGAAAAACGAACAGAGGACGAGGCCAGCCAGGAAGGAAGTAAAGTCGAGGGTCCTGCAGAGTATCGGCCAGCCTCCACCCGCGGGATCGAAACAGAAGAAAGCTGGCGACGCGAATAATAACAAAGACAAAAGGTGAGACACGAGAAAAGAAGGATCGGCGAACCCGCAAAGCTAGCTACCCACTAAGAAAACCCGCTCTGTTTCGCGGGCAGACGTGGTGGTCAGAAATCTTCGCTAGGTGGACGTGCTAATTTTCAACGACACTGGATCACCTTCAATGATCTTGAAAGACATCAAAATTTACAGTTCCGTCTAAAGCAGACAGATGTCATGAAATCTCGGAAGCACGTCCACTTCCAGAAGATCTCCCCGAAACATAGTCAATTTTATTTAGAATATTTTTTACTTGAAATGGTTTCCTGTATACAATACGTTGACTATAATCGGATTGACTATAGCGAAGAGTTGAAGAAACACTGAATTATAGCCGAAACATCGTCGATCTCTGAATTTTCTCTTCGTTGTAGTTCAGTGTTCTTTTAATTGTACTTGTTGAATGTGCGACGTCTTGCTGACATCTTTTCTGATCTACAGGAGAATGAGGGGTCGACAAGAGATGAAATCGCCGACCGAAGAAACCGCCAGGAGCTCCGTTCGCAGCTCCATGAGCGATCTCAGCACCGGGCCTAACAAGGACACTTCAAGTAAGTCGACAACAGACTTGTTTTATTGATAAGAAATATTGAAATGTCCTGATATGGCTGAACAAGAGCATGAGCATTCGCTTCTGGAAACAATTAGTTCTACAGATTTGTATCTCCAGTGATGACACTATTTAATATCACTAGACTGCGGATCTTTATGCAAAATAAAAATTGTCTGCATCGATTGCAAGAAGTAGAAAACAAATTGAATGTTATTTCTCCCCGTAATGATTTTAATAGAGGAAAAATCATACATTGACATCAATAATTTTTAAAATTTTCCAACAATTTTGAATTTCGTCTACTTCATTTTGCTATAAATGCATAAAGATCCGCAGTCTAAA
>CM052268.1:4893316-5101624 GCA_028455795.1 Lasioglossum marginatum
AAATAATAAATTCCTCTTTATATATTTGATAATTTTGAGAAATAATTCTAATTTTCCACCGCAGAACGAAAGACTTTGGTACAAAGTCGAGGAAAATTTTCGGGGATATTTTCGCTTGATATTTTCGCAAAGGGTATAATGCGATTGATCCGCGGACATTGGTAGGCCAGTCGATCCCTGTGGCATCGTTCCTCGACGAAGGTCGCCTCCAAGGGTGGCCACCCCTCGACGTCCTCCGGATCAATTTATTTCGTTCTCGGAAACTGCACGCACGCGTCTTCGGCTCGCTCTTTGTCGTTTGTAGGTGGAGCCTTGTCCCCGAAGATAGGCGAGCTTCAGCCGAGAAACTGTTCGACACACAAGAGAATCATTTTCAAGAAATGAATGATCGCAGGACGATCAATTTCGACTCGTCTCAAAGCTGGCACAATCTCTGGTTTCGTAATCCATTGTTCGCTATGTTCGTTTTTCTCGAAAATACATAGGTCTGTGAAAACTTTGAAAAATTATTTTAATCGCTTTTCTCTGTACAACAAGACCTTAAAAATTGATGTACGATTTTTCCCAATCGTTTTATTGACACAGTGACATAAGGTACACCCTGTGAGGACTTTACATGACCTTATTTTTGTTCTATAAAACAGTGAAAGCAAAAATTGTATTGGGTTGGCAAGAAAGTAATTTCGGTATTTTATTTACTACTATTTAAGGAATATACTATTTAAGGAAATAGAGCCCAATTTTTTATTCAAGTAATGAACTTTAATGAATAAGATATTCTCCCTTTCGTTCGATGATCTTTTGCCAAAAAGAATAAATAAGAAAATATCTTATTGATTAAAGTTCATCACGTGAATAACAAAAATTCAGATTTACTTCGCCTTAAAATACCGAAATTACTTTCTTGCCAACCCAATATATAAATTTTTAAAAGGGGGGGACTTTAATCTTCTAATTAATTAGCTAAAATAGCTAATATTATGGATTTAAGAACATCGGAGGGTGAAAATAGAGAAACTTTATTGACGATATGAACCTGAAAAGTAGAATTTTGGCTCCGGAATAAAAGCAGGTTTCGAGGGCCCCGCTGTGCGCGTTGTCTATTCGCGAAAGCGGGTCTCGGGGTGGTGGCTGTCGCGAGTGCGTGGGAGGAGGGTGTTTTTCTATCGACCGGGGGGTGAGAGAGAAAGAAAGAGAGAGAGAGGCGGGCTTGAAACTCGGTAGTTTCGTCTTCGGCATGACGATCGGGTACGGCATCGGAGGGCGCCGCGGCGCTCCGGCGCCACTGGACGGCGTCGTCTCTGTAATCGTCGGTGTTCTCTCTCTCTCGGAGCAGCCGCAGCTCCGGCATCTCGCTCGGCAGTGCTCGGCGAGCATCGTGCCGGTTCGTTACGCGGCTCATGCACGCACGCGTTGCATTTCCGGTGATGTGCTGCTCCTCTCTCCATTTCCGCCTCTCTCTCTCTCTCTCCTCGCATCTCTCTGTACACCCTGTTCGTGGGACTGACCGATTTCATCGAGGGAGTGCACACGCACGCACGCAGGCCGCGAGAGAGGGAGAGAGAGAGAGACAAGGTCCACTCTCCGGTGTACCAGAAGGAGAGGAAGAATCGAGAGATCGAGGCTGAGCGCAGCCGGTGCATCGCGAAGAGTGCATCGTCAGTGAATGCCGCAAGGTGACGGTGCAAAGTGCAAGGGAGAGACCACGTCGACCCGGATCCACTAGATTCCGTTCATGCGACTCGTTTGGCGGACGTTACATCGATGTAACCCGGTGTAAAAAGAGAGGAGACTGCGCCCGCGCCGATGCACCGTCTCTCGCGTGACCTGATTCCAGCTCGGTGGGATCCCTAGGATCGAGAGACACGGGATCGACCAGCGCGAGGCTGATTCGCAGCATGCTGCTGCAGTGGTCTTGCTGCGATGCGCTGCTCGCCGCAGGATCAGGAATCTGTGCCTGCGAGACGGGACCGGATCACACCTGCCCCCCTCTCGGGCCCCCAATGAAAGTTCCCCGAGGTACCGTTACCATCGACGGGTACCTCTCGGCCTCGTGGTCCCCGTAGAGCAGCCGAGCATCTTGAAGTCGCCTACTCGAAACTGACCATAGTCTCAACGTGTGTTCATCAGCGTTTACGTTGAACGTTTACGTTGAACGTTTACGTTCAGCAGTTCGGACTCTCCTCATCGTCGTCGGCTTGTGTTCGGGTCAACGGCACCGGCCGGTTTATTTCCGGCATTGCCTTTCTTCCTCTCACGGGTCACCTATCTCTCACTACCGACGTGTGTGCGTGCGTGCGTGCGTGTGTGCACGTCCTTCAGTCCCCACCCGTTTTAGACAGGTGCACAGAGACCACGTGCGCCTCGTCCAAGGCCGACGACCACCGGTGTCCCGGAGCAGAGCAGCGGAGCACCCAACACCGCGCTGCGTGTCTCTCTCCTTACGCAACGGAATCAGATGGTGAGCCCACATGGGTGAGGACGACGAGCGGCGATCCAGCAGGAGCCAGCCGGTGAAAGACAGAACCACACTGTCCTCGGGACAATCAAACCGTATCAGCCCGGATCCAGTGAAAGACGCCGGGACAATCGAACCCCGTCGATAGTCGGCCGGATAGCTCTCGAAGTTCACCTACGGCAGCTACTCGCAGTGCTACCAGTCGGTGTCCGAGTGTGCAGTGTGTCGGTCTCCAGTGAGAACACAGAGGTCCTTAGGCGATAGTCTTCTTCTACGTGGAAGAGGATGGTTGACCTGGAACAGAATAACGGACAGTGGAAGATGATGTTGGTGGAACGTTGAGGACCCATCATGGGGTGAAGAGGCACCCAGGGTGTCATTCTTGAGCCATGGCCACGCTGTCAACCGAAATAAGCAACATTGGCGGCCCGGCCGCCGACCGACGGTGAAAGCCGGACTCTCGTAAAATGGGGCAACAGGGATCGAAGGGTAGGCCGGCTCTCCGGGCGGATTTCGTCAGAGACTCGGCGAAAATGCGGCTCGGCAGCTTCAAGAGAGGTAGAGTCTATAGACCGTAGCCCCGCGGCAGCCATCTTCCGTGTAGCTAGCTTTAGACTAGGATCGACTTCGCGATCCTAGACCTTCACGTCCGGCTCGCAACGTTTCGCATTTCGACACGTCTTCGACGACGATGTGATTTCGCATTGGAAGAGTTACGTCTACCCAGGAGAATGATTTGAAATTGTTATCAGTAAACTGCGGACTTGATACGTAACAGAAAAGAGATTATTTGGAACAGTACAGATCGAAAGTCTCCGCGGACTTGTTAGGATCGATGAATTCGTCTACATGAAGAATTGTTTGAAATTGTTATCAGTAGACTGTGGATTGGATGCGTGATAGAAAAGAGATTATTTAAAAACAGACGAACAGACAGACAAACATACAGACAGACAAACATATAGACAAGAAAGCGAGCTAATAAAAACGTGGTAATAAAACAGTAAAGATCGAACGTGTCAGCAGACTCTCGCGGACTCTCCAGGGTCGATACGTCTACTCTGAAGAATTGTTTAAAATTGTCGTCAATAGACTGCGGATTTGATGAAGGAAAGAAAAGAGATTATTTAAAACAGTAAAAATCGAAAGTCTCTGAGGACTCTCGCGGACTCTTCAGGGTCGATGCATGTACACTGAAGAATGGTTTGAAGTTGTTATAGTATACTGCGGATTAGATGGATGAAATGAGATTATTTAAACGAGGTTCTGAGTTTAAGAAAGGTTCGGAAATTCGATGGAAGCATAGTCGGTGCACCAGTCGGCGAGACAGGATTGTTTCGGCGGACCGGGGTCGACTTGCTCGTAAAGTAAGGTGTCGCAGGTCCCGAAGTAGACCCCGGCTAATCCTAAGCTCGTTTCGCATTGAGAAGATAGAGATAGGGAGAGAGAGGGAATAAAAGAGAGGAGAGGTCGCTCTATCCGCCACCTGTCTTTTTCTTCGTGGTTCATTTAGCGCTAGAAAGTTGCCGGCGACGCGAACAGCAAACGACCGACCGGCTCTCGGCGTCTGCATAGTATGTATAAGCATTCGGAAAGGTAGATGGGTCGAACGGTTTCTCTTGACCGAGTCTAAAACGTTACGGAGAAGGATCAAAGGTACCCTACTTACGCACACCTCTCGGTGCCCAGGGATTTCTCTTTCACGGTGGCCATCGATCATTGTTGGCCGGGGGCCGGTCCTGCGGAAAGTGGCTCGACTTGTTGAGCCACGTGAAACGCGAGCAATTAGCGGCTGAACCGCGAGATAACGTGCCCTAGCATAGTCTAGCTTCTTGACAGCTTAGCTGCCCGTTAGCAACGCTGCATCCGGAAAAGGAAAACAACCGGAGAACCCTAACAGAGATCATTCGATTACAGTAGTGCCTTTTATCCGGTATCACGAGTGAGCATTTTTCAGCCTCACCGGAAGTGGAGCACCACTTGAAACTGGGAACTTGAATTTTCTTCAGGAAAAACTCTGCCCCTGGCCACTAGAGTGGCCACCTTCTAAAGGTCAACCCTCTGCACTTGGAATTATTTTTCAATTTTATTGCCAACAACTCCAGGATATTTTAAGCGTTTCTTAAAAACGCTTACTTCAGCTTACTTCAACTGCTACTTATTTCAAACAATTTTGTTTACTAGTTATATTAAATGCAGCTCCCAAAATTTGTTGTAATATATATTTGTGGAACTTACATTTGTTTTGAGCTAAAAAATGAGACAATTAAATGAATAAAGAAAGAGCCAGATGCATATAAAAAAGTTTTCTTTCTCCGAAAGGACTATTTCGAATCAATTGCTTAGTTTCTGACGAATTAATTAAATATATAGCTGCTGCATTAGCAAGAATAAAAAGACTGACGTGTCTACACGAAGCGGCTTTAAAAAATTTGTTTTAGAAAATTTAGAAATGAAGCAGTCCGTGGATTTAAACATCGTCAATGATATTATTATAAAAATGATCCGCTGTCCGAGGGTTAAGCATCTTTAACGCAACATTTTTCTGATTAGAGCGACTCCGGACACGACTGCGTCACCTTTACCTAGCCTATTAATAGGATACTCAATAATTGTGCTGTGATTCCAACCGAAACTTTGGTTTCGTAACGTCGTTTAATAAATTTATTAGATGACATCACCAGGGGCGACGTGTTGGTTCCCGACTGAAATTGCTGTTGAACGATCCATTAAAAAGTCATTAGTAGACTGCGGATCTTTATTTGTGAAGAAATTGGTTGCGTGAAATATAAAACGGTAAAAGATTAGGAAAATTTAAGAATATTGTAATGTTGTTTTTAATGCAACGAAGCCCCATTAAGAGATGAAATCAATTTCTATTTTAATCCTGCTTCCCAACAAAAAGTGCAGAATATTTTTATTTTGCATAAAGATCCGCAGTCTAATTCAAAATTGTTGAAAAATTTTTCAAATTGGAGATGACAATATATGATTTTTCCTCTAATAATATCATTAAGGAAAGAAATAGCATTCAATTTAGTTTCTATTTCTTGCGATCGATGCAGACACAATTTTTATTTTGCATAAAGATCCGCAGTCTAATCATCGCCGATCAAAATTGGCGTCGCGATGAAAGGCTTGTTTCGCTGTTGCGGTCTTCTAGGACTTAGCACTCTTGCCACAGGCTTGCTAACGAGAGCACGAGCAAGCAGCAGCAGCTTTTCCTCTCGCTCCTCTCGTTTCTCCGGTGCACATGCATGCGCACAATGTGAATAACGTTTTCTTTTCACCGTCGGCGTAATCGAGCGCCGGTTCAAACTTAGCTCGTTCACGCGGGGGATCCGCTCGCCATCCGAGCGCGAATTCCGATGATGCGGGAAAACGTTATTGGAACGGCCGCCACTGACGAGAGAAGAACCAAATTGCACGGTCGATGAACCGCGGGGGATCATGGGAGTATCATCAACAACGTCGTCAACCCCTGAAATCACGGGACGTCTCCGTCAGTGGTTCCAAGTCAGTTATCCATTCGGAACTAGTTTACCTGAAAATTCAAAATAGAATTATCCACCTGAAGAAAATACAGGCTTAAACTGGCACTCGACAGCGAAAGATTATCTCTCTTTAATCTCATTGGATTACCTTAGCATTGTCACGAATTTGATGCCATTTATGACAAGTAGGGCAGGTGCGATTTGAAACAGGTAAAAAATGAAGTCAATTCAATTCATTTTCATAATTATATCATTGATGACGTTTATCAATTTTTTAAATCACATTTTTAAAGGCCTTCTTGTAGTCAATCTTTTTATTCTTCCTAATGCAACAGCTATGTATTTAATTAATTCGCCAGAAACTGAATAAGTGAATGACGCTTTTAATACTCTGAGTCAAAATAGAGGGTGCGTTGTCGGAGAGTTAATATTTTGCCTTTTCAAATTGCAGCTACCCATTTTTGTCGAAAATGCATCAAATCAAATCTGAGTAGTGACTCAGAATCACCATTAAAAATTGCTATACCATTATTCAAAATATTATCTACATTATTAAATAGGTTGGTGTCAAACCAATATATCAATTGCAAATCCATAAAATGAAAAAATCATATAGAATGGAATTATTCTAGCTAGGAGAAAACGTTTAATTTTCGAGTAACAATAGCTCCGAGTGCAAATAATATAATCCGTTAGCCTAAATGATATCTGTAGCCTAAGAATTCAGGAAAGAAAGAACTTTATATTAGATATCTGACATAAGTATAAAAATATCTGACACCTCTTTCTCGGTTCGTTGCAGAGAGGTCACCAACGTCGGCGAACCCGCCCAGAAGAATGGTGGCGAACGGACGCGGCACCCTGCAGAATCGCGTCAACAGCTTCGACAACAAGAAGAGCTGCGTGGAAATCTCGACCGTCAGTCTCGGTGAGTTTCGAGAGGCCCTGGAGCACGCTGGGGCTCGTTGGGGCTCGTTGGGGCTCGCTGGGGGCATCCATTAGCCCGCCGGGGCCATCCATTAGCCCGCCGGGGCCATCCATTAGCCCGCCGGGGCTCGCGCAAAAATCACGTGGACACGTTCCTCGTACGCAACGGCACGCTGCGAGCGTTCTAGGCTAATGCGGCTGAAACTATGCAGGCATATTGATGGACCCCATTCATTGGCATAACGCTCGGTCTTCTGCCAATGCGGACGCGCTGCAACATATGCATAGAAATGCATCGACCTCTATACAGAGGCTTCTCCGTACTCTTCGCCGCTGCAAACTCTGTATACTTCCATCTGTACTATTAGCTTGTCGGAATTTAGAAATTTTAGGTGATTTAGGAACGCTGCTTACTTCGTTGAATCAAAATCGGACATTTCGTATGCAACAACCTACTGCACTCTCGACTGTTGCACAGTAGACTCCCGTATAACCTGCCGCTCAAATCAGGAAGACTCTAAATCAAACATACTGTAATAAAAGTAGCAAAATGTCTCGATAAACTTGTCAATCTTATAAAGCGAACACGTGTCAAATGAAAAAGAGTTTTCATGCTCGATAAGTTCAATGTTAACACTAAACCTACCGGTGAAATTTATATTTTCCATCTTACAATTATTGAAATTATGAAGTTGCTTAAATGGAAATTGGTTCGATACATTTCTCTATCCAAGCACATATTGTAATAAAAATTGCAGAAAGTCTAAATAAATAGAGTATTGTCATTTTTGTAAGCTAAAACATTCTAATCGCGTTTAGAGCTCGGTAGGTTCAATGTTAAGAAGATTATACGTATTTCGCGTGCCAGTAAATGTAGAAAAGACTGTATACGTGTAGAAGAACATATACATATGTTATACATTCCTGTAAACAATTTGTAGCTCGCGGTTGTACGATAGTCTACTGTACAGTAATGCCTCGATACACGCGTCGAGGTATTCGATCGTGAAATCAGAATATCGACGGTTCTAGCGTTGATAAAGACCCGAGAGAAGCGGCGGACAGAGAGGATGATCGTTGTTGAAACAGTTTGCGAGCGATCAGGCTACACGCGGCGCAATAATGCCCGTGTATTAAAACGTCTCCTCGCTGATTGAACGGAGGAAACGAAAGGTCGAGGGCGCCGCTGCGTGTTTCCGGTTGGTGACCCAATGCGACCAGGATAGAATGTAGCTTTTCCTTGAGCGCCTGCCCCTATGCAACTGTTCGTACGACTACCAACAGAGAAAGAGAGAAAGAGAGAGAGACAGAGTGCCAGGCATTCGATAGTTTATCGGCGCGTCGATAGCGAACCACCAGGAGGGATCTATTTTCAGTGGGAAGCATAGCATTGAAAAGTATTGTTGGCAACCGGCCACGCCGGTTTCGGCGAGCCGATCTATTGCGTCTTATCGTTTTCTGGTTTCCCCGCGAAACTTTTCAAACAGTAAAGGTACACGTTTTCATCAAACGAGCACGTGTAATGCAAAATATAATATTAGGTTGAAATATTAGAAGAATTGGTGTTAATTAAAATGAGTAGGCGAAATTTAAAATACTAAAAATTTTAGATGAATTGGCGTAATTTAAAATAGCAAAAATATTAGATGAATTGGTGTAATTTAGAATAGTAGACATATAATATTTGGGGTACCGAGTCGTTTATGTTCGTGACTAATATCTGTTAAGTGTCCCCTAAACGATCAATAATATTGTCAATATTCGCTTCAATATTGATCGTCTAGGAGCGTATTGAAGCGTCCTATCAATATTGACGGATATTGATAGAAAATTATATTTTCTGACAATTCACAACAAAAACATACCACTGACCCGACCATGCAGTACGAATATTTTTGCCAGAATGAGTATTGGTGAGAATATTGATGCGTTTACTATATTGAAGCATATTGATGCGCGCTTCAATATAGTGCGTCGATATTGAAGCGAATATTGACAATATTATTGATCGTGTAGGGGACACATTACTCTAGGTTTTAAAAAAACGTCGAACGTTTAAAAAAACGATTTAAAATAATCGTGGGACATAAACGACCCAGGTTGCAGACGAAGGGTTACGAACATTGAAGATATAAACAGTTCAAAATTGCGTACCTCCAATGCGCAGTATAAGTATGAAATGGCAGAGTTCCGTTTCCAATTTAGTATTGGCGAAGTTAGCTGCCAGCGTGTAGGTTGGAGATCATCGGATCAAATCGCGGTCCACAATTTTCTTTTTATCTTGAACGGAACTCTGCCATTTCATACTTGTACCGCGTATCGAAGGTGCTATTCACACTGAATCTACTAGTGCCGGTCAAACGACCGGTTTTAGATTTTTCATCTTGCAAATATTGAAATTACGAAGTTGCTTACAAAAATGTAAATAAATAGAGCCTTGTCATTTTTGTAAGCTAAAATATTTCAATTCCTTTTTAGTGCTCGGTAGGTTTAGCGTTAACTGCTTATATCTTCAACGTTTTTGGTTATTAATCCTCGCAGGGTAACAAACACATAAATAGTAAGGTGGGATCTCTTAGACCCCGACAAATGAATTAATTTTATTCATATAAAAATTCTTTTCAAAAATCTGAAGCTCTGAGACCCCATATTACCTTGCGAAGTATTCCTAAATTTCAAAATCTTCACAGACGCAATTCTAGTAACCCCTGAAGATGATCGAAACGACGGAATTACTCTGTTTTTGCAAAATTGCTTTGCAAATTAAGTAACAATTGATCGAACCTTGCGCTGAAAGCATTAATATTTCTGTACTAACAACAAATACGATCGATATGAGGACACTATTACCTTGCGAAGGTTAACACCGAATATTCTGCATGTATAAAAGTGCATTGGAATCGAAGACGACCATCCGGGGCTCTTTTCCGTTTGAAGGAACCGGGGATGGAGCAATGAACATCGCCCCGTTTAATTGCCCCTGCAGAAATGAGGAGACAGAGGCCAAGGTGGATCCGACATCCCCTTGGCAGGTATGGCAATTAACCGCGGGCATGAGCCGCCGTGTCGTCGCCGCGTATTTTCAACAGAAGTGTTCCTCGACACAGGTCAGAATCTTAACGGTCGCACCCCTTACCGCAGCCGCTGTGCGATTTCCACCCCTCCACGAAGGACCCTATCGGACCGTCATTCGTCGTTCGTCGTTCGTCGTGTTCGGTTGTTGCTGAACTTTCGTGAAGAACCATCGTTCGACGGAAAGTTTCCCCAACTGTGTTCCACTGCAACGGTGCATGCGTTCTTCGATCACTATACCATTCCGCTGCACGCCTAGTGTGTTCTTCGTGATCGGCATCGTTAGCAGCGACACCAGGACTTCCGGATAACCAGGGCTTTCCGGCGACTGTGAGAAAACCGACTCGGTAGAGATGGTGTCCTCGTGCTACCGCCAACGTCTCGGTATTTATTCGTTCACATTCAATCTCTGGACCCGACAGGTCGCCAAGAAAAATTTTTCCTAACGATCCGACAGCTTCTCTAGTCGCCTGTTTCTGTCAGGTATTCGTGCTAGCGCCAATGCCTTGGCGTTGATTCGTTATCTAGTCTCTCGATCTTCCAGTACTTTCGTGAGGGACAGAGTTGTAGTCGGTTGTATGGAACAGAAGTTACGTGAACATTGTAAATGGCAAAGTGTACGTGAAAGATTTTATGTAGCAATGCGTTTAAAATTAATTGGACTGTCTCTCTGAGTAAATTGCGATATTGTAAACGTGACATACGTGTGACGGGTGGTAGTGTTAATAAATTGTAAACAGAGGGCGGATTTTTGTGGCAAAAATAAGTAGGCCAATTCCAAAAAATGGAGAAAATATTTTCTTTACGGTTACAGTGGTTAGAATGTCTTTAGCCCCAAGAATGTCGTAGAAGAGACAAGAAAATTTATATTTTTTGTATGGCTACGTTTATTTTATTATAGGCGTCAATTGTGCCTCGAATATTCGGCATAATTGACAGTTGTAAATTAGTTTGTGTACTTTTCATGGGCATCGTTCTCGCACATTGTCTGCGAGTGAATTATTAGCCGTTCCCGAGTAATTTTACGAACGCCTTCTACCTGCCGCAAGCTTTCACCTGTATAGCAACCTGCGTGAGAACTTTGTAATTGATCCGCTTGCGGGAGCGAGAGCACACTCTACGGAATTGTCCGAGACCTTTTCGTTCTGTAAATACACTGTAAATTGTCTGTACTGCGAATTGTACGAATTTTCTCGAGGATCGAGAATGGAAAGGAAAACTGGGTCGATCAGCGTTCGTTGACGCTTGTTGTCTTCCGGTTGCTCGTCTCCTCCGTCGATTCGCTATTATTCCCCTAGGAAACTGTTAGCTGTCGCGCTCGAGGTTTCCACGTAAAAGGTTCCGGGGCTGGTTCGCATTATCTCGCGCGGGCAGCAAAACGGTTTGCGGGAAACGGTACTCGCGCAAACGCGTTCTTCTCTCTCTCTTTCTTTTCTGTCTCCCCTCTCGTCTCGTTAACGCAGCTAATATCTATTCTGTTCTTATTATTCCAGAGAAGAGTCCGTCGGCGACGCGAAAGCCGCCAACCAGACGACTACCCAGCACCGCCCCGTCGAAGCACGGTTCAACAACAGCGTCGAAAGGTATACCTCGATATTTTCGCCGGATCGGTGGGGAACAAAACGAAACTGGACTTCAATTGCATTGTCGGTCTCCGCTTTACTTTGGTCGCGGAGCCATGCTCTACTAAATTGTTTATGATGGAATTTGACAAACCTATAAAGGTCGCTCTACACGGAACAGTTCCGTGTCGGTATAATAATACTATGTTTATTTAATCCAGATATTAACCCTCATACGTTCCCCTATTTTTACATACTATAAAATGATCGGTCCCTCTTTATCTGTGAGACGTATTTCTCTAAAATGTGACGTGATAAATGAAGCAAAGTTTATTAGTTTAAAGTGTGAAGCAAAAATGGGTGAGAAAGTATCACAGAATCTTTTATGCAACTATTTCCGAGGAGCGTATGAGGCTTTAACGCACAAGTGTAGACAAAATTCAGTGTAGTGGAAATCGAAATCGCTGTTCCGAAGTGTCGCCGAGTCCCGTTTCTTTTTTATCTCGCCGAGCGCGGCCCCTTAGCGATGGCAAACCGCGAGCTCCGGCGCGCTCGAATCCACGTTCACGCGGCGCGCCTCGTTCCCGCGAGGAGAATAGCTGGAGGAAACGACGGGACGAGCTTTCTAATTGATCGGCCGGCAGCCGGCTGGTTTCTAAAAAGGTCCCACGGTCATTTCGCGGTGCGTGTACTACGTGGAACAAGCGGGATCTCCCTCGATCATTTCGTTTCACCGCGTGCTCCCGGGAGCGGAGTTCTCGCGCACACACACACGCGGGGCGGGTCGTGCCCGTCCTTTCGAAGAAAGTCGTGGCTTTCACTGGGTCCTGACCAGGTCCCCGTGTACCCGTGCCACAGACCCCGACGGACTCGGATTCTTGAAAAACCCGCCGGCAAAGCGTGTCTCCGGACAGCTAGCCACGGTTACGCACCAGTCCAGCGAAAGTAAATCATCCGACTGACCTGCTCGTTCGGTAATCGACGGAATTTACGCATACTCTGCGAGATTATGCTGGCTTAGTCACGCGATCGGCTCATCCTCTACTTTTCCCGGGCCTTGAACCTGGAAAAGGTCCCTCGGCAAACACGGCCTCGGAAATTCCAATCTTTCAACCCGTCCGCAGTAATCCATCCGTTGCGTACACACTGTGTGTTGTCTGCATCCCTGTTAAAACGTTTTTAATCGCCTACCGATTTTTCGAGAATCGGTGCCGCAAGATTCACTATTCGTACTTGAACTGGTTTTATCCATGTTCGTGATAGAGATGAATAATTTGTAAAGAATCCGATGATAAGAATCGCCCATTATGTCCGATTTCAAATTATTGAGGAAAGTCTGTGCAACTCCGGTGTCCTTGGGTGAACGGAATTTTTGCTTCACACGAATACAATGTGATAATTACTAGACTGCGGATTTGACGCGATTATTAGTAGAACAAGTTGATGCGATTTTTAACCCTTTGCACTCGTTTTAACTGGAAAATTAAACATTGTTAAAAATTTTATGGATATGAGATTGGTATAATACCTTATACAATACCTAAATGTTTAGTAATTGATTAGATATCGATACATTCAATAATGTAAACAATATTTTGACTAATGGTACAGCAATTTTTAGTGGTGCTTCAGAGGGGACAGGTGCAAAGGGTTAAAAAGTAGAAAAATTAAAAGAATTTAATGTTTCCAACCAATTAGAGACGCGTCAAAATGACTGAATATTTTCAATTCACGATTATTAAGATTGCGAAGATGCATCCACCAGGAATTATTCAACGAATTTTTATTTTGCACGGGGATCTAATAATTACAGTCGGCAGACAACATTAGAATACCTTGCGAATACAAATTCGCTAACAATCGAAGAACGAGCGAATGAAAGTTCCAACGGATTGCTTTCGAGCGACGCGATAGAAGCAAAACAGTTACCTTCGGGAAACGAAGAGGATACTTTCTCGGTGTACTCCCCGAGACATTCTTAGGATGTTCGGCGCGCGAGTAGTATCGTACACACGCTCGCGTGTTATCTAGAACAAATTACCGAAGCGAAGATCATTATCAATGACCGTCCGCGTCCTAGAAAGCACGTATCGGGTCGAGTTTCTACGAGGCTGTTCACGGTCTTCTACTTCCTTTCGTTTTAATTTAGTGTCCCCATTAATCATTCATGAACCGGAGGCCCCCGACCAGAATCTCCGGAGATATCCGCGAATCTTCCCCGACGATGATTACTCCTCGCGAATTCCTCGCTGCGAACAACGACGTCGGCGAATGACGAAATCGAGGTCCGCGCGCGGAATCGGCAATCGGCGGAAGAGCGTTATCCGATCGTCGATCATTATCCACGATCGGACACGTATTGTCTCGCACGATTACGGCGGCCATTTACGGTCGAGCAATTCCAAATGGAAAAGCGAATTTATTCGGAGCACGGCACCTTGAAATATAATTCATCGGCGCGCGCGCCGCCGCCGCCGTTCGAACACCTCGCCGACGCATGCTCCCAATCCCAGCCGATTTTCATGAAAAACTCCCGTAAATCTCATCCCCTAAGCGGATCGATCGTTTCGCCATTTTCCTGGAAACTGCTCGCAACGAAACGTGCTCAGTTTGATATACTTTAATCCTTGTTTAGTCTACCAAAATGTACAGATGATTTAAAATCTTTCTGTATTTAACGCTAAACCTACCACGCGATCGGTCTTACACTTTTAATTATATAATTATTTGGATGATGACGTTGCCTACATGGAAAATGATTCGATGAATTTCTTTATCCAAGCACATATTGCAACAAAAATTGCACGAAATCTAAATAAATAGAGCCTTGTCATTTTTATCAGCTAAAACATTTTAATCGCTTTCAGTGCTAGGATTAGGATGCTAGGACTAGAAATTAATATATTAGCGAGTAAAGAATGGACATTCAGAGAAGTTTTGTAATATTTTTTAGAGGAATATTAACAAATTGTTGAAAGAAATACAGTAAATGGGTATCCGGTTGACTACACAAGGGTTGATGAAAGTTTTGCAAGCTTTCAATAGCTACCATAATAATTGTCTGACAACTTGGATATAAAATCAGGAATTTCAAGATTCTAAAATTTTTTAAAAATCGACTCTATCGGTTGGTGAAAAATTCGGAAAAAATTCACAGTTCTGCGCAGAGTTGTGCAGAATTACAATTGAATTACTCCACGAATTATAATTAGAAAGTAATTGAATTGTAGTTGTTCAATCATATTGTAATTTATAATTCAGATCTTCAACCAATTAAATTACAATGTAATTCGTAATTGCAATTGGAGTACAATTATAAAATACTTTGTAATTGAACTACATTAATTACCAATTACGATGTAATTAAATTAAAATTAGAAATTAAAGAATAATAAAGTAACAGCTAATGAGAGGTTGAAAAATTACACATCTGATTAAAATACTTAGTAATTGAATTAATTGAATGGTTTGAATTATGTAATTCAGTTACGACGTAGTTGAATTACTATATAATTGAAATACGATATAATTCAATTGCGTAATTGAATTAGCACAACTCTGGTTGTGTGTGCCATTAGCTGGAATGTTCATGAATTTTTTCGTAATTTTTTGTCAAGCGGAACCGAAGAATAATTAATTAAACCGTGTTGCTTGTAACCACCCTTATGGCTCCGACTTGAAATTTGCAGACGAGGATTTTGGTACGAAGAGAGATCAATTTGTTTCTCGCGTCGGTTGCTATCCCCGCGGCGTTTTCCCGCGTTCCTCCCGACCCGAGAGAAGTTTACGAGCCATAAAACCGTGCTCGCGATGATAAAACGCTGCGAGCCGGCCCGATATTAAGTGGCGTTTGTCGGTTTAATTTTCCAGTGAAATGAAGCTACCGACTTCCTCTCCTCCTTTATTCCCGGCGTTCGCGCGCGAGAAATCCGAACCCGAGGACTTTCTCGAGCCACCGGGAACAATAAGAGAAACAGGTGTTGACGGAGTACTCCAGTCTAGAAATTACGGTGTTCTCCCATAAAACTAGAAAACCTTTTTGCCACGATTGGACGACGTTGTTTACGCTTTTACAACGCGATTTTTTCAACTCCCCGCTGATTTTTCAACTCGCCGCTTCTGCTGCGAGCAATCCTTCCGATCCGCTGGAGCAATTTCGTATTTCGCGTGACATAGTTAGTAGAGAAGAGTCGTTCTCTCGGGCAGAAATGTCAGACTACTCGCGGACAGCGTATCATTAACACGTTGAATGGTGGTCATCGCTGACCGGCGCTGCGTAATTACTAGACTGCGGATTTGTAGTAATGTAAAAATATCGCTGCACTATTTTCAGAATGTTGAACAAATTAGAAAAGAGAGTAACTGTTTATTTCGCTACAGTTTCTTGCAGTTCAGGTAGACAATTTTCATTTTGCACAAAAGTATATCCCCTGTCTAATAATTACTTATAAATATCGCTAGATGCTGTGCCAAATTGAAGCTTAGAAATCATCGTTTCTATGTAGGGGATTATGAAATCTTTATTCATGGACCACAGACTTTCAAAAATTACGGAATAATCGCCCGTAGATGACGTGCTAAGGAAGTCTTCTTTCGAGTTGCAAAGATTTTGAGGTACGATTATAAATAGACTGCAAAATTGTTGGAAAATTTTTAAAATTGTAGATGTCAATACATGGTTTCTCCTCTATTAAAATCATTACGGGAATAAACATTCAATTTGGTTTCTATTTCCTCAATACAAATTATTTTGCATAAAGATCCGCAGTCTAATTATAAATAGATCTGTTAGACAGGCTATCGAGAGGAGATTGGTTCTTTCAAAAAAAGAAAATTACGAAATGATCGCCGGTAGATGACGTGTTAAAAAAATGTCTTTCGAGTTCTATATATTTTGGAGTTGTCGAGGCTCCTCCTGTCTAAACTGTATGATGACAAATAATCTATTAGACCAGTTGTTCTTAAACTTTTCGAAGTCGGGGAACGCTTTTGATTATATGAAAAATTTGCGGAACACCAAAATTAATTGGCCAGCATGTCGATCGACGATACGTTACGTTCGTTCCAAATGTTTTCACGTTGCCTCATTATCTTGTATACCGACCTGGCATCAACGCGTGTTTCTATAAAGCTAAAATTTTCTTTTGCGCTAAGCAAGTAGGTAACAATTTTCTCCTTTTCTTTAAATTTACGCAAAACAAAACATAATAACGGTTGCTAAATTACAGACGCAATTCTTCTATTTTTCTTGAAAATTATCTAAAGTAGGATCGAAACGTCGAAAAAAATTATTGTGGTAATTTGCAAATGGTGTCTTAAATAGCAATTGATTGAACCAGTGCGCTGAAATCATAATGATATTGTTACCAAAATTAATGAAAAACAACCTAAAACGTCCCGCGTAGAAATAAATATATTTTAGAGAATATATTTAATATATTTCGCGGAACTTCGCGGAACATCGGTTAAGAACGTATTTGACAGACTAACAAAGATAAGTTCTATCATTTCGGCGCAGTTGCTGCTGTTTAGATACTCGGGAACTTGCGGACCCAGCGGTTCTCCTCGTGTGCTGGTCGTCTTCTAGTTCCTCCGTCGAGGTAGCACACCTCGTTTCAAGGTGGTGGTAGGAGTGGTCTCGTCGCAGAGACGCGAGGAGGGATACGTCGGTCCGCGAGGCAGCCTGTGGCTCGTGCTAATTCAGTCGAAGCGCGGACTTGCTCGGCAAATCGTTAGAAATCACGAACCCGATTAGACCCGTCCGTGTGTTCGCTGTACCAAACATTCTCTGAGAACATCCGAGCTCTCTAACGAACCGTGCATCGAGAAGTGTCGCTTCTACAGTGCTACAGTCCCAAAAAACGTCGACAGTTTTCCTCCTGGAGGAAGGAGAATCGCGAGAAGGAAGGACCTCTGGAGATAAGAGCGCCCTAGGAAAGCCGTGGGAGAAAAGTGGCAGAAAGTGGCAGAAAGCCGGGGTTGTGCGCGCGGGACCGGGAAGTAGTGTCGAGGTTTTTGAAATCTCGCGGGTTTTCTTCGGAGAATTTCGATGTCACGGTGTCGGCGGAGCTTGGGTTTCCCGGTGGAGCCGTGGGCTCGTGCACTCGACCTTAACCCAGAGAGGCTCGCCGAGACACGGCCAGGTCGCTCTTGAACGCGTTCGCTGGCCCGAGAGAGCCGAAATAAAATCGCCGAGCAAGAGAGAGGGAAGACAGCTTTGTTTTCCCGGTTCGTCGCGAGAAAAATTACGGGGCCCGAAAAGTCCGAGCCTGTTCCACCGGTGGCGAAGCCGCCGAGCCAAACTAACACGCGAGAATTTTCCCGAAAGGGGCCCGCCGCGCGGCGAGAAACGCGGGTTCTCCGGGGAGAAACAGGTAGAGGGCCCCCGACTTTCCAACCGTGTTCTCTCTCCTCGGAAACGAGTTTTCCGCGATCGACTTTCTTCGCGAACATGACCGGGGACAGCGGGCCCGCCGACTCCTCGGGGACTCTCGTCGCGTTTCACCGGCCCCGAAACCGTCAAGTCCCCTGCGAGAGATGAGAGATCGTAGACCCCAGACGGGAATGGGAGAACGAAAGACTTAACGGAGGATCGTGTTTCGCGGGATCGTCTTGAACTATCGGCAGTTCTGTAACGAGGTGTCCAGAGTCGATCCTCGATGGTGATGGGACCGGTGACCTTAGTTGCAGATCGGGAGACCAAAGAACACGGCTACGTCGTGAGCAGACCGTCCCTGGAGACCCGGGACCAGGCCGCGCAAACCGACAGCCTCTATGACAACAACAGGAACCAGAACACCGAACAGGTCGTGCAAGCACTCTCCGTCACTGTGCAATACTTGGCCTATGAGGTGAGTGCTCTTCATCGTATCTTCCCAACGAAACATCCAGATCTCTTGCGAAACCCAAAAGAAACGCTTTTTGAACGAGAACGGAGTAATATTAAAAATTTCACTGAAATATCTCGAATAGAAAACTGGTACTTAACCAGTAACTGGGCGCATGGGGTCTATTTGACCCCGAGTGGTATAAAATAGTATATAACTCTTCCAGTTTTGAAAGCACTAATTCCATACTTCGTGTAATCCTCGAAAATGATGTTCCATTCGTGTTTATCGTGAAATTTGTCTACTTAGTTTCTAAAATTTTCATTCATTGTTGAAATTATTTGGAAGTGGGCAGGAAAGACCCCATATACATTGGGGTCCCAAGAGATCCCATGCGACCACTAACGTAAGTTTATAGGCGCGCCCCCCCAGTTTAAAGAATATCTAAAAATTATTGTAAAGGACTTTACATTTATGAAGAAATTGATTCGGCGAAATATAAAACAGTAAATGATTTTAAAAATTCAAGAATGTTGTAATGTCGCTTTTAACGTAACAAAGTCGTTAAGGGATGAAATCAATTTTTATGTTATTCCTGCTTCCCACAATCAATGAAAAACATTTCTATTTTGCATAAAGATCCGCAGTCCACTAATGAACTTTGTGAACATTAACGTAGACTTTCTACACATTGGGCATACAGAGGGTGTCCCAAAAATATTGTACTTCCTTGAGAGGGACGAGTCGGAGGATTTATTGATATGTTTCCCACTCTGGAACAAAAATTACAAATTGAAAACCGTTCTAAACGATTGTTTGCTGTTATAATGTCAGCTTAATAACTAATTGTACTTACATGTACCTAGTTTTTCGAGTTTTTTCTTTCGAAAACAAATATTATGTTCTTGGCCAAAAAGCTTTAAAAAAGAGTTTATTGTCGAAGCTATCGTGGGTCATCGAAGACCCGACTAGTTAAACGTGTTCAAACAGTGTCTAGACGGAGCCAGACTCGACATACATAGATAATAATTTAAATTAAATTCACCTAAAAAAAGGACTGCTATCTCGGACATTTTTCGCTAGATCATCGGCGGACTAGTTCGGCGAGATGGCGGCAAATAGACCCCCAGAAACGTAATCTCCGGCATGCTGTCGGGTTACTTTTAATTTGTTTAACCGGTCGGTGTTTGCCCACAGTTGGACGCGTTTTCTACCCCGAAGCTGAAAAAGGACTACGACAACATGAAAAATGAGTGGATGTCGAGCTGCACGGAGATCGAGGAGCTGCGAACTAGAAACCTCGGCATTGAAGAGAGGCTCGAGTCGGAGAGGGAGGATCATAGAAGAGCCTTGGACCAGCTTCGCGAAGATCGTGAGTCTTGCCAACAGTTTAATTCGTCTTTCTATCGCAGCCTTCTGGCTCGTCACCCGTGTGTCCGACACTCTCCACGTAACGTAATTTACGGTTTCCCGAAACCGGTTGTCGTCATCCCGAATCACCCCTTCAACGATTCTCCGCAGTTAAATAATCTACAGTCTCTCTTCTCGATTTTGTAGCCAGGAATCGCTCCACGGGTTCACCACCTCGAGATAAGAAAAGGCCCGCGATCGTCCACGCAACAGATGAGGAAACTCGAATTTCTTTCCATCGGAGCACGGTTAAAAATCTGAACACCCTGTACATTCGCGGAATTTCTTCAACTTCTACGACGCCACTAGTCTTTCCTTTCCTCTCGAATTCGCAGTGTATTCATCGAGACGATTCTAATCAAGGTTTCGTGCATTTATGACAAGATCGAATAGATCGAAAGGAGTAAGAATAGTACTTGAAAAATTCAGGGACACTGGTGTATTATTTTCGGCTAGCTATTCTAGTTTTGTAACTAAGGCAGACATTCTTTTTTTGTTTTGCATGAGATCCGCAAAAATTGTTTCCGTCAATTGCAATTCACCAATCAGGAATTTATTACTCCCTTTAATAATCCTAACAAGCTGCAAGTAGTGTCTCAAGCTTCTTTAATCTTTGTATTGTTTGAAGTTACACCCACCCATTTTTGTCATAAATGCATAAAATCGTCGAAGGCATTTCGTTAGTGTTTATAAAGCGGCCCCTGGACGATCGATATTATCGTCAATATATGGCACAATATATTCCAGAATAATATTGCTGGCTCACCCACACGAGACAATATTATTGCCCAATAAGTTAGTGCACGACTGATCACACTGCAATTAACATGTGGGATAAAAAGAAAGCAAGTTGTGTGGCCATTGCATTAGTTACAGCTTTAAAAAAGAAGGAGAAAAAGAAGCGCAGGTGGATGAAAGAATGGTTTAGAAAAAGAAATGAGTACATTCATGAAAATTTGTTAAGTAATCTAAGAATAAGTGAACCAACTGATTTCCGAAACTTTCTGCGACTGAATGGCACATTATTTGACGAACTTTTGAGGATGGTTATACCTGGAATTCAAAAAAGAAATACTATAATGATGCTATTCCTCCAAGTCAGCGTTTATCAATAACAATACGTTACTAACTACTGGAAATACTTTTGAAGATTTAAAATTCACAAGTGCTGTATCTCCATAATCCATAGGCATAATTGTAATGGAAACAATTTTTCACTTTGCGACTGCGAAGATAGAACTGAGCCAATATTGCGCAATATTAGCCACAGACGAAGCAATATTTACGAGATTATATAATAAAAATTTTAAACTCTTTTTTTTTTTTTGATTGACTCAATATACTGCGCAATCTTTCAATTTGATTTACAGACGATCAATATTATTGTACAATATCAATTATAGTGCAATATATTGACAATAATATTGATCGTCTAGGGACCGCTTTAATTAATAGATTCGAGAGGGTTGAAGCTACGATCAAGTATCGATGCCAATAGAGATAGAGAACATCATTCGATTCGAAAGAATAAAGAATAACAATCTGGACGAGTCTTACATGTCGTAGGGCAAGGGGTTAAGGGTCAGTTGATGCACGTTTCGTGTTGGAATCGGCACGACGGCTCATCCGCTTTGTGCCAGGCACAGTGTCGTATATATGATAATGATATTCTCCCGGTAACAAGTTTAATGGTCCCGATGTCGGTGGCAGAGGTTTAAAGTGGAGCAATTGTTAATTAAAATCCGCGTGACGGCCGGTGGCCCACGCACTGTCCGACTCGGCCCGGTCCGCGTGGCTCGAAGAATTTTCAAAAGCGGCCACGCACACGCGGGCACGCACACGCACACTCCTCGAATCTATCGCGAACGCTTCTCTTCTCTCTCGATTTAGTGGCCACGTAACGTTCATCGAGGTTAATTATAGGTTGGCACGTTCGACGGGCTTGATCCGTCCTGGCCTCTCCCCCACCTGCCTAGCAATCTCTGTTTTTCTTCCCGTTTCTTTTATCCGAACGACGCCGATCGATCTCGGAAAAATAGAGACAGATTCGCCAAAAGTTTCCCCAAGTTGTTCCCTTCGATGTGACGAGCTAGATCTGCTGGCTTCTAGTCTATTACCTAAATATCGATGTACGAACAATCGCTGGATTTTGTTAACGTTAAAAATCTCTCCGGTTGCAGTGGAAGCTCGACACGCGGATCAGATGGCAACGCTAGAGGCCACGTTGCAGGAGGAGAGGCGCAGGTTGAGCGAGGCGGCGAAGGAGCACCGGGCAGCGTTGACGAAATTGCGAGCGGAACAGGAAGCGGAATACGCACGCCGCGAAGCAGATCTGAAGCGGAGATCGGTGGTGCACGATCAGGGCGCCGCGTTGACAGCGGAGGTGGAGTCCCTGAGATCGGTGCTGGAGATCCGTAGCCAGGAGATCGCGTTGTTGAGATCGGAGCTGGACAACAGTCGGCGCGAGATCGAGGAGAAGGATGCTCTTCAGCAGCGAGTGGATACGATGGAGGCGAGGTGCGAGGACCTGAGGGCGCAGATCCAGTGCAAGGAATCGCTCGAGAGGCAGATCGCGCACGACAATGAGGTGCTGCAAGAGTCGATCCATCAGATCTCGAAACAGAACAAGCGTCTCGCGCAACGGAACGAGGAGCTGCAATGGAGGCTGCGTCAAAAAAACGAGGTGGTGACCGTTCTTGCGAACCTGACGCCTAGATTGTCGCGATCGTTGGGCCCGGAGCAAGTCGAGCACACGCTATCGCCGGACAAGAACGGTCCCCAGTCGTCCTCAATGGTGAAGTTCATGGTGGAGAAAGGCGACTCGGTCTCCTGGACCTTGGAGATCGACAACGACACGCCGAAGAGTGGCGGGAGTGCTGACTGCACGCTCGCCGGCTCCACGCCGCCGAAGATCAGCAGGCCGGACACGTCCTCGTCCGTGTCCAGACAAGGATCGCTTCGACTGACGCCGAGGAGGCCGTCGGTAGACATGCGAGCCAGATCGAAAAGCATCTCCGTGACCGATTCCGCGCATGTCGAGGAGTCCGCGTGGAGTCCGAGCTATAACTCGACGCCGAAAGCCCGGCGACGACCCAGAAGCGATCCCTCGTCCTCCTCCTCGTCGAGTTCCTCGTCCTCGTCCTCCTCGTCCTCGTCGAACTGCGCGGTAGCCGTGGCCGTTGCCGCAGCCGCAGCCGCTGCAGCCGTCGCCGACGACTGCGGCGGAGGACAGAGGCCGCAGGAGGCCGGCGGCGAGGCGATGATCTCCGAGGAGACATCCGCGACTAGCAGCGAGGACGAGTCGTCGACCAGTAGCGATATCCCGCCCCTGCCCATACAGTTCGCAAGCTGGGGCAAGCCGATCAAGTAACGTACCCGCGGACGTCTCCTTTATCGCGACCACGAGCTTTTTCGGCCGCGAACGACGCCGCACTTCGATTGAGAACTCGATTGTACGCGCACTTTTTCTATTACAGTCTGTACCTGTTCTAACGTGTATGTATTCCTTCGCGTGCGTAAGCCGTAGTCGATTCGCGGCAGGAAACACGGACGAGCGGACGTCCGATGAATTTTTCCCGGGACACGCTCGAACGATCCACTTTTTGAGCTTACACGCGATAGCTTCGCAGCATGCTCCGATCGCTGGTGTGTGTGTGCGTATGTGTGTGCATCTGTGTGTATATGATCGTCCGACGTCCTAATCGAGCGTTTTAGATTAGTGACGATTTTTACGATATACGAGATCGATCTCTCACGCGCGCGCGGCCGCGCGAGCAGAGCGTCTCTCTGACTTTTTCGCGTTTCTTGAATCTTAGAATTCTTGTATCTTTGTTTCCCGACACGACCGCTTCCCGTGTCCAAGACCTTGCTCGCTCGACAGCCCTGTTTCCGGATTGCACGGGATTCTTGTAATTCGATTTCAGGCGATGAACGGTTCCCGGTTGTGTCTGGAAACGCGATGAACGGACCCCGCGATGAACTTGCTGATCGGTTCGATAGTCTGTCTTTGTGTACACGGTTATTGCTTCACATTTTGTTGTCAGGATTATTTGTAAAGGTGGAACGAATTGGTCAGCGATCATGAACCACGGGTCCGTTAAGGGGCGCGCAGGATTCATTTGAGTTCCGCGACAGTCGTGTCCCTGATTTGTAGAAATACATTTCCGGTGTACGTTGAGTGAAATTTTAGCGTGGTAGGACAGTAGGCAAGATATTGATTTGTCGTTGTCGAGTCGACGAACGTGGAGTCTAGGCAAGCCTCTTGTTCGCCGGAAGGGGATTCGAAGGGAAGAGTCACCTTTAGAGTAGAAAAAAGTGCGCGTAGAAGTTATCGGGTCAATTTCATTGGAGAATTGATCGATGGTAGAATGTTCACGAGCTACCGATGGCGATTTGCGATACCACGCGTTTCGCAAGACCGAGTCGAATCGGGCGACACACGTGTGCGCCGAGTTTAGTCAAAGGCTTGAGGCTTTGAGGCTTTTCCAGAGGGGTTCGAGGGTGCGAGCAAAGCACTCCCTTTTCAAAGATTGTGCCGAACGATCGTCTCGCTGGCAACACGACCAGCTTGATCACCGCGAAACGCTGCCGCCGGTTCTGAATAAACCGATTCACAATCAGTAGAACCGGTGTACGTATGTATCCGACAGCCTCGACCCAGAAAACTGCGCACTGTGTTTGTTTGATTCGCGACACTTTTACACATGTCCGTTTTATAATGTATAATGCGTTTATATTACGTCTGTACATAAACAACAACGATGTTTATAAATTAATGAGTCTTTATCGCAGACATTGTACATAGACAACGACGTCAGATCGAAATCTGAATAGAGAGGAACGAAACGAAAAGGGGGAAAACGCGTCGACGAGCCCGCATCGAATATTCGCGCGCGTGCTCGCGACCAATATTAATTCGTCGTTCAGATATATATACGCGTATATCTCGCAGAATATATACACACATATATTCTGTATAATATACATAACATATACAGCTTACCGGACAGTACGATTATCGTGGTTCGTCGCATGCGGATCGATTCAACAATTTTTCTTCTTGCCTACTTACAAGCCCACGGAGTCGAGCGCGACGCGTCGCGCTTCTCAGACTCTTCGGCGAATGATTTTTTATAACGTTTGACATTTTATCGCGGCAGATCACTGGACAAGCCCTTGTAACAGTCGCGACGCTCTCTCGCCTCGATAGGGAAAGAGCACGTTGCGATGAGAAACGTTTCTGCTCGCAACAGAAGTTCGTGCGATTCCGCGTTTTGTTCGACACTTTGTGTCCCGAATCGTGTCATGCCCGTTGTTCAACGATACCTTTGTTCGGTACACTTTGCGTGCGCTAATTGTAAGGGATTTTTTTTTGGAATATGTATGTTTATTATATAGAATGAACAGTTACCGCGACACTTTTGAGTTGGATCGAATGTTAAAGAGAATTGAAAAATATTGCATGTGTGGCGGTAATTCGAAATGGCACTACGGTGCACCTTCGAGACATGGAGGGTTCGCGAACTCCTGTTGTTAGCAGATCTCGAGCATTTTATTGTCGCAATTAGATGGCACGATTCATCTTTGACCGCTCCGTTTTTGCTGCGACGTCGTATCTACAGATGGTAATGCAGGTATCATGTGTCGCGTCGATTGCCGCGCATTTCGATAAATAATCGATCGATCGCGCGGGCGTCGATTCGAATTTGAATTGAAATACTCCGTTCCACGGACAACTGGGGGGGAAGAAAAGTATGTTCGGTAGCAGTAGTATAGGAATAATTGGAGGGTGTCGAATTATAAGGAAACAGCAAGTATTATTCGCCGAGAAGTGTGTGTTTCTCTCACATGTGCTGGCAAATTCAATGTATTATATACCTATCAAATAAATATTATCTGAATTAAGATAATTCCTGTAGGGTCTTCTAAAGTCGTACAACTGTTGTCCATCGCTCTACTTCCTGTAGCTACGATAATAGATTTCTATAGTAAATTCTATAAAAACTCTATTGTCCTAGCTGTCATTGGAATAGAGTTTCCCCGGATAGAATATATCATTTTAAGTTGCAAGACTCGCCGCAAGTTGTCGCTCTTGGTTCAAACAATTCCTTGTTGACAAGGACTCCATGACAGTCAATGACAGTGACAACATATTGGCCTGGTTTCTCGCGCATGCGCGCCGATTTTAGCATCAGTAAAGTGAAGTCCTGGATAAAATAAGGTAGCTTGATAACCCTACAAAATTTTTCAAAATTGTTGAAATTTGATTCAACATGTGTGACTTCATTCCTTTTTTGTAAATTAAATGGTTAAGGGGGGCTAACATTTTAGTATGTATTACATTTTGTTGGGGCGATTTTTTGGGAGGCAAAGGAGACCCCAACATTTTTTTAAAATAGAAGTGATATTGTGATATCTTTCGCTAAACTGAATATTTGGTTGAACCATATTTTATTATTACATATAGTTATAACAGAACGTAGAAAAATCAGATAAACCACTAAATAAACTCTATGTCGAATAATAAAACATGGTTTTAGTGGGAGGTATCGCAATAACAAAATTTCCATTTAAAACAATGTTGAGGGCCCCCCCCCCCCCCCCTCCCCCACTCCCCAAAATAATCCCAGAAAGATATAATAGATACTAAACTATTTTAAATATATTTAATATATTTAATTTACAAAAAAAATGGAGTCAGTATCTTTCATTAGATTCTGAGAAAACAGCTTGTAACACTTTATCTGGTACACTCTGTAATTATTATAATAATTGTGCTTATATGTAGAATATATAATCCACACTCATCTTTTATTTCGGGAACGGAAGGGTGCTAAAATTACTTTAATTCAAGTCGCGTCTCTTTATTCGAAACAGATTGTTCCGGTACTTTCCCGCCAATATCACTGCCCCACTACTGCCCACTACCTTTTCCTCATCCTATAGATACGCTACTGTCCCGGGCGGGCATGCGCGAGGAAACCTGGCCAATGCAGTCCAAGTGGTCCAAGTTCAATACACCAATACTCCAATGTTATTCTCATCACTGCTCCACGCGAGGTTTTCGTCACTTTTGCCCTGGCATTTACATCGTCTTTATTTATCTTTTTATTGCACGCGTTTAGCAACATCGGTCAGTAGGTTGGCAAATAAAAGACAAAAAATATGATTGTCTTTAACCCGCTTAATTGGAAAAGTGTGGTACCGCCGGAATCTCCGGAGGTGGTGAAAACGATGACATTAAACGAGTCCGATCCGAAACCACTTGTGCCTATGTTGATACGGCTGGACGAAGATGGTTATGCTCCTCACAATATTCACATTGATAAAAGCGAGGTAAAAATCCTTTTCGCAAGGCTAATTTATTTCCGTTCTTTCGCGCTCTTCATTGATCGAACTTTTTACGTTTCGAATAGTTCAAGATAGGTCGTGCCAGAGACAACGATGAAATTATTTTGGATACAATGATATCTAGGAGACATTGCATCATAAGATGCGAAGGAAACAATGAATGGACTATTAAGGACTTAAGTTCGTCCATTACATTTATCAATGATGCACCTCTTGCAACTGGTATGAGCCGGAGGCTCGACGATGGGGACATTATACAGTTCAGTACATGCAAACAGTTTAGGTATAAATTCGTGGTTATCACAGAAGAGCGTAGAATTAAGAGGCCTAGACTAGACGAACAGATACTGGACAATGTCCTTACGGAGCAGAAAACGTTTGCAGAGAGCCAGGAATGTCAGAAGAGAGTTCTCAAAGAAAAGTTACAGACAAAGCAAAAGGAGCAAGACACATTGAAACAACAGTTGGAACAACTTTTGATGCAACAATCTGCTGCTAAAGAGAACACGGATGAACTGAAAAAGCAAATCGTCATTTTAGAGGGCAAAATAGCGAGTGGTAACGACCAAGAGCAGCATTTGCATAAAATGTATGCTGACCTGCTCGAAGAATTAGAAAACGAACGAGTGCAATTCGAGAAACGATTGAACGACGAGAAGCAAAAGTGGCAGGAAGCGTTGAACGTGAGCAAACAAGAGAAAGAAGCGTTAGAGATCAAAACGAGAGAACAGATGGAAAAGTGGAGAGAAGAGCAACAGGCTGAGTGGAAGAGCGTTATGGAAAATAGAGTTAAAGAAGAGAGAAACATACAGGCTCAATTGTTGAATGAGAAAACAGTTTTGGAAGAGAAGTTAAAGGAGACAGAAAAGGCTTTGAGAGAAAAGGAAGCTATAGCTGAAACGACACATAACAATGGTACCTTCGTTTATGTTTTTAATAGTAGGAGCTTTAGTTTATTATGTATTAAAGTGTGGGACTAATGACAGTAATCCAAACTTTGTATTTCTAGCTGCAGGCCCCTCCGACTTTGTGGACGATAGTTGCATAGTCTTAGAAATCATAAACGATTCATCGGGAATTCAAATCTTGGACACTATCGATTTGACTATATCCAATCCAGACATTTTAAATACACAGCAGGAAAAAGAAACTGTAATCAATAAAGTTAGCGATATCATGGATGAACAGTTGACTTGTAGCATATGTTCAGAGTTATTTGTGAGGGCGACGACACTTAGTTGTATGCACACATTCTGTCAGCATTGTATTGCTACATGGAACAGAAAAAAGAAGGAATGCCCTGTATGCAGAGCACCAGTGGCATCCATGAATAGGTCGATAGTTCTTGATAACTTTATCGAAAGTATGTTAGAGAATCTGCCTACTCATTACAAAGAAAGGAGAAAAGAACTCGTGGAGGAAAGAAATGGTAACCGCGCGCAAATGAATAATAAAAATTCTATAATTTTCCAACAGTCGAATGAAATCTTAAAATATTTTACATCAGTTTCAGCTACGAAATACAAGAGGAAAGTCCGATGACTCGTTGCTGCAGAAGGAAAATAAGTCTGATCCCTGTTGATGTTCAAAACCCTTTATTTCAGTATAATTTTTTATTTTTTGATAAATGCTGGCAGCGCTAATATAAAAGTATTTTGGTAATATAATAATATAAGTATTCATATAGAATAAAAAAACAAGTAAAATGCATAAATTTAATTATTTGAAAAATAATGCATCATTCACATTTTTCACTTATTTTCAAGCAATTAAATTTGAATTACATTTCGAATGTACGGTAAGGAGAGGAAGAACGAAGTGCCATCTGATGGTTTCGAATGTATTGATTGCAATAAAAAATTTCTATTTGTTTGCTTTTTTTTACGTACATTGCAAAGTGTTTAAGTTTTTTGTATCGTGATAATATATTTTTCTATTTATTAAAATGTCGGGGGAAAATGTATATGCAGTTCTCGATCGCAATATGTAGCGGATCTCGTACTCGTAAATACATTCTTCGCAAATAATGATTGTTATACATTGTTATACATGCAAAGGTAGATGGCGCTGCAAACCGATCATAAAGTATCACGTTATCAGAGAAGACTTCCAGTCCGTCAGTGGATTTCAAGGTAGTCGGAGTGGGGTGAATGACTATTAAGCTACATTGGAAACACGACTTTCGGAAGAGACACGTAACTTCTTGGTATAAATTTGCGCTGTAATTTATTCACGTAATGCGCAACGAAATATATTAATTTTCAGAACTCGAAACAACACATTCAGCTATCGACACATAGAATTTGAGACTTTAATCAACAGCGTCTCATGATTCCATTCACAGGACTTCTACACGAGGTACGTACCTACCTTTAACCCCTTATCATATAACAATGAGTCAGACTGGTGATGCAAATTTCTGCTAAATGTGTACATCGTTAACATCCTTCAGATCGAAATAAAATCCCATTTTCTCTGTTATCGGTACTTGGTTGTTAAAAAGAATAAATCTTCTTTTTTCTGGGAAATTATAAACGACGAGCATCGTAAAATCGGCTGCTTGTATTTTGAAAATCATCGATCAATTAGTCGTGTGACACGACTCGTATCAGGTTTTGCAAAGAATTCGGAGGACCCTGCTGCGACGGATTCAAATGAACCGCGGATTTCCCTCTTTCGCGACTAGTTACAGATGCTGGCACCTGCGGCGCGTCGAGCATTTTCACACCGAAATTCTCCATCTACAGTTGTCCATGACTCTTCTTTCTTCTGGAAATTTTGAACGACGAACAAACCGTAAAATCGACTGCTTTCTTTTTGAAAATCATCAATCAATTAGTCGTGTCACCGACTAGATATAAGGATAGACCTATCATCCAATGTATTTTTACGGCCCACTTTCCAGGGGCCACGTAACCCCATTACAATTTCCATTCCACGCGTTTATGCCAGCATCTTCTTGCCACAAATAAATAAGTCTATTTCTGTTCTGAATCGTTGTTTCGCGTGTTGGGTCGCTTCAGTTGCATGCAAATAGGCGAAATGAAAATTG
This sequence comes from Lasioglossum marginatum, assembly GCA_028455795.1. NCBI lineage: Eukaryota > Metazoa > Arthropoda > Insecta > Hymenoptera > Halictidae > Lasioglossum > Lasioglossum marginatum. The sequence goes on from CM052268.1 coordinate 4,923,469, forward strand.
AATTTACAAATCGTTTGAATTGCAAAGAATTCGGAGGCCCTGCTGCGACGGATTCAAATGTCCCGCGGATTTCCCTCTGCCGCCACTAGTTGCGGATGCTGGCACCGGCGGCGCTGCGGAGCGTCGAGCATTTTCGCACGGCGATTCTCCATCTACGGTAGTCCGTGGTTGTGACACCGAACTATACCCTGAACGTCGCGTAAATGGCGAAATACAATATACGACGACACTAGGGTAAAGTGAAATCTTTTCGTTCGGTGGAGTGGTTCGTTGGTCCGTTGGTTCGATCAGGTTTCCGTGTCGCTGACGGACCAAAATCTTGACGACACGGTCACGTTGTTTCTCGCGGTGGGAAAACGACACGACTTTGGAAGGATGGCGACCTGACCCCTTCCGAATAATGGAATACTGTGCACAACGGTACGTTATCACCTCGGTCGAGTCTTATTTACCATGGCTGTGCGCGATCGTTTCCTTAAAACGTTCTCTGGAATTCGGTGCGCGGATTCGCCACAACAGCTATACCACACCGAAACCTCCTGAAGGTTACGCGAGATGTTATTAAAGACACTATCACGCTTTCAGCCGTCGTTATGACAAATTTTTTTCCACCTGTCTTTGTGCCTCCGACGACAGTGCACGGTTTCACGAGATCTCGAGTTCGACACCACGTGCCTCTTTATTTATTTTAGCGGATTCGCGCGTACGTTCTCGTGAACGGGTTCGAGCGAACGCGATCGCTCCTTTCGATGATTATTTACATGCTTGAAATTTCCCAGAAGTCATGTCTCGCTAGGAATAAAGAAACATGGAAGGGAGAACACTACTGTCAGTGGAATCCTCGATAGTACACGTTGATTAAACCTTTCGGCTAGTCTCGCGCGAACTAGTGGCCTTTGTCCACTTCGAATTATATACATATATTTTTTTCTTTTGTCCGAGCTATACCAGGAGTTTTTTGTTGACACTTTTCGATGACAGAAAAATTCTGTATATATTTTTTCTGGAGTATTCGCGCGATCCTGAACGTCGGTTCGATCGGAACGTCGGATGATTTGTAGTTTCATGGACTTTGTTTTATTTTCAGATTGTCAGTTTAAAATATATTGAATTGGTGCTATTAATCTTACAAGGTGAGTTTCGGTTTTATTTTTAACCCTCTGCGCTCGACGTTCGCTCCATGGCTCCGCTAAAAATGAATGTACTATGATTCAAAACAATTGCCACATTACTAAGCATTGTTGCGCTGAATAAATTGGAGTGGAAATAGCTTGGAGCGCAAAGGGTTGATCATCGAATAATTGTCAAGCTCGAATGTTTGTAGCTCTAATTCGTTTTACGACTTGTAAACAGATGGCTGACGTTGATCCCGAGACTCTACTGGAGTGGCTCAGTATGGGCCAAGGAGATGAAAGGGACATGCAGCTAATTGCTTTAGAGCAATTATGCATGTTGCTGCTCATGTCTGATAATGTTGATCGATGCTTCGAATGGTACATAGAGTATAGAGTAACCGTTATGTAGAAGTATCGTGTACCGACCGATTAAACAACAACAAAAATTATTCCAATTTCAGCTGTCCTCCACGCACATTTCTCCCTGCATTATGTAGAATTTTTTTGGATGAACTTGCACCGGATAGTGTCTTAGAAGTGACTGCTCGGGCCATCACATATTACTTGGACGTTTCTGCAGAATGTACACGCAGAGTAGTAGCAATGGAGGGCGCTGTGAAAGCTATTTGCAGTCGCCTGTCCGGAGCTGGATTAGGTTCCAGAACTAGTCGGGACTTGGCCGAGCAGTGCATAAAGGTATCGAACAGCTCTGCTAATCACTAAACACCAGATTTTATGCATTTATGACAAAAATGAGTTGGCGTAATTTAAAGAAGTAAAACCATTAGCAAAATTTAAGGATACTGTTACATTATTTTCAATCTATTAACTCCAGTTCGTTGCAATTCAGATACAAAATTCTTATTTTGCATAAAGATCCGCTGTCTACTAATAACTTGTTAGTTACACAATAGAACATTAATTGAATATACTTGGTTTTCTTGACTGCCGTAGGTATTGGAGCTGGTTTGCGCAAGGGAAGCTGGTGCTGTATTCGAGGCTGGTGGCCTTCCATGTGCCTTGTGCTTTATCCGAGAGCACGGAGCTCGCGTGCACCGAGACACCCTGCACTCTGCAATGGCCGTAGTGACCCGTTTATGCGGGAAAGTAGAACCGCAGGATAAATCATTACCGGATTGCGTCGAGGCTTTGTCAACGTTACTCAGACACGAGGATGCACACGTCGCCGACGGGGCACTTCGTTGTTTCGCGTCGCTCGCCGACAGATATTCGCGTCGGAACACAGACCCCGCTCCTTTAGCATCGAACGGATTAGTTTCTGAACTCTTGCACAGGTATATGTCCCTAAAAATTTCTGTAACATAGCCGGGAGACCACACGCGTTTTTCTGACTCTCTCTCTCTCTCTTTTGTTTTCAGGTTGTCGAATGCAGCAGGGCCTGGTACAGCGATAGCAGCGACTTCCGGAAATCCAAAAACACCGCCACCTTCCAGCACAGCGTCAACAATTCCGACTCCGGAAGCGAAATCGTGCGCTTCCGTGTCCACTATAATTAGCCTTCTGTCGACGCTTTGCAGAGGATCACCTTCTATAACCCATGATCTATTACGCTCTGAACTGCCGGACGCGATCGAGAAAGCTTTGAAAGGAGACGAGCGATGCGCTCTCGATTCCATGAGATTGGTCGATCTGTTGTTGGTTCTTCTATTCGAAGGCAGATCAGCGTTGAGCCGTAATACAACCGGTGGCCCATCCGGACCGTTGTTACCACGATTGAGGCGTTTGGATAGCGCCGGGGAGAAATCTCACAGGCAACTGATCGATTGTATTCGATCGAAAGACACGGATGCTCTGATAGAGGCTATAGACTCCGGCGGCATCGAAGTGAATTTTATGGACGACGTTGGTCAAACATTACTGAATTGGGCGTCCGCGTTCGGTACTCATGAGATGGTCGAATTTTTATGCGACAGGGGCGCGGATGTGAATAAAGGCCAACGATCGTCCAGTTTGCATTATGCTGCCTGCTTCGGTAGACCAGCTATCGCTAAAGTGTTGTTGAAGCACGGCGCGAATCCCGATCTAAGAGACGAAGATGGAAAGACACCGTTAGACAAAGCCAGAGAACGGGTGGACGAAGGTCACAGAGAAGTGGCAGCTATATTGCAGTCTCCTGGGGAATGGATGCTGCCGAATCAGGAGCACAGAAAACCAGAAACCGAGTCGGAGTTCACGGAACCGAAAGGCGATCCTGAAATGGCCCCGGTGTATTTGAAGCGATTGTTGCCGGTGTTTTGCGCAACGTTTCAATCGTCCATGTTGCCCAGCGTTCGAAAAGCCAGTCTCAGTTTAATTAGAAAGATGGTGCATTATATTCAACCAGATCTGCTCGTTGAAACGTGTGGCTCTGATAAAACAGGAGATTGCGGCGCTATGCTTGTAGAGGTGATTGCCAATGTGCTGGACAACGAGGTAAGCTCGGTAGTTCAAATCTTCTATTATAATCAGTATTATCTTTTATATGTATGTTTCTATACCAAATAGCGAAACATGTAATTGAGGTGGCAGACTCAGCTGAATCACCCTGTATATTTCTTTAGGTCCTATGAACAAGTTAATATTATTACAGGATTAGTTAATAATAATATCTTGAACATGTTAGTAGTCATGCAGGCAGGCAGGCAGCCAAACAGACAATTCTAGTGATTTAGTTAAGACTGTTCGCAGGAGCTTGAGTTAAAAACACCATCACCACCACCTCCGCCTCTCAAGCCGTATATTGGCCCAAAATTGCGTTGCCTCTCATCGTGCAAGTCTTCCAGTTCCCTGAACTACATTGTTGATAAGACGGTAACGTCTAATTCTATATTTGCCAATCGCTAGTTGGAAGAGACCCCTTGTGTCCCCTATTTGCTATACGTGACACTCCCGAATATTTTTTTTTTACTTCACTGGGTTTTTTTCATTAATAACTACGCAAATATCTCATTAACATTATTGCATTCGTTCTATAATTTTAAAAACAAAGCGTGATATCTAACATATACGTAAGCATGTCTTACTTCTATTCTGACATAAAACGTGTCCGTTTTTTAATGTATATTTATATATATATATATTTTGCGATACTATAAAATATGTATATCGACAACGTGGAGTGAAGACATACTTTTTTCTTTTTTTCACTTTTAACTACTGTTAAACGCATTAATTGTACACGTGGCCCAACGAGCAACCTACATTTTAGCACAGAACGTGACATAAGAGGACAGTTAGGGCAAAAGAGCTTTGAAAAAAGCTTCGATTTTGGAAATAAAAAAAGAAAGAGATGTTCAGAATGAGTTATTTCGGTGAACGGAGAGTGAAGCTCGATTCTACAGATCTAGATGCACATAATGAAGGATCTAAAATGCAAAGCTGGTTGTCCACTTCTGTCGACTGTCTGCCTGCTGCTGATGGGATTACTGGGCGTTATTTGCTTGTGATTTCATTGAATCGCGTAATCGTTTTGCTCTCACAAAATCAGATTGTGCCGTTCCATTGATGTTACACACAGTCAACGAGACAACAGCCGACAAATTCATAGAAACTTGTGTAGTACTTACCTCGCATAATTAAATCAAGCAAAATACCAAAAAAAAAAAAAAAGAAAAACAAACAAAGGACCAGAAATATCGTTTTTTTAACTTAATTGAATTCTGACTTCAAACGACCAGTCATTGTTGCACGCCGTTTTTTAAACCGTTCTTTCTTTTTTTCTATTTCCATCCGAATAGGAGGACGAGGCCGGACACTTAGTGGTCTTGCAAATGATACAAGATTTGATGATAAAAAGCAAAGATGAGTTTCTAGAACATTTCGCTCGTTTGGGAGTCTTTTCGAAAGTCGCCGCGTTGGCCGGGCCGAAAGAGACCGCGCCGGACCCAGAGGCAGAATCGAATCAGTCCGGGGAAGAGCAAAGAATGGAAGACGCGAGAGAGCTTCTGGTAGGAAGAGCGTATCATTGGAGAGATTGGTGTATCTGCCGAGGACGCGATTGCCTTTACGTCTGGTCAGACGCGGCTGCCTTAGAGTTATCGAATGGAAGCAACGGATGGTTCAGATTTATACTGGACGGGAAACTGGCGACAATGTACTCCAGTGGAAGCCCGGAGGGTGGAACGGACACGTCAGGTGCGTTCTCTCTTTCCCGTTAACGTCAATGCTAGATTCTCATCATGTCTCGTCCATCTTACCATTATCTTTCTCGTTGAAGTGTCCCCCTCACCTCTTTTTACACCCTTCGCGCCAAATTAAGTTGCCTCTGTTCCGAGAGATCACATTCTTTGTTTTACTTGTTATATCTCTTTGTTTTGTATTTTTTTCTTTGTACATTTGTGATTAACTTCCTACTCGCGAAGGGGAATAGTTTAGTGAATAACTGGTTTTACTAACTGCCTACAGGAAAAGGGAGGAACACAGAGTCGCTTACCACCGAAGGTAGGTACATACATGTTCGACCCTCCTATAACTGCGCATGTTCTTCCCTTGAAAAAAAGAAAAATCCTTGAGTGTTAAATCATCCATCGCATGACACAATCAATCCTTTTATCTCTGCTGCATGACCTCTCTTCTGAACATTCTTCTTCTGCCACAACATTATTCGGTTCATTGAACAACTTCACCACCGTCCTGCTTCGGTCGGCCAGGCCGTATCAATTACTGGAGCGTTATGTGCATTGCAGAGAACCGTGGCGAATTCTTGGAGAAACTCCAGAGAGCTCGTAGCCAAGTGAAACCGAACTCTGTCAGCCAACCCGTTTTATCGCGGCCCGGCACGACCCGGCTGATCGTAGGAAATTGGGCATTGTCCAGCAGAAGGGAAAGCATGTTGGGGATACATAACAGCGACAGTTTGCAGGTGACCATTCTGAGAGAAGATCTGCCTGGATTCATCTTTGAATCGAACCGAGGCACAAAGCATTCCTTCACGGCAGAAACTAGTTTGGGTAAGTGAGATAGATGAGGAAGATTTCTACGATGGCGACCATATACCTACTGTACGAGTAATACGATCATTTTATAACCTTTCCGGTCCAATAGTTACTTACTTGACTGATTTACTGTACATTCACATCAACAATGCCACAATTTCATCATGTCCAGGTGGTCCACACGTACTTACAGAATCGCTTCATCATAATTCCTTATTTCCAGGTCCAGAATTTTCAGCAGGCTGGGCCGGGAAGCGAGGGAAACGATTAAGGTCCAAGATAGAGGCGATCAAGCAAAAAGTGAAAATGCAAGCTCAGGACATTTACGAGCGTTACTTCAAAGCTGCCCAGGCGCAACCGCGCGGAGTGGTCGCCAAGTTAGGAGTGATCGTCAGTCAGATCGAGAAGGCATGTCAGAAGCAACAGTCAGGGAACCGAGAATGGCGTAACATACTGCAAAGCACGCTAGAAGAATTGAAGCTTTTGTTGAACGAGGAGGGGAAGGTCTCCGCGTACGAGCTGCATTCCAGCGGCCTAGTTCAGGCGTTGCTTGTTCTGTTGGCAGCTCCGCCAGGACCACAGCCACCAACATTAAGAGCGACCAAGCTCCGAATGCAACGAATAGTAGTATTTAAAAGTTGTTTCCACACGGCGGATGTGAACAAGGAACACAACTCCGCGAAAATTCTAGTCCATAAGTTGGTCTCGGTCTTGGAGTCGATCGAGAAGTTACCGGTCTACTTGTACGACACGCCCGGCTCGGGCTACGGTTTGCAGATTTTGACCAGAAGACTGCGCTTCCGCTTGGAGAAAGCTGCCGGCGAGAGCTCTCTGATAGATCGATCCGGTCGTAGCTTGAAGATGGAGCCGTTGAGTACTATACAACAATTGGAGAATCATTTGTTGCGAATGGTAGCGAAACAGTGGTACGACCATGACAGGTCCACGTTCACTTTCGTCAAGAAATTGAAAGAGGGCAACAAGATCACGTTTAAGTATCACTACGACTTCGATGAGAACGGATTGCTGTACTGGATCGGCACGAACGCGAAGTCCTGCACCGAATGGGTAAACCCTGGACAGTATGGTTTGGTTGTTGTCACGTCCAGCGATGGAAGGAATCTGCCTTACGGTCATCTCGAGGACATTTTGAGCCGTGATCCTTCCGCGTTGAATTGTCACACGAACGACGACAAGCGGGCGTGGTTCTCGATCGATTTAGGGGTCTGGATCATACCGAGCGCTTACACGCTTAGGCACGCGAAAGGCTACGGCAGAAGCGCTCTGCGAAACTGGTTATTCCAGGCGTCCAAGGACGGCGTTACCTGGACCAATCTCTACGCCCACGTCGACGACACTTCTTTGAACGAGCCTGGCAACACAGCTACTTGGACGTTAGAGTTGCCGACAGACGAGACGCAAGGTTGGCGTCATCTACGGCTGCAACAGATCGGAAAGAATTCGTCCGGTCAGACGCATTACTTGTCCGTCTCTGGATTCGAAGTTTACGGCGAGGTGACCGGGGTGTGCGAGGACTTGGGTCGCGCCGCTAGAGAGGCCGAAGCTGGAATTCGAAGGTTGAGAAGATTAATTAAATCCCAGGTACTTCGTCATTTGGTCGTCGGTGCTAGAGTTGCTAGAGGGCTGGACTGGAAATGGAGGGATCAAGACGGGATACCACCAGGTTTTTGTAATTCTACTTTATTTCTTGTAGAAAACTGTAAACGAGACATTTACTACACATTTATTTCTTTATTCTACAAGGCGAAGGTACCGTAACGGGAGAGCTGCACAATGGTTGGATAGACGTGACGTGGGATCACGGCGGTTCCAATTCTTATAGAATGGGCGCAGAAGGAAAATACGACTTGAGACTAGTTGGCGCGGGTTTAGACTCGGATAATGGGACAAAGGGTAAAACCGGTACCGGAGTGCTACCGGGACGAAAGTCCAGCAGTACCCCTAGCTTACCAGATTGCACTGACACCGTGATGCGTGGATCGGTGGCGTCTACCGATCAAGCAGCGAGCGCAGATAATTTGGCCGCCAAGGTACGCTCCATGTCCTTTCGCACAGAATCGCAGGCGTGTTCTTTGAATTACTCTTCGCACAAGCATAATGAAAATATATATGTTACGGGCAACGTGTCTAAGGCGGGCATATGTAGAATGTAGAATGCCCGATCTTTCGGGTAATGTGTAGAATGCGAGAGTGATTAGGTCGTTAGGTCTGAGTTAGGTCTGGATTTTCAGGGGGTAGACTCGTTTCCAGTATTTCAGTAGTCAAAAGCACTAGATAAAAGATCAATCTAGGCCGCAGTCGCCCTCGAAAGTCCTATTTTTACGAAGCGTAATTCGCATTATTCGGCAGCATGAAGCTGTCGCAGCTTTATGAAAATAGCTACATGCGCAGCTGTATGCTTTCGAATAGTGGAAATTACAATAGTAGTAAAAATAGGACTTTTGAGGGCGATTGCGGCAATACCTGCCCATTATACATATTGCCCGAAAGATTGGGCATTCTATATCATGTCCGCCTTAGACACATTGCCAGTAACATGTACACGTGTTAACGTATTAATCAGAGTAGAGAGAAAGATAGAGAGAGTCACACTGGTTCTAAATCAGCTTCTCGATTTTGTGTTTGTTGCAAACAGCAAGCCGCCGAATCAATAGCAGAGAGTGTGTTGTCGGTTGCTCGTGCCGAGGCGGTTGTCGCTGTAACCGGCGAAGGTGGTGCAAACTCAACAAGCGAATTGTCCGTTGTGTTACACCCGAGACCCGACACTACCGTGACAAGTGATCTGGCAACGATTGTTGAGAGTCTTGCCCTTAACACTGACTGTTCCACCAACAGTAACAGCAATCGTGCGTCTAGTAGTTCGAAACCGTTGCTTGCTACTGTGCGAGGAAATAAGGTGTGACGATGCTCGCGGAATCATTAAAACCAGCATACCGGGTGACTCGCTTAACTGTATCGTCGAAATTTACTCGTAATAATAGTTTCAATTTTTGAGACGATTTTTAACCCTTCGCACTCGAGTGGTGACTCGGAGGCGCCACTAATAATTCTCATACCATTATTAAATTTGTATTCAATAAATTACTAAGCGTATTTAATACTTTAATAAACTACTGAAAGTATTGTACGAGGTATTATATCAGTTGTATATTGATAAAATTAAGAAAATCGTGTAAAATGAAAATATTTCGATTTTCGAATTAGAATAGCTCCGAGTGCAAAAGGTTAAGAAGAAGGAACCAAGTAAAATATTATTTTCAGTGGTTGTAGCCTTTGTAGGTCTGAAATATATCAAAATTTGATTAAATTCTGTCGAAGGATATGTTCTGGCATTTTTTGAAAATTTTCAGAAGCCATAAATGCACTCACTCGTTTAATCCACGACTCCATAGAACCACCGTTATTATAGGTTATGAGTAAATTATGATGGTACAGTTAAGTGGCTCACACCCTGTATACGCGTGTCACATCGACGTGTATAGGATTTACACTAATGCTGTATTGAACTACGTTTACAGCCAGTGGCGAACCTGCTGGAGGCAGCCGAAGCACTTGACCGTGTCAGAGAGGGAGCCGACAGGCTACGCAACAACACTAACAGCTTTTTAAGCGGAGAGTTACTTAGTTTAGTGCCTGTTAGAATTAGCGTGTCAGGCGAGTCGGAGGATAACTCTTTAAGGATAAAGCCTGTACAAAGACACTCTGGGATCCCCGATGGTATAAGAACAGCACAATTCTTTTCTTTCCACTCTTTGTCATTGTCGTATGCGAAATAATCTCATTAAAGACTACTAATAGCGTTGTTCATCGCCGTCCCGTAAAACACGCGTGACTTACTCACCTATTACGTTTTCATTGGACTAGCTGCCAAAGAATGCAGTCGGGACAAAGAAGCTAGCTCGTCTACGCAAAACACAACTGGAGGATGTCCTGTTGTCGTGACCAATCCCATGTCCGTGTCTGTCCCCAACCTTGCTTGCTCAGATACTAGCAATACTTTGGAACCAACAACTGCTACCGGTTTATTGGGCACATTTACCGCAATGACACGACGACGAACGTTTGGTTAGTGTTCATGAAATATTGCTAGAAAATATTTCTGTGGTTGTAAGGAAAAACTCTTGAGTTCATGCATTAATTGAGCTTTAGAGTATAGGATTTACGTATTTACCAGAAAAACGTCGTGAAAACAAACTCGGGAGGCTCAGAAAATTTATACGATTTAACCAATGTCCTATGTCAAAGAATTAGTAATTAAAAACTTTAAGTGAGAGTATGCGACATGCGGCGTTCTTCCTTCCAACCACAGATTCAAGTATTTTTCCGCATCGATTCAATGTCAATTTTCTCGTCGTTCGAGATCGTTTTCATACCCCGCTAACAAGGTGTTCCCTCGTAGGACCTTCAGGTGGACAGCACATCGCTTCTAATTCCAATACCGGCTCGAATTCACGCGGACCCAACTCAGTGTCGAGCTTAGTCCGCCTCGCCTTGAATCCTAATTTCCCTGGTGGTTTGCTGAGCACCGCGCAGAGCTATCCAAGTTTAACCAGCAGCGGTCAAGTGGCAGGCAGCGGTGTTACGACAACGACCGGCGCCGGATTAGGACAAGCGCTGGCAATGTCCCTGACCAGCACCAGCAGCGATAGCGAACAGGTAAAGATCGTTGAACGTTCGACAAACGTTTCGTTCTCGAATGTTTCTTTCTCAAATGCCAGAAGTCTGAACTGCGGATTTTGTGCATTTATAAGAGAAAAACGTTGAAGAACTTCTGTTCCCGACAATCCACTGAGAAAATTTCTATCTCGCATCAACATCCGCAGTCTAGTTGTGTCTATGTACGAAATTGAACATCGAGTGTATGATTTTATATAATGTAATAAGCAGTTATTGCTACAGGTGAGTCTCGAGGACTTTTTGGAGTCTTGCGGAGGTGTTGCCAGTTCTAGCGCCAGTGGAGCCAGGATCATTAACAGACCGACTCTCGTGACGGAACTGGAGGACGACGAGGATGTTGTTCTCGAGGAGGAAGAAGACAACGACGACCACGACCAAGAAGTGAGAATTCTAGAATTTCATGAATACGTTCCTTCGCGGATTAGCTTGACCATGGTGCTAATACGTTTTTCCTCTTCTATTTCCAATAGGAGGACGACGAGGAAAACGAGGAGGAAGGTGACGTCTGTGAAGGAGATTACGAAGAGGTAATGATGAGCCGCAATCTGTTGGCAACGTTCATGGAAGAAGAAGCTTCTCAGAGCAGCAAAAGTCGTGCTTGGGACGACGAGTTCGTTTTGAAACGTCAATTCTCAGCTTTGATCCCCGCTTTCGATCCTCGACCAGGTCGAACAAATATTAATCAAGTAAGGGAACGATTCAGCTACCCCGCACAGTGGGGTAAACCGATGAATTCTGTGTCAAAATCAAAGAACTTTCGATAGAAATGAGACAGAGCGATGATTTTCTTTTTAAATTAAAGCTGCAGAATATTGCAGAATATGGGAACGATAGGTACGAACGTTTTATAACTTTGAAAATCTATGTTGAACTTGTAGGATTACAAGAAAGTTGTGGTTTATCCAATATCATTACAATTTTTCACAAAAATCGATTTTTCGCAAAATCCTGAGATGGTAGACAATTTTCGCGACCAGATTTGAAATCAGCGTGACAAAATCTACGGAAAATGATGCGTAGCATGTCTAGAAAAAAATCTATCCGTACATGGTATTGGATAAACCACAATTTTCTTGTAACTCTGCAAGTTTAACACAGATTTTCAAAGTTAAAAAACGTTCATACATCAATCTCTCTATTTACCATATTCTGCAATATTTCAGCTGTAATTTATAAAAAAATCATCGCTCTATCTCAATTCTATCGAATGTTCTTTTACCCCACTGTGCCCCGCGACAGGCGCAACGAAACATTGTTATTCTTATTGTAAAATGTGACAGACGACAGATCTTGAAGTTCCACCACCTGGTAGCGAAGCGCAGTCTAGCGCTCGCGTAGGGTCACTGCCTATGCCGAGGCTATCGTTGACATTGAAAGGGCCAGGACTTCCGGGTGTACCGGATGTCGAGTTACCGCTCACGGAGCCGCATGCCAGTATCTTCCAAGCTGTACAAGAGTTGATGCAGCTTACCGAGCTAGGAAGTCGCCAGGAGAAACTGAGAAGAATATGGGAACCAAATTACACGTAATGCGAATTTTCTTCGCTTTAGAATAATTTTCCATTCAAGATTATTCAGATCGTAAAGATACGTCCGTAAGGAATTATTCAACATATTTATTTCCTTGGGACACCGGGTGTCCCGTTAGAAGTTTCGCACACAGTTATTTCTCAAACTATATTTGTCTCTGAAACAGAGTAAGCTTAATTCGACATACTTTTTAAAACGAGCTAATAATTCGGGAAATAACAAAAATTGGAGTAAACACATTCTCATTATTTTCGCAAAGTAATGTAAAACAGTTTCGCACACAGTTATTTCTCAAACTATATTTGTCTCCCCTGAAACGGAGTAAGCTTTATTCGACATATTTTTTGAAACGAGTTTATAATTCGTGAAATAAAAATTGGAGTAGACAAATTCTCATTGATTTTAACAAAATAATGCAAAACAGTGACTTTTAGCAGTCCGTGAGTATAACGTTGACTTTGATTTGCAGTATAATATACAAAGAATCGAAGGACGAGGAGTCATCGGGACGAGCAACGCCGATCGTGACGCTGTACTCTCGCAACGCCACACAGAATTCTTCGGCATGCACCGTGGAGGATGTGTTGCAGCTTCTGAGGCACGTTTACGTGTTGAGCACGACCCGGGACGACGGGAAACACGTCGACTACGACGAGTCCGAGGAGTCGACGTGTTGCGTTCATCCTGACGACTTCACCTCGAAGAAGATCACGAACAAGATTGTCCAACAGATCCAAGACCCGTTAGCGCTAGCTGCCGGAGCGTTGCCGAACTGGTGCGAGGAATTAGCCAGGAGTTGTCCGTTCCTGCTGCCATTTGAAACCAGACGATTGTACTTCAGTTGCACCGCGTTCGGAGCATCGCGGAGCATCGTGTGGCTTCAAACGCAGAGGGACGCGGTTCTCGAGCGACAAAGAGCGCCTGGTTTGAGTCCGCGACGCGACGACAGTCACGAGTATCGCGTCGGCAGGTTGAAGCACGAGAGAGTGAGCGTACCTAGGGGAGAGAAACTATTAGACTGGGCAGAACAAGTGCTGAAGGTGCACGCGAGTCGGAAGAGTATACTAGAGGTTGAATTCGTTGGCGAGGAGGGGACTGGTCTCGGGCCGACGTTGGAGTTCTTCGCGTTGGTCGCCGCGGAGATGCAGCGCAAAGATCTGGGTCTGTGGCTGTGCGACGATGAAGAGCCGCAAGAGGATTCGGAGGAAGAGACCAGAATTTCAAGCGATCAGACTCGACCAGCGGGATACTACGTGACACGACCAAGCGGCCTGTTCCCTGCTCCGTTGCCGCAGGATTCCGCGGCTTGCGAGCGCGCTGTACGATACTTCTGGTTCCTGGGCGTATTCCTGGCGAAGGTTCTGCAAGATAATAGATTAGTAGACTTGCCGCTGTCCCGTCCTTTCTTAAAATTAATGTGTCACGGAGATATCACGAACAACGTGAACGAGAAAATCGGCCTGTCCGGCGTCACTCAGGAGAGCATGTCGTCTAGCATGTCCAGCAGTTTCATATCGGAAGAGGGCGAAGCGGATACCGCGTACTCCTCGTTCGTACCATCTCCGTGGTATGCTGGTCTCTTGGACATAGAGGACCTCGTACACGTCGACCCAGTAAGAGGCGAGTTCCTCAGAGAGATCCAGACAGCCACCGCGAAACGCGACAGAACGTTCTCGGACGGTCGTAGTTCCGCGGACGAGGAAACGTCCTTGAACATCACTCATCCGTCTGGGATGTCCGTGCCGATCGAAGATTTGGCTTTAACGATGACCTACTCGCCCAGCTCGAAGATATTCGGACACGATCAAGTGGAATTGATCGAGGGAGGCGCGGACGTGCTCGTCACCATGGAGAACGCGAGGGAATACGCGGAGCTAACAATTAACTATTGTCTCGATCGAGGAATCTCAAAGCAGCTAGAGTCGTTCAAATCCGGCTTCTCAAAGGTCTTCCCAATGGAAAAACTCCATGCTTTCAGCCCCGAGGAGATCAGGGCGATGCTTTGCGGCGAGCAAAATCCACAGTGGACTAGAGAAGATTTACTCACTTACACTGAGCCTAAGTTGGGTTACACAAGAGAGAGGTAAATACCAGAGATCCCTTGTTTCCCGTGTATCCAAATACACGGGTAGACGCGTTATAATTTTTAATACCCGTGTATTTCTGAACGTATTTCTTACCGAAACGAATTTTCGTTTTCTGTTACAGTCCTGGATTCCAGAGATTCGTGAACGTACTAGTTTCGTTGACCGGCCCAGAAAGAAAGGCTTTCCTACAGTTCGCGACCGGGTGTTCGGCTCTGCCTCCCGGTGGGTTATGTAATTTGCATCCTAGGTTGACTGTGGTGAGAAAAGTGGACGCTGGCTCAGGTGGTTACCCATCCGTTAACACCTGTGTTCATTATTTAAAATTACCGGAGTATCCCACCGAAGAGATACTTAAAGAAAAACTTTTGGCCGCGACTAAGGAGAGAGGGTTCCATTTAAATTAATCTTATTTCTGGTTGGACAAGGATCTGCGCTAACGGCGAACAGAACCAGAAAAGAAAAATATATTAGGCGTACTACTCGCCCTTGAGGCGTGCGAATCGACTCGAGGGTTTTCAGAGGATCGAACTGGTGTGTGTGGTCTACACGCGGAAGCAAAGTCAGGCCTTGATGTTATTCGAGAAAACCGGAAATAATTGTCCAATAGGAGGAATCAGTTTGAAAGAATTAACACGTGGCCTGGAACGGAAACGCGCGCGTGACCATGGTGTTTAGAATCGCTTGAAATAAAAATAATAGTTGATCCGCGTAACGCGACTATTCTAAGACACAATATTTGCTACGTAATTACATTCTGATTTATACGGTAACTAATAAATGCGAATATGGAGGCAGAATCCGATTTATCGGTCGGTCAGATGAAAAGAGAAGAAGACGATTGTCGTCGCAGGTTGTCCGTTCCAGGTGATCATACGATACGATAACAAGTTTTGTCCGATACAATAGAAATTGTATTTTCTCAGAAAAAAAAAAATGTAATACACGCGAGTGTTTTCACGTATATTTGCTGTCCTTATGGAACAAGAACTTTACAGTTCCTCGATATAGAACGAATGTTCGTACTGTCTTCTTTGTGGAGTATTGTTATGCTTGGAAAGTGATTCGTATTGTAAGGAAAAAAGAGAGAGAGAGAGAGAGAGAGAGACACCCTTAAGATAAAAATTTCTATTTTCTTTGTCAGTATGCCTCTACGGTAATCGTACACACACACACACACACACATACACACACATTGTAGTTATTGAAATGCACGAGAACTGTGTAAATCAAAATTGCCCTGCGCAAAAGTGCTATGTTTTTTTCTTTTTTATTGGTCACTACGAAAACGATGTATTTTACTACGTTTTTTTTAGCATCCAGACCAATTGTCACAGCTTCAAATGTTTGTCCCTTTTAACCAAACGTATCAGCTACATCACTAACAGACAGGCAAAAAAGAAACGTAAAGATACGAGAACGATGGAGAGAACGTTTTGATGAACGAAACCGTTCACTGATGACTATGCAAGCTGAGCACTCTGCATCTTTGTACAATATGCTACTTAATGCTCACTCGATAATTATAATTATAGGCGGAAATCAATATACCTGTAATAATAGTCTCTAGAAGAAAAGAATATGAAAATAATATAAATGTGAAAAAAGATTGATTAATGATATCGATATGAGGAATAGTTACTATTACTGTAATATAAATTATTATTGATTCTTGGGGAAAAGAATAAAAGAGAACAAAAAAAAGAAACGTTATAAAGTACAACATGTTTTTCAACGTAATTTGTTACACGTTTTATACAGTCTATGAATATAAATGTATGTGTTTAACAATTCCATTGCCCTTTAGAAAAAGATATGCATATCACTATGTCCTGTATAGTGTACGAACTATTTATATACCGCTAGTATAATGTACACAGGTCCGCCGGTGTTCTTTTTGAAGGTTTTTGTATGACCATGGGTTCACATTACATTACATACATATATGTATGTATATGTATATACCATGCAAGAACATCGAATCTTTACAATTTCGCTGAACGAGATACAGGATTATCAGAATTACAGTGATCCGAGTGTAGTCACTTTTGTTGTAATACAGTATTCGCTTCCGCACGTTCTTCTTCTAATTCCTTAGCCGTAACAGTCAGCTTGGATCTTGCAAAATCGTTGATCTTAAGGCCCTGGAACATTGTTATAAATATTATACTTATCTCCTTCGACCTTTTCGCAAGAGATTCATTTACAAATATAGTACAACGAGCTCTCTCTTACATCGACGATTTTGTATTGGTTATCTTGTACGGTTACTGGGAAAGAGAATACAATATCCTTCGGGATTCCATAGCTGCCGTCAGACAGGACACCCATGCTAACCCATTCTCCTGGTTTGGTACCCATCCACCAGTCTCTCATATGATCACCGGCTGCTTTCGCGGCAGACATCGCGGAGGACATTTTCCTCGCAGCTATCACAGCCGCGCCGCGTTTCTGAATTGTCTCGACGAAAACAGTGTTCAACCATTGTTCATCGTTCACAGCCTTAGTTACCGGAGTTTTGGTAGATGCAACAGTGGCGTGACTGGCGTCAGGATATTGGGTCGAGCTATGGTTACCCCAAATAATTACGTTCTTCACTTCGTCAACCTGTTGACGAATGGAAGTTTTAGTGCAATTGTCACCTCTAACGTAGTGGATACAGTATGTCCGGTTTAAATGTGTATACACTTGGTATTATTACACAAAATAATAGCATGTGTACATTTCAACCGGATATACAGTGTTTTCTCGAGAAATGTCCCAAGTGTCTGGCCTTTAAGGGGGTAGTTCCAAATAATGTCAAGATGAAAGATCAATCTCTAAAAAGCCCTATTTTTAGGGCTTTTCTTTTTTTCGAACATTCTTTTCTCTGATCAAGTACATTGCAACAATTCTGTTCACGAGCATTCTTGCAATCTTGGAAACGAGTCTACCCATTTAATTGCCCCAGAATTATCCCCACAACCGCGGGGTGTACCCCGCAAGGGGCCAAGAAGCTCGAGTGCTTCGGTCGGATATATCGGTATGAACCAATGCTAAAAACTTCTTTATTTTTCATTATTTTTCTATGGGACTTTGACCAACATGTTCGTGGCATTTTTCTAATGAAAATGACGCCAAATATGATGTAATTCCGATGATATTTACTTTGTAATGAATGAGATGTAAGTTTCGGACGAGCAAGGAAGAACAGCGTAAGTCCTTCTTTGCGTCGAAAACTTTCATCCTTTATTACATAACTAAATATAATTGGAATTATATCATATTTGGTATCATTTTCATTAGAAAACAGAAGTTTTGTTATTGGATTAGTTATGTTTGCTCAGCGACCGACGCCTCTTGAGCTTCGCTGTCCTCTTGTACGTGTTTTGGACAATTATCGAGAAAACACTGTACTACATACAATACAACTTGATCATTTCGAGTAACTATGAAATACGTTCTCGTTGGCCGAGACATCTTGTACATTGTAGCATTGAGTTTACCTGGACACCCAATCGCGCTGCCAAAGCTGCTTGAGCACGATTTTGGTCCAATCTGGTCATAGCAGTGAAGTTTTCTTTCGGGATAGACGGTGCATAGTGGGAACAAATCAACGCGTTCGTATTGGCTGGGTTTCCGACGACCAGCACCTTAACATCCTTCCTAGCGTATTTATCCAAAGCTTCCCCTTGGACTTTGAATATTTTTACGTTGGCAGCTAGGAGATCTTTGCGCTCCATTCCCTCTTTTCGTGGCATTGCGCCGACAAGGAAGGCGGCAGCAACATCCTTGAAAGCCACAGCCGGATCGGCAGTTGGCACAATTCCTAAAAAGCAAAACATTCATGTATATTCCTCCGGTAAGGAGATATTTGCATGTTCCAAAGATATCAACGCATTGCGTAATCTCCACGTTATGTAACATATACTTCTACCACATGTTGCATAAGCTGATATAATCATTTAGCTCCTATGCTGCAACATGTGCTGTCTTAGCTACCGATTGAAGAATTACTTGTAAAATCAAGTTTTACATTATCCCCTTAACATCTGGTGTCTTTACCTCTCAAAAGAGGAAGAGCCAAGTCCTGCAACTCCATAACTACCCCATCCAGCACGCTCATCGCAACCGGGATATCCAATAAACGGAGAATGACCGGTTGGTTCGGACCAAAAACTGAACCAGCCGCAAGCTGGTACAGCAGGGAATAGGCGATCTGCCCAGCAGCTCCCGTAACCACCACATTAATTGGTTCCGTCTGGAAAATGAACAAACCATTCAAACCTGAACAGATGAAATTTTCATTTTACCGAATCTGATTCGGCAGAATTTATGGAAGCATAAAAATCTGTGATTTAGCGTCAGGGACAATGTTGATGAGAAATTTCGGTCCTTGCAAGAACAATCATGTTCGACTAGAAATGATTCCGTGGCGCAGGTGGTTAAATGAATGCCGTGGCCAGGATTTATTAATAACTATCGAAAATGTGATTGTAGCGCTTTCAATGACATATCAAGGGCAAATGTAGGTTAAGCCGTGCTTGCACGAGGACATTGTAAATTATTTGGTAAAGGGAAATAATATGCGGTAGACGACGGACACTCACCATGTTTCACCGGCGATCGCTAATTCGCTCTGATACAAGACCAGTCTCGAGATAACGACGGAGAGAGTGATAGAATCCTCCAGAAGTGCTAAGGTCAAACTGATTGGTGTAATAACATTGACAGCGGCTGGTCTGGAAGACGGATTTGAATTCAAATGTTCGCGCTAGAGGTGAAACGGTCTAGCGAGCTTCCTAACTGTTTTCTATCGGCGAAAACATAGTAATGCATCAATTTACACGTCGACGAACTACGGCCGCGAGATCGAGGAAACCGTCATGCACGATAACGATTCTGAAATTACAGATAAACGATATTCTCGGAAAAATGATACATACGTAATTCGAGCCAGCCGTTTCGCCACGTTTTGCGTACAGTCTTTTTAATATTTCGCGCGTGCCGAAAATTTCGTCCGGGTAGGAATCATTGGAAACGTTCGATTGGAACGTTTCGATTTTTACTGAACGCGTCAAGAGCCTGTATCTTTGACAAGGAAGTTATTGTTGCATAATATTTACAGATATTTCTAAAATTTATTTAAACATAGTA
This sequence comes from Lasioglossum marginatum, assembly GCA_028455795.1. Lineage (NCBI taxonomy): Eukaryota > Metazoa > Arthropoda > Insecta > Hymenoptera > Halictidae > Lasioglossum > Lasioglossum marginatum. Next base: position 4,942,965 of record CM052268.1, read on the forward strand.
TCCAATCCTAGTGAATGACGACGCTTCGAATACTTGCGACCAGAGGGCGGAGAAGATTTTTCCGTCTCGCAAGTGGTCCAGTTATCCTCGAACTTGAATTTCGAAATACTTATTCTTTGATGAATCTCTTTCGCCTTTCGTACTATGATTCTTTTTACGTCTGCAATAATTAATGTTTCTTTGTCGTTTGTAATTTCCTGGATATGAGAAAGAGACTGTATATCGTACGTATTCGTGTATATTATTTATTGATTCGATGACTTTTTTTTTGTCATTGATTCGATGACTTTTTTTATCATTATCCAATGATTTTTTATGAGGAAAAATAAATACAGATTTCATATTATCAACATCTACATTAAAATTTGACTTTTTCCAAATTATGATTGACAAAATGAGTTAGCCATATTTAAAATAATAAGAGTAAGGTAAAAATGAACGAGTCATAAAATAAAATATATATATTACAGTTACAGCTTCCATAAATATTTATACAGAATGAGATACGGCGACGATTCCCCTTTCCCCTCTAGGTACACTTTAGCTTCTCATGGTCAGTGATGGTATCTTAGACCATATATACCTATAGACCCGGCACAGATAATTTTCCCCTCGGCAAAGATAAAGTACACTGTGACGTCACATTTTCAAAAGATGTATAAGCTATGCTCATCGACAGTGCTTCAGCTTGGCTTATAGGGGGGTGAGGGGGATCAGTGCACATGCGCGTAGGTACACAGTATACGGAAAGAATGGACAGGATAATTTCAAAGAATTTAGCATTGTATCATGAAATAATCAATTATAAACTGTATTTGAGATACAGATGTTTATTCTATATGTTTTATTAAGGTATTACAGTAGTATATATGGTCTAAGATTGCCGTGTCAGCCATTTTGAAATTATCTTAAGATTTATCTTTTGACGTCACAGTGTACTTTATCTTTGCCGAGCTGCATTCTCGGTTTTCCTATACACATACTATACCTATGCCGGGTCTATAGGTATATATGGTCCAAGGATGGTATATTGTACCGATTTTTCGCGCATGCGCGACTAAATGCAGGAACGTATATACGTCTGTATGTCTTGTCTTTCTGGGGAAAGTAGGGGGGAACTATTATTATCTTTAGTATATTATATTCTTCCTTATTTGTTAATTATTTTATTCTTGTTTGAGATTAGTATTATTTCTATTTCTTTTTTTTGCAGTATTTATATTGAATCTGAGAGATATATGTGCAATATTTATTTTATTTTTATTATTAGTGGTATGGGCAATATTTATTTTGTTATATTTGAAAGTTTTATTATTTAGAATTAAAAATGAAATTTTGTTATTAAATGAGATATTTATATATATACTTTGCGTTATAAATGTAATTTTTGTTCTGCGAGTACTGCGATAAGGTTTTGGTAGTTTTCCTTATCCTAGCAGCAAATGCTGGTATTCTTTAGTTTCTTCTACCAAATAAAATATTTTATTTCTTATTGTATATTTGGTTTGAAGTTATTTTAGTATTCTTCCCTATATCCCCAAAATAAAGGAAAAGAGTAAGTATATTATACATATATACACAACTATAATATATTTATATATTATATGTACATACACATAAAATTTTAATATAACGTACGCATGTTAAACATTCATATTTGAAAATCGAAAAAAAAGTTTTGCGAAAATATGCGGGGTGACCAAGGTACCCCATTTTAGCCCAACTTGGTACTTTACTGACGCTAAAATCGTCGCGCATGCGCGGAAAACCGGTGCAATATACCATTACTGCTCATGGTGAGCACTCTCGTATCCTCTTTGTTCGTGACTGGTGACTGTACGCTGAATGCTAGTGGTAGTGGTACTCATTATCACTGTATTGTCAGTTGATTTTGGTTGAGTAACTCAACTTGAGTTTCAGGCATACGTCAAGATGGCTGAGCTAATTGCGGTACCTTTAAAGAAACCGTCCGACGTCGATGTTATTAAACCGTTAACAAACGTCATTAAATCAACATACAGCGGTGCGGGCAATCAAAAGGATTACACGGAAGCGATCGCCGAATTTAGTAAATTAAGAAACAACGCATTGTGGCGTGCTTTCGAGAAGTATGAAAGCTGCTTGGAGGTTATATACGGGTATGAGTCATCTTTAATCAAGTACCGTTCCGATAATAATTACGTTAATTCTGTGAACGATATGCATCTCGGTGTATCATCGCTTTGTTAATTGTACGTTTATCGTTAATCGTCAAGACAAACGAAAAAGTTTTTACAATCGGTTTCTGTGCGCATATATATCAATCGGCATCACGACGTGTTTTTAAACTGACGTGGATTAAGAAGGGATGATATAATCAGAAGTAAATGAATTCATGCAATTTAATACGGTTTGTAGAATTCCGGATGATTAACGATGATGCGTAACTTTTTGTTCCAGCTACTATGATCAGTTGTGCGCGTTGGAGGGCAAGATTCCTGCCCACGAATTACAGATCCCGTTCAAATGGAAAGACGCATTCGATCGTACCATATTCGGTGGGAAGCTCAGTCTAAGTAAGATTTGTAAATTGTGCTACTTTTAGAATTATTAGATTACTTTTAGAATTATGGACGTAGGACAGGGTACAGATTAATCATAATTGGTTCTAGACTTGCTAACGAATAGATACAAAACAGATAAGATAAAGTTGTTATCGATATTTGGATCGTGCCTTCAAAAAATATATATACTGTGTGCGTTAGATGTAGAAGAGAAGAGGGCACTTTAGTAAGGAGTTAGGCAGTTTTTTTGGAAATAAAGTTGCCTACGATTGTAGGCATTTTATTTAAATATTATTCGATGTTTCAGCTATTAGCACATTAGCTTACGAGAAAGTATGCGTATTATTCAATATCGCTGCCCTACAAAGTTCAGTAGCTGCAACTCAATCGTTGGAGAGCGATGAAGGATTGAAATTTGCTGCGAAATTGTTTCAAGTAAGTGTCGGGGGTCAAGGCAATTAAATTAGTGCTATTTAAGTTCCTCTGTACTCTGTGACGGTTAAAAAAATCTCAAAGGAATACACGAATTTGCTTTCATTCCAGAAGTCTTTCAGGATTAATTGCTAAAATTAAATTATTGTTATTTCTGTCCTCTGTAATGGTAAAAAAATTTTGGAACACAGAAGGCGTAGAAAGTTGAAATTTGGTACACAGGTAGCCGTTAGCCCAAAGGGGTGCACGAATATGCTTTTATCCCGGAAATCCTACGGGATTAAGTGCTAAAAATAAATTAGTGACATACCTCCAGAAATAAAATGATGTAACGGAAGAAATTACAGAGATTCGTGTATCTAATATTATTGTACGTGTTTCAGCAATCTGCAGGTATTTTCAATTACCTTAAAGGAAATGTTATGATGGCGATCCAACAAGAATCAACACCCGACATTAGTCCGGATACAGTGGGTGCACTCTCCGCGCTGATGCTTGCTCAGGCTCAGGAAATATTTGTACATAAAGCGATTCACGACGCCATGAAAGATGGAATTGTAGCAAAATTAGCTGCACAAGCCGAGGAACTGTACGCGGAGGCGTTAAAGTTGTTTCAGAAAGAGATTTTCAGAGCATTTTGGGACAAAGAATGGGTTCCATTGGTACGCTTGTATTCTTTTGTATTCAGTACTCGTGCGACTTTCCAAATTGAATAATTATTAAGACTCTGGATCTTTATGAAAAATAAGAAGTTTGTGCCTCAATTACAAGATACAGGAGCTAAATATAAATTTATATTTCTCACTAATAATTTGAATGTAGTGGAAATAATATATTAATATCCTTAAAGTGTTATAATGTTTCCACTGTTTAAAATTGCTACTCATTTTTGTCATAAATGCATACAATCCGGAGTCTAATAATTATATTTAATATTCTGCTACAGATAGCAGGGAAGCAAGCCGGATATCGTGCGATGTCTGAATTTTACCAATCGCTAGTATGTAAAAATAACAAAAACATCGGGGAAGAAATTTCTAGACTGGAGGTAGGTAGATCGTATTTTCTGTACAAAATAAAATTCATCGATCTCGGGCCTGCTGTATATTGAGATATACAGTATCCCTTCGCGATCTCTGTCACAGCATAGAACCGAGAACTGGCTTAGATCGCGGGATTACTTAAAACTAAACCGTTTGTTCACAGCATGCTGTGGAATTGTTCAAAGCAGCGCAACAGCGCTCGAACAAACCTTCCTTGTTCGAAGAATATGCGAACAGAGCTCAGAGGAATCTGACAGAAGTGAAAAAGGATAACGACTTCATTTATCACGAAAGGATACCGGATGTCAAATCCTTGGAGCCTGTTGGCAGAGCCAATGTTGCAAAGTTGCTGCCCATGCCGGAAGTATTCAGTACAAATTTCAAAGGTTTGTTCAATGATCATTATTGAATAACGTATTAAATAACGCTTCGATTATATTTTATATAGAATATAAAATAATATAATCTTCACGTTGCAGATCTTTTCGCTGATCTATTACCTGTTGGTGTTCACCAAGCATTGTCATCTTACGATGTCCGCCGTAACGAATTGGTCAATTCCGAGATTTCGAAACTACGCGAGATGACGCAAGTCTTGAACAGGTTCGTAGCAACTTAAGTTAAACTTAAAAGAATTTAAGCAGGCTTAAGAAATCTTCGGTTGAATAATTTCATTGTTTTTAGTGTTCTGGCGAGTTTGAATTTACCCGCAGCTATCGAGGACACGAGCGGTACTGAATTACCTCAGTCTTTATTGGAGAAAGCCCAATACGTGAAAGAAGCAGGCGGAATTAAAGCCTTGGAAAACGCTATGACCGAATTGCCGGATCTTTTACAAAGGAACAAAGAACTCTTGGACGAGGTAAAAATAAGAATACAACAAATAATAGTAGGGGAAAATTTCGGGTACCCGAGCCTCGGGTCGGGTTGGGACTAGGGCTGTTACTTTCCTTCGAAGGTCGAAGATTTTGAAGCTTCGATTTCAAAAACTTGGAAGGTGATGAAAATCAAAGTTTTGAAGCTTCGAATTTCGAACCTCCGTAGTAAATTATTCGAAGATTAAAAGAAACGGAGTTTCGAAGCTTTGAGCTTCGAAATTTCGCTACTAAGTTATATTTGATACAATTACAGTGAGTGTAAAAAGTGATTGAACACTCCTACATTTCGAAAAAAATACGCCACCACAGCTAAAAGATTGAAGCAAGTTACAATTTCATACGAAGAGTCGCAGCTTCGGAAAAGTAACAGCCCTGGTTGGGACCAAAACCCGGAGAAAATACCCGACCCGAACCCGAATTACCTGTCCACGTCTAATTAATAGCAAGATTTGAAAACATATATTAATAATTGGTTTGCAATGTTTGTGCTAGTCGGAAAGAATGCTTCAAGAGGAACGTCAATCCGATGATCAATTAAGGGAGCAATTCAAGGAGCGTTGGTCAAGAACACCTAGCTCTCGCCTGACAGATCAGTTTAATGTTGTTTTACGAAAATACCGCGAAATTATTAATAACGCGGTAACGGCTGACAAGGTAGGCAAATGGAGAAATGAATTATACGAGTATTCGTACACGCGTGAATATGCGTATCACACTGTTCCGTAGATTGTACGCGAGAAATACGAGACCCACCGAGATGGTATGGAAATTTTAAGCTTAGACGACGGTGCTTTGATGAACGCGGTACCAACTGGATCGGCTGTACAGGAAAGCGGCATCGTGTCTCAACTTAGGAAACTCATGGAAACTGTAGGCTCTTTACATCTTTTTTACATCTTTTTTTACATCTCTTTACATTTATTTGATTCCTCAGCACCGTTCGATACTGTAATCGCTTCACGTCTTGAGACTTGTAATTTCTTTTCGAGGTGGAAACGTTGAAAGCCGAGCGCGACGTTATAGAAAGTGAACTGCAGTCCGCTGCTACCGATATAAAGACAACATTCCTGTCAGCGCTTGCTAAGGACGGTGCTATCGATGAGCCGAACTTGTCTGTGGAAAGTATAGGAAGAACGTACGGGCCTTTGCAAAAGCAAGTGAGAGACAGTGTGATGCGGCAGGAGCAGTTGATCGTCGAGATTCAGGTACTTACAAATACGTTCGTTTATTAGATGATAATAAAGCGTGTGCGGTCGTTAATTTACCAATAAAAACTTTACGCAGAGATGTCACGCAGAGTTCACGAACGAACAGTCTGGGAGTGGTAGCTCGAGGGAGGCGATGTTGTGCAAGTTGGCAGCTGCTTACGACGCGTATAAGGAATTGAAGAGCAACTTGAACGAAGGTGCTAAGTTCTACAATGATTTAACGCAGGTATGGTCGTGCTTCGTTAAGTGTTCCATAATTCAGATCGATTAATTGGTACCACGAAGTATGGAACATCCAGTACAAGCGCGCAAGAACGCTGTCATTTGAAAAGCAATCTGATTTCACAGTTGTTGGTGGTCTTCCAAAATAAAATATCCGATTTCTGTTTCGCTCGGAAAACCGAGAAAGAGGAGCTACTGAAAGATTTGATGACAAATTTGAGTCACACAGTTCCAGCTACAACTCCTACCATTCCAGCTCATCATAGTGGTACGAATAATCAATTCCGATAAACGATCTCTTCTTATATTTGATTTTAAAAGTGTACATGCATGCAGGAATACCTGGACCAACTCCATCTGGAGCCGAACAAAGCCCACCATCCCAGTTGCCATACCCTACACAATATCAAGGAGGAATGCCTGTACCATACGGAGTTGCTCCCACTACACCATATCCTGCATATATTCCGCCTCCTATGCCTGCAACGTATAATCCATATGCCACAATGCCTTATCCTCCTCAAGGTAACTAAAAATCTGTCGAATATATCGAGAGACGTTAGTGTGTAATGGTACACACGACTAGAATGAAAGGGAGAAAGAGAATGAGAACGAGAATGATAATTTTTATTCATTGTGTTCTATTTTCAGGAAATTACAATCCGTATCAGGCTATGCCAGCTCCTTACGGTGGGTATGCGACTATGCCACGTTACGGTGGAAACCAGCCACGACCTGGCCAGAATCCATTTTGAAGAGTAGATTATATGTTACATATATTACGATTGCAATTATAGGCACGCGAACGTACGAAATCAACAAGGAAAAAGCTTACATTTAATAACGTCGCAGAATTTAAAGCAAAATATATTTCAATGGCACTTGATCTTGTCCAGTACGAAGCAATGAATAAAAGTAACGTGGTTTGAAGATCGATTTAGAGGATAGATACTCCTTGATTGTTATTGCATTTCATCCAGTTGAATTTTGATACACTCGACATGTATTAATACGTGATATAAGTTATGCTTTAAATAATGCTTCGCGGAATGAAATGGAAGTTCTAAAGCTCTTGCGTAATACACATATATTTTGTATCGGAACGTACAGTAATGATTACTTAATAACGCCATCAAATTGCAATGCTGTATGGTTATTGCCTTCATTTTGTATTTATAGAGAAACAATTTTATATATATTAATGATTCTATGCTATGTAACACTGTTTGCAACTGTGCTTTCGTTTCGAATTGTATATTATATATTTTTTGTAATAAATTAGAATGTTCTCTTTCATCAGTGTGTATTCTCTTTTCCCCACCCTCTACATATATATCCGATAGTAATTTTGAAATACAAAAACGATTTTGGAGGTTTCCGAAAAATTTTCGACTATCTGGCTGGTCATTGAGTTGTACTACTGAATTTCGTGCCACCTCCTTCGATGTCATGTTCTCCTAATACAAAACTCAATTTTCGAGATTTTCGCCAATTTTCGACCGCCTGACTTGTCATTGACTTGTACTACTGAAATTCGTGCCACCTCCTTCGATATCATGTTCTCCTAATACAAAGCTCAATTTTCGAAATTTTTCGCCAATTTTCGACCGTCTGACTTGTCGTTGAGTTGTACTACTGAATTTTCGAAATTTTTCGGGCGTCTGGCTTGACGTTGACTCGTACTACTGAAAATCCGGATACCTCCTTCGATATCATGTTCTCCTAATACAAAGTCGAAAATTCCGAAAATTTTTCGAAAATCTCGAAAATTGAACTTTGTATTAGGAGAACATGATATCGGAGGAGGTATCCGAAATTTCAGTAGTACAAGTCAACGGCAAGTCAGACGCTCGAAAATTGGCGAAAATTTTCGAAAATCTCGAAAATTGAGTTTTGTATTAGGAGAACATGATATCGAAGGAGGTATCCGGATTTTCAGTAGTACAAGTCAAGGTCAAGCCAGACGCCCAAAAAATTTCGAAAATTCAGTAGTACAAGTCAACGGCAAGTCAGACGGTCGAAAATTTTTCGAAAATCTCGAAAATGGAACTTTGTATTACGAAATTCAGTAGTGTAACTCAACGACAAGTCGGACGGTCGAAAATTGGCGAAAATTTTCGAAAATCTCGAAAACTGAGTTTTGTATTAGGAGAACATGATATCGAAGGAGGTGGCACGAAATTTCAGTAGTACAACTCAACGATAAGCCAGATGCTCGAAAATTTTTCGAAAATTCAGTAGTATAACTCAACGACAAGTCGGAAGTTCAGGAAAAATGGGTGGTTCAATAAATATGTAGGCAGATACGATTTTTATTATATTGTCTTTATTGATTCATTGTAGATCCATACATAAAACGTTTGTATTGTACATGTACATAACTTATATTTTAATCATTTATAACAAGAATATTAAAAAGGTCGTGAAGGAGCACCCTCATATCTGCTTAGTTAGAGATAGAACGAACACACTTTGCTATTCTTTGACCAATAGAGCACGTCCACGGACTTCCGTGAGCACGTCTCGTCGCCATTGGCCGAAGAATCGTCTTAGAGATAGAACGAATACATTTTGCTATTCTTCGACCAATAGCGATCCCCCACTATAGAGCACGTCTCGTCGCTATTGGTCGAAGAATCGTCTTAGAGATAGAGCGAATACACTTTGCTATTCTTCGACCAATAGCGATCCCCCACTATCGCACGTCTTATCGCTATTGGCCGATAGATCGTCTCACGAGTTAGAAGGAGTACACTTTATCTAGCCACCATCCGGCGCGCGCGTACGGTACGAACTGGAATCATTGGTACTTAAAAAATTCAAATCATTCGAATTATTGTGACCACTTACCGCAGAGTACTATGTATAAGATTATTCGTTCGTTGCGTCGATAATAACAATTCGAAAATAATTTCCTTTATATCATGTCTAATAATTAAAGATTCGTATAGCTGTATCGGTATGTAGGATTCGAATGAGTTTCAAGTTCATTGCCATGAAGCACGTAATTCAAGACGTGTATCGAACATCCGGTTCTATGCGACTCCCTCTGAAAACGCGCAGAGAATACACCCGAACCGAACCGAAACAATCCGGGAGACAAAAATGGTGGGTGCGGAAAATGATAGTCAAGAGACCAAGGAACTAAATGAAGCCGAAAATATGGATGACAATCAACAAAACGGAGAACTGGTTAACCCGGAGAACAACGAGGAAAGAGATGTGTGTGGATAATACATTGTTTTATACATTTTTTCTGTTTCGCTGTTTGGTCCCTCTGTGGAAAACATTTGTCGTGTATTATCCGTAAGAATTAATGCATTCAACTTCGTCGTTCTGTGATTCAGGTGACTTTTTCATTGAAATGTTGTTCGACGAGAGTCTCGATTTAAGCCGTCGCTCGTTCGATTCGTAAATTCGTTCGATAACGTGTCCACGACGTTTAATGGAACGATAACTGTGATATAAGTCATTCACAGCAACCTGTTCTCTTCAAAGATGACGACGACGATGATAATGCATATTCTGAAGGAAAAAATTGATTTTTGAGATGTTGCTTTAACATTGATTTTTCTTGAACAGGTAAACGCGGAAGTAGAAGAGCAAAGGAAAAAATATCAGCCGACCAGGCTCGAGTCTTTCTTTGCGATTACAAAGTCACTGATCATCCGTGGCCTCATTATCTATTTCATTAGCTATTTGTTCAGACGTCCTCAACCCACAGCCGTTAATCCGACACCCGTACAGGCTGTTAACATATTCGAAAATGGAACGCTGTTTGATCTGCATATCTATTTATCAGAGAGCGAGAACTTCCATCAGTTCGATGACCCACGAGCATTGGTATGGAAGGAAGAGGGATTGATGTATGGGGATTGGTATAGCGGACCAACTAAAGATGGTCAACGATATCTGGAATATAAATTTACCCCATCCGACAATTTGAAGAACAACGGGCAAATATTCCTTCATGTGTACGTTACGAAGGCTGGAAAGTCTCCTAATCCGAGAGCAGGGAAGAACATCTATGCTGGAGAAAATATGTCGTATTCTAAGAAACTGTTGAACAAATTTAAAAAGCTTAAGTTCCAGAAGAAACATAATTTGCTGACCGGGGAAACCGCTGCCAGCAAAGACGAAATCGAAGTGTGTATATTTGCGAAATTTAATTATATTAGGTTGGAACATTCGTAGCGTTTTTAAATTATAATTGAAAGCTAAAATTCACAGATATTTATTCATAGATTTATTCAATAACATATTTTCCATTCTGCTCTGTTACTTTTTGCCATTTTCGAGGTAACTTCTCGTGTTATTAAATAAACACAAATATGAATAAATATTTCATCATCGATTCTTAATTTGATTACGACTAAATGCATCGATATTTATTACAGAAAGCTGAATTAACGAATCAACTTGTATCCCATTGGCATCCTAACATAACTATCAACTTGGTAACCGACCAAAATCACTGGGTGTACGGTCAAGTTCCACCACCGTTAGATACCTGTGAGTTCATGGAATAGTAAAATAGAAAAATATAGAACTTCATATTAATGATATTGTTTCGCAGATATTCAATTCTCACCTGGCGGGATGTTCTACAAGCCTGTAATATACTTGAATGACTTCTGGAATATGCAAAAGGACTATCAACCCTTGAACGATACCGTGAAGGAACTTGAACTTAGATTGAATTATCAGCCTCTGTCGTTATTTAAATGGCAAATTTATTCGGCTCAATCGAAGAGAACCAAATTGACATCCATGCTTATGGGTATATTGTATTATTTGTTAATAATGGTAGAAACGTGAACGGAGGATAGTAACACTTTTTATTTCAAGGCGAGGGAGAAACTGCGGAAGAAGATGAAAACGATGAAGACACTTTCAAAGAAACATTATTGACTACGAATGCGTATTTGTTGGGTCTGATTATAGTTGTATCAGTATTACACAGCGTATTTGAATTCTTAGCATTTAAGAATGGTAAGGTGCAATCTTTTCACAAGTGCAAACTCAGTGTTCGAATTCACGTTGTATATTCATTGTTCATTATTTTTCAGATATCCAGTTCTGGAACAATCGCAACTCTTTGGAAGGTCTATCGGTTCGATCTGTATTCTTCAATGTATTCCAGTCGTTAGTTGTGTTGCTATACGTTCTCGATAACGAAACGAATGCAGTTGTTCGGTTCAGTTGCATAATAGGTTTATGTATAGAAATATGGAAAATTAATAAGGTGATAGATATTAGCATAAATAGGAACTCGAAAATTCTCGGTGTCTTTCCAAAAATTAGTTTCCACGATAAAGGGTCGTACGTTGAATCTTCCACGAAAGAGTACGACAGAATCGCTTTTAAATATCTCTCGCGGGCTCTGTATCCTCTGCTAGTAGGGTACGCGATCTATTCGTTAATGTATTTAGAACACAAGGGATGGTATTCCTGGGTGCTTAATATGCTTTACGGATTTTTATTAACGTTCGGATTCATCATGATGACCCCGCAATTATTTATTAATTACAAGCTAAAGAGCGTGGCGCATCTTCCATGGCGCATGATGTCTTATAAATTTTTAAACACGTTCATCGACGACATTTTCGCCTTCGTTATCAAAATGCCAACACTATACAGAATCAGCTGTTTCCGCGACGACATAGTTTTCTTCATATTTTTGTACCAAAGATGGATATACAAAACCGATCTCTCTAGAGTGAACGAATTCGGCTTCTCCGGTGAAATGGAAGCCAACGTAACCGACGATAAAAAGCAAAAAGCAATTGAGGATCGTCCGAAAGATGAGGAAGCTAAGAAGGACGATTAACATCCGGTACATAATGTTAGCGTTGACTGTATTATTCGAACTTTATCTGAAATTAATAAACTTATTAGTACCAAAGGATATATCTACACGCATTTACGTGTAACTCGGTAAATTTGATATAACTATGTGTGTGTATGCATATATTCTTTCGGTTTTGAGATTTAGTCCAATGAAAAGAACCTTGCAAAAGATATCGACGTCCGACACAACTCTGGATGTCCTTATACGTTGCGCCAGGCGAATAATTACCGGGATAAGTTTAGTACGAGCCATCGAAAAAAATCTCGTCTATTCTTTCAAATAAGATGTTTCTTATTCTAGTGAAAACTGTTGTCATCGTGCTTGGGTTTTCGACTTTTGGTCTTTAACATCCTGATTTCGATGCTTTGTAATTGTTATCGTCCTGTACGATATTGAACAAATATAAAGTTTATTTCGATATTTAGAAAATACTTCAAAATACGATTCCCTGTTCATACACAAACGAATAAAATTAATAATCGTGCGAATTACACATGCGTACGTACGGAAATATTTGGCCGAATAATTTAACCAAGTATTTAGTAATTGAGTCGAGTATTCCTAGATGAAAAATGTGGAAACAAAACAAGCTTTATTTTTTTGTATTGAATCATATGATGATGTTGTTATTACTTGTTAATAACGATGCAATTTTTGATAAATACTTTCGACCATTCCACAATAGGATTATTAACGTTGTTAATGTAGAAACTATTTTATATATACACTAAACATAATCAGGTGCATTCCTTTACCACTTAAATTGAATTTCAAATAATTCACTATATATAATCACCGATATAAAAATATATATAATTTTTTTTATTTCCACGTTTTGCTATACGAATACTCCCGTTTCTTTTCGCTATTTGTGCATTCGCAGTCAAGTTTAATAAGATTGATTCTTGCGATACATCTTGTTTACATAGAAAACTAAGGCAAAATATTTTTGCAGAGGATTTGTAAATTCTAGACGAACGAAGGTTGGCGTTAACGCAAACGCTAAAAACGTGAAATTATCGATCGCCCCTAGATATGATCACAATTATTGTTTTTAATAAACCAATATCTCCAATAAATAATATTTAATGATTTACGTCACGCTCGTTCATATATTTACTTTTAAGTTATACTTTATGTAACTTGTATACTTTAAATATTTCTGGCTTGTATATTGTCAAAATATCTTTGTCGTATAACAATGACGAATTTTATGAATTAAAATAATGTTCGCAAATTTTCTGTTACTCTTTCAATGCGAGTATATATTCTTCGTATACTTTTAGCATTATTCCAACACGCACTGAAAACTGTAAACCGATACGATAAACAAGCTTGGTAGGAACCGTAAAGATTGTAGTCCCATATTTTGGGTTTCGTATGTTGGGTAATATCGATATAACTGTTTATTAAGATTACATTACATAATATTCCAAAATAAAGATTAAAGTTTTATTATTACGTTCCACGTTGAATGAACAATAATACTTCGAATAGTGGACCAAAAAGTCACATCTTTCATATTTATATATATGAACTTATCGGTTGTAACAGAAGATGATGTTTAACGTAGTTTCTATTTATCACTGGTTTCAGTTATAAAATCTCACAAATTTAATGTTATATTGTTATCGAGAAGTATATATTTATATATGTATACTGTTTGAAGAATCTGCAATGGCTATCCATTTTTTTTTTTGTACAAAAGCAGTATAATAGTGAATATGTACTAGAGGTGTATAAACAGTCTAAGGTACAAATTTTTATATACATTATTTCCTTACCATGCTCAAAAAATACAATTATCTCAAGATGAAACCTAGATGTTTTTTTTCTTTTCATTTTATTTGCAATTGTCTATATAGTATCCTGTTTAGCGCCACACCAGCTGTATCTGCGTCATTGTATACTATATAAGGTAAGTATAGTTGTTAAAAAGTAATCATACTGGAGAAGTAGATAATATATATATATATATATATATATATATATATATAAGTGTGATAAAACATTGATCATCGAAAGATTAAAAATACTAATCTTATTGCGTAATAGCACCGTAAACAGTTTTTATTTAAATTGCGAAAGACCATAAGGAAAGTACTTTAAATATGCATTAATATCATTTTCTGTGATGTCCTACAGGTTGCATGGCACTACAGGAATTCAAGTACTATTTATACAAAACGTCTTCGAAATTCTAGTACAAACGGTCGAGTGATTTTTTTTATTCTAAGTCGACAAAGGAATAACATTTAGCAATAACAATTAATTTGTTTATTGAAAGCTCTGTTTTCGAGGAAAATCAGTTTGAAGATCCGTCAGGTTCGCGTGCCCTAGTATTTACAAGTAGAACCGGTAAAATTATGAACAGACGCGAATATTGAAACTGATTCTTCGCGAGAACGAAACCTCGACGAAAAAGTGTTACGGATTTTCCCGACTTGTTTCTGCGTGTAAAATCATTCGGCCGTTGGCACCATGATTTCAGAGACACCTTGTATATGTGTGTATGTTTATCTACATAATTCATGTACAATATACTATCTAGTAATATAGCATTTAAACAATTATAATATCAATCAAAGTATTGCGTACATGGTGACAGAGAAAAATGATCAGAAGTCTGTCTTCGTGTTGTGTTACATTCAGAAGCATTATTGCTTTTCAAGAACACATTTACAAAATCTAGAGAAATGCATCGTGTCCATCGTTAAAAGTGCAAAGTCTCACTAAATGTGCATCGTATCTCGGTAATTCGAGCCCGATCAATGAAACCCCTCAGAATTAAACAACCTCGATTGAACAACTTGTGCAAATAATGCTAACTCGTGGGTAACTATTTTCCTCCGTGAGAAGAGATAAAAACGCTAGACGGTACAAATAAAAGTTGAATGTAAGTTAAGGTTAATTAAAAAAATACTGTTCTATTTTGTACGTCGCACAGGTTTTCACATGCAAGTGTAAGCCTGAAGGCAGCTTCTTTTTTTTTTTAAACTATTAAAACGATTTCTTTAAGTCACTGTACACAGATTTATAAACTTATGCTACTTAGCACAGAACGTGCTACTAAAATGGCAGTACTTTAAGTAACAGATATATTTTGTTTTCTTTTTTTTTCGTTTTTTTCGTGACTACTTCGTAAGTGAGCTGTACCTGACAGTTTTTCTTTATGTGTATGCCGTAGGATCTTGTCGGAAAAAGTTGTTCTACAAAAATTTCTGATCGTTTCAAGTCTAATAATATTTCGTACTTTTGTTTCTTACTCTATGCAAATAAATCGCTATGCTCTTTTTTTCCTGTTTAAATGTTTTTTTTCTCGTAGATTAAAGAGACCTTCTTCATTGATCGCATTGCTCATAGATTATTGGAATTTCATTTAATTTACAAGGCCTGCATCTTTGGCTATACCATAGAACAAGCTTGACGAATTACGAAGTAACACTTCCGGAGAATCGTATTCCATAATGAGTCCATTATCGAGGACAATGACCCTATAAAGTATTAAGTATATTGAATACCAATTAAAAACGTTCAAAACATTTTTTTAACATTCGCAAAGCTTACCTGTCTGAATCAAGAATTGTATTAAACCTGTGAGCTATCGTGAGGACCGTGCAGTCGCTAAATTCTCGTCTAATCGTTGACTGTATCAAGTCATCGGTTTCGAGATCAACCGATGCTGTTGCCTCGTCAAGAATAAGTACTTTCGTTTTTCGCAGTAAAGCTCTCGCTAAACATATCAATTGTCGCTGACCTATACTTAAGTTGTCTCCGCCTTCGGTTACTTCATGCAGAAGACCGGTAGCCAAATCTGAAATGCATTGCAACATTGTATATCGTTATGTATCCTCACCTAATTCCGATAATTAGGTTACATATAGTTCCTGGCATCGCCGATTTTATTTGCAGATGGCGCAACGGTACTCCGAATTGTGTAAACAGCTACAGTAATCCCGATCTAAGGCGATTCTCGATTGAGAAGGGATACTACTTGTTTGTGGCCAGCAAAGTCAGAAATGGATAGATTATTTTTACTTGAGAAAAATCATACGTACAAAATTGTTAAAAATTCGTGCGAAAATGAAAACCAGAATACCCCCTTGACACAACCGAATGCTTTGCCCACCGGAGACCAGCTAATAGGCTTTATGGGGTTAATGAAAAGGTTAACAACTGTACAGCTGTTGGTAAGCAAAGCGTTAATAGAACTTGAAATGCATTTACTTCCGACAAAAGACTTGAGATGAGCGTGTTCCAACGCCCTCCAAACTTCATCGTCTGTGTGATTGTTGAACGGATCCAGATTCATTCTCAGAGTTCCGGAGAACAGTATGGGATCTTGTGGTATGATAGTCAGTCTGGATCTTAAATCGTGAAGACCCAGTTTGGAGATGTCGACGCCGTCGATGGAGATTCGTCCTTCGGCTGCTTCTAGTATCCTGAACAAAGCCAGCGTCAAAGATGACTTGCCAGCGCCGGTTCTACCAACAATGCCAACTTTTTCGCCTTGCTTCACAGAGAACGTTACTCCGCGAAGCACAAGGTCCAGCCCTTCCCTGTAACGAACTTTGTAATTGTTGAACTCTACTTGTCCTTGCGTAGGCCATTCGTTGGAGAGCTCGTAATTAGGATTCTTCCATGGCGCTTCTTGAGGTGTTTCCGTGTACTCCTTTATCCTCTCTACCGCGACTATGTTCGTCTCAACGTCGGACGTCATTCTTACCAACCAATTTAACGTTTGAGTTACCTGAGCAAAGAGGCGTCGTTAATTACAACTTACACTCCTCGACAACATTAATTACCATGTAAAACTAAATGTGTTTGTCCTACTTGTAAAGCATAGCCAACGGATAGACCGACCATACCCGGTGCCATAGTATCTCTTTCTAACACAGCGAACAGTGCCGAAAAGAAAATAATTAAATTTCCAACCATTTCTAAACGCACCGCCAGCCATCTATGAGAAACAATAATATTCTTATGTGACCACAATGTCTTCATATTTTTGTTATTTGTTAGTTTAAATTGAAGTTATACCTGTTCGCGATTATGCTAGGATAATAGCAAATTTGATTGAAATCTACCCTGTTTTCGGATTCATGGATAAATCGGTCTTGCACGCTAAATGCCCTAATAATCTGTGCTCCTAAGAGAAAGAGATAAA
This sequence comes from Lasioglossum marginatum, assembly GCA_028455795.1. Classification (NCBI taxonomy): domain Eukaryota; kingdom Metazoa; phylum Arthropoda; class Insecta; order Hymenoptera; family Halictidae; genus Lasioglossum; species Lasioglossum marginatum. The sequence goes on from CM052268.1 coordinate 4,960,309, forward strand.
GAGAGAAGAATATATCGATGTGATGTGTCATGTGTGTACTTAAATACTTGAACGATGGTGATGCATCATACGTTTCATGTCGTTACATACCAGACACAGATTCACTGAAATGCGAGTATATGGGAGATCTTGAAACGGATTCCAGGCGTTTCAACTGTCTTGAACTAGCAACATACAATCGCTGAACTAAGTAATAGATTATACCTATCGGTATGATTACTGCCATAAACGTTGGCGTACTGAAACTTATTACCACTAGAGTCGCTACGACCTGTAACGTAAAACTGTCGTTTAGAACAAACAATATTTCACAGAACGTTCTTCGTGTTCGTAATCGTATATGCAACATTGTAAACATAAAAATCAAAAACATAAACGATCGTACGTACATAACATATACCCGTATGCTCATGTATGCAATCATAAAATGATAATAACTGTGAAGAAATCATTTGGAAATCAATGATCATGCAACTCGTTTAAAGATATATACTTGTGTATGTGTGTGTGTATAATATTGTTTCGAACACCAATATATAGCAATCAAACGTGAACAATATTTCATCTTTCCATTGATATACGACATAACATAAATGTAATGACCGATAATAACTTTAGCATCTTAAAACGAACATGTACTACGACACAATTATGGAAATGATAGTTGGTATATACCTGCACAACCTTTCTTTTTACCATCGTTCATTGTCTCAGTTGATATTCTACCATACTTTTCTCAAGTTTGCCATTTATTGTACATTAAACAACTAAGTTACTGGAATGGACACAATTATACACGATTACAGCTTACACAACGGCATTTCACGCACGTTTACTCGTTTCGAAATTCAATGTACATTGTATATATATATACAGGTTGTATCATTTAACTGTGCCACCCCTAATAGCTGTGTTATTTATACAGATATAAAAATATTTTTCGGCAGAAAGTTCTCGTATTTGGAGGGGTATATAAGTCTGTGTGAAAAAATAAGTCATTCCATTTAAAAAAAGTTACTGTTCGTACGATTTCGGAAAATATTCGTCCACATAGACCTATGTCCCCCTCCAAATACGGTAACTTTCCCCCAAACATTTCCTTTTGTATCTGTATAAATAAGAAACGTGATTAGGAGTGGCAGAATTAAATGAAACATCCTGTATATATGTATATTATTGAAGTACGAGGACCATGACAACACAGAATTTCAAACTATGAGCTTACTTAAAACGAAGGGTTGACGGTGATATTATAGTTAAACGAGAAATATACTCAAGGTCCAAAACCAATACAAACCGTTCGATAAAATGGAAGTGTACACCTAGCTAGACCCATACGATAAACAATGACCAAAGAAGACATGGGAAAGAAACAATAAAAACCAAATGGTTATAGTTTGGTTCAGGCATTTCCAACAATTACCTCGAACAAGCAATAGATGCTATCAGAAATTTGCTGAGGAAGAGATGTGTCCAGTATGTCGACGTCTTTAGCAAACCTGGAGATAATACGACCAGTAGGTGTCGTATCAAAGAAGGTCAATGGAGAACGCATCACAGCACGCAGCAACACTATGTGCATCTGGCGAGCAGCCAGCCAGCAGCCCAGCTGCGGTGCCAAATCGCAGAAAAAACTCGCCATCGCTACAACATCAGACATGATTGGCTTTCATTGTAACCATATCGAGAAAGAAAAAAGGAATTTGGAACCTTAAGTAGAGAGAAATATGCTATTAGCATTTTACCGATCGTGAAACAACATGTTTCGTTCCATTCAATGTTTCTACGTTTCAAAGTCTCGTTTGCTACAAATGAATTTCTCTCCGTAACAAAAAAAAGTCAAGAAATATTTTTCAGATTTTTCGAAATCATCTATTCGCTTTTAGTACAGCATGAACCAGTAAAAAAAAGAGAGATATATATATATATGTATATATCTATATCGTAAAATCAGATAAATTTGTCGTACGAAAAAATTAAAAAATGCTGTTCTGTCTCATGTTATGCGAGGTGAGTGAAGTTTGCTGTGGGGTATATACATATACAATATATCATGCTAGGCACACTTAATAAATTACAGCGCACGTTAAGCTAGGCAATTAATCAACGAATATTTCAAAGATTTATGCAAAATATGCAAAGAACTTCCAAGCACAAGCAAACTCTGTCCGCATAGACAAAAGGTCATGGTATAATTGTGTCCATTACCTAATTATGATGTTACGCTATTGTACAGTAGTTGTGCATGTAGATTGTTAGTGACTATACAAAAGAATAAACAAAGCAAAAGACGAAATCGATCTTTTTCTTTTTTTGAGAGAGCGTTCTTCGAAAGAAAATTTAAAGGCCAATTACCTGAAACAGATACTACTTATTTTAGTATTATATTGCTCACGAGAGAAGATAAATCATGAATATGTTCATATATGAGATGGCTGGAAAGAAAAGAATATGTACCGATGATAATGGAACTGAAGCTCTACTAACTCACACTAACGCTTCAAAATGAAAATAGTCAGTTCGAAGAATCGATCTTGTCTGTACACGACTATAAAAAAGAAACTTTGTTTTTCGGCATGCAAACAACATTTTCTTCAAGTTACTTCTCCATACCTTCTTCGCATAGTTACCATAAGTATGCTTCTTCAAAAGTCTAGCTTGCAATAAAATATCAGGTAAAGTATATAATATCAAAGTCGTGATTGCAATGAGCGAACGGTCAGCAAGCATCGTTAAATGCAACCGTTCGGGTATATGAATGTGATGTGGCAAACTTAAGACTTTTTCAATACTGGTTAAGCACAAACATTTACATGATAAAAATAGCATACCGAAAAGAGGCAAGTAATCCAAGAACGTAGTATTTGTGGCAAAACGTTATCAATGACATCGGTGTCTTTACCGAATCGACTGAGAAGCCGACCGATCGGAGTACTGTCAAAGAATGACATTGGATTGCGGAGACAACGTTTCAACATACACTCGAAGAGACGCACGGATGCGTATATTGCTCCTTTTGCCATAATTAACGTCCCAGCAAACGTTGTCAGGCCTACAACGATTCGTGATACTTTGATATATCGTTAAAACCCGATACATTTACATATTATACATATATATCGAGAATTTTTGCATCTCTTCTTGCAACGCAATCGCATTCGTTTATTAATCTAAATAGTTTTAGGAAAAGAAAACCAACTGATTTAATGGTATTATATTAATTCATCTTAGTCTGAGCTCACCGTGTGTCTAACACCACTCTGCAAGTTCCTTATTGCAGTCACACATGTGTCGAGGTGCATTTATAATTAAAAACAAAAAGATTATTACATAGGTACATTATTAGCAAATCATGACAACCTATCATAGCTTGTCCAGAAAACATAAACCAAGTGTTGAACATGCGCTACGTTATTGTATTATCATTGTTGCGTGACTTCGCATTCGTCAGCCAAATAAAATCGTTTGATGGTTCATCTTCAAAGTGAAAACTATACCGTACGAGAATCTTCTCTAGCTCGAACTTTTTCGACTTTTTTCAAAACTCTAGTTTACAATTCAACGACTAAACTTCAAAGTATTAGTAACGTGTAAGTAATGGGAAAGCTTCGTCTTATTACTCCATGCTTAAACATCGTATCGAATATGTTAGTACGATACTACTTTATCGGTTACAAGATATACATATACATCCGAGTGAACAACTGAAGACGAACACATGCGTAATACAAATTATATACTTTCGAGTATCAAGGAAAAAATCGAAATGGTTGCATTTAAACATTTATTCCTACGAAAGCCTTTTACTGTGAGTAGAATAAATATAATAGTATATAAAAGTTCTATAGACACAGCAAACCACACTCGCATTGGCATTGTAAAATACCAGTGAGATGTTTTTGTTAATGTTAGAGCATCATTAGTTAACGAGTACAATTGTTTTTAGAAACGAAAAAAGTATTTTGTGAATTCAATGTATGAATGATATTATACTAAGTCATGTGCATATTTAATTTATATTAAATTAAATTGCCTCAAGACCGTGTAATCTGTGAAGGAACATGCTCTTTTTTGGAGAACTTTCGATCAAGCCTAATAAGCTTACCTTATTAAACTTACAAATGGTTTTGTTTTACAAAAACAGCTAGTGCACTCGATTTCGGTACAGAACAAGTGCTAAGTATCGTATATGTATATATGTATTAATCGTAGAATTTTGAGAACATACCCTGGCCAAGTCCAAGTCCACCGTACATTCCGAGATACAAATCTTGTTTTGCTCTGTTGAATGTATTATTGCTATCTGTTAAATTATCGTTCGACCAGACGCTCAGCCATGAATTCGAGCCAATGCTGAATCCTTGGAAAATTACGTTCATGACAATGGTCGCTATCGACAAGAACCATCCGATCGATCTCAAATAGTGCGAATACACATGCCATTTCACCTTCGTTTCAAAGAAGGAAAAGAAAAACAACGTACAATTATATTCTCAACAGCTTTTTTACCCCCCAAAAGCAAAGGAGAAAACAACTTACACTTCCAGTTTCAGTTTTTTCCACTTCTATTAACTTATCTTTCGGCTGTGCTATTTTATCCGTCATACTGTTACTGCGCACATAACTGTCCGATTGTTGACTGTCCGTAGAATATTGTCTAAAAGTTTGTTAAGAATTATCATATCTAAGTAGAAAGAGAAAGGAATGTAAAAAATTGGATAACAATGAAAGAATCTTACTTCTTTAATGAGCCATGTAAGGATCTCTTCTCAGCGATAGAACCAGACTCGCTTTGACTCTCGGACACTCTTGATCTGGCTCTTGTCAATTTCTGTTGCAACTCTTCCGAGCCTATCGTCGATTCCAGTTGTTGTTTAATTTCATTTAAATCTTCTTCTGACCCGTCATCAGCATGCACTGTTCCAAATTTATCATAATCATAACAGATATCGAAAAACAATACGTCGTATAAAAGGAAAGAAAAGAAAACATCATCATCATAGTATCACAACATAATAATCTCCTAATATTAGAATTTAATAACTGAAAGATCTATTGCTCTACATTAGAATGTTCTTACTTCGTTTCGCAAGTGGAAAGGACGTTAATGGCAGCATTTGAAACACTAGTTACGGACAGTCTAAACAATTATATATATCTAGAGAATGTTTCGGCAATGCTCTGGTTCAAATGGGACATGCGTTATGCGAAACAAAGTTCTGCATGCACGGTTCATACTCTGTCATACTAAGTGGAATGAAAGAATTGCACGAAAAGTGGCTTCGTAGTACAAGTTGGCCAGTCATACATATATTTCTACGATAGAAGAACGCAAAACAGTGTTACTAATCCCCGATATACCACGAATATCGAAAGCCGAAATGCAATGTAAACCATTTTCCGAGCAATCGCAAACAAAACGACTTAGGGAAAAAGGAATCGTAATTACTTTTTTCACTGACTTACGATTTCCAACTTAGAACCATGAAAAATATAAACGAAGATTAATCAAGAGAATAAAAGTGAGAAAGAAGAAGATCAGAAGAATTGATGTATACCTTCTTGCAAGTGATGGACTAAAAATTCCGAGAAAGCTCCTTTCTTCTCGAGAAGCTGCTTATAACTTCCGACTTCGGTGATCTCGCCGTCTTTCAGAACAATTATGTTGTCGACCTCTGGCAAGTACGTAATGCCATGCGTGACGAGTATTCTCGTCTTCTTCTTGAGGAGGCCAGTATTGCCGATCACATTCTCAAAGATGTGTTTCCCAACGTGCGAATCCACCGCGCTCAAAGGATCATCCAAGAAGTACACATCCGAATCATTGTACACTGCTCTCGCCAAGGCGACTCTTTGCTTCTGTCCACCAGACAAATTAATACCCTTCTCTCCGATTTCAGTCTGATCGCCAGCAGGCAATATCTTTAAGTCCGGGTTTAATGCGCACGCTTCGATCACACGATTATACGAGTTCTTATGTAGCGTTTTCCCAAACAGAACATTGTCTTGCAACGATGCGTTTTGGATCCATGCTTGCTGGGACACGTACGCAATGGAGCCCTGTTAGACAGAGAAACGAATTCATATTTTCCTGTGGACTAAGTAATCTCTGATTAACCCATTACCCCCCCCCCCCCAACCTAAGTACCAAATTTTTATTTTTGAAGTTCTTCCTCGAAATCATAACATTTCTTTAACATTTCTTTAACATTTCTTTAAGCGTGTCTATATTATTATATATTTTTTTCGGGGAGTCGTAGTAGCATAAAGGTTGCTGTTCTAAATAGTTTGTATTTATATATTTAAGACAATTTATAGTGAATTGTGTTAAAACCTTTGTATTGACTCTGCCACTGATCTTGTCCATCTCTCCCAAAAGTGCCGATATAAGGGAGCTTTTACCAGATCCCACTGTACCCACAACAGCTACCAAATGCCCGTGTTCCACTTGAACATTGATATTCTTTAACGTTGGTTTCTCGATGTTATCGGCATCCCACGTGAAAGTACCATTCTCGATTAGTAGTGCATGTCCTGTATGAAGAAGAAATTGTCCATCTCTTAATTCGACTCATTGAATAGTATATTTTACATTGAATTGTATAATACTAACGTTCGGATGGGTCGTGTTGAACATTGTTAGGGTCCAGGTCTTCCGCGTTCATGAATTTGTTAATACGTTTCACGGAAACCCAAGCCTGAATATCATTAAAGCGATTATTAAGTAAACAGTGAAACGCGACATACTAATCGAATTTTAACGGGTTTTTAATCACCTGAACCATGTTACCAATCATCATGGGTAATATAGACAGAGGAAACCTTAAAATGTTGAACAGACTAAGCGAAACGAAAGCAATAGTACTATTTAAATGGTTCTTCTCATCTATAAGTACAAATGTTGCGAAGGACACTAAGGATACCTAAAAAGAAAATAATCAGAGAATAGTAATAGCAATACAAAAATTTTACAAGATAATAAAAGAGACTTACTAAGAACGGGGCAAACGACCAGATAAAACTTGTTCCGGAATTAAGGTAAGCTGCTTCTTTCAACACGTCGATTTCTTTCGTGCGTATCTTCAGTATTTGCTCTTCGAACGAAGGTTCCCAGGCATACAATTTCAACACTTTGATGCCATTGAGAACTTCGCTCATCAACTTCACTCTTTCGTCTTTGCTTTTCATTTGTCTGATTTGTAATGTTTTCAGTCTGTTCGTGATCACTAAATTTACTGGAATAAGAATAAGTAGAACAGCTAAACCAGCGAGCACTGCCGGCCCCAGTTGTTCCCACAAAAAGTATAAGGCTAAAAGGATTTGTAGTGGCGCAGACCAAATCATATTTATGTATGCTGTCAAGTCCATGAATCTCTGTGCGTCCACGGACATTAAGTTTACTATTTCACCAAGTGTCGATTCTTTTCGAGCGGAGCTGGACATTCTCAATGCCTTCCGATAAATCGCAGCTATTAATGCAGTACGTACACGTAATCCAACTAAGAACATGCGGTGAAAGTACTGAGATAAAATTAATGTTTGAAATGTGGCTGTAACTAGGAGTAAAACTGCTAACAAATAGCCTTTCCACATTGACTCGCGTTCCTCAATAAAATGAATGAGTAGTCTAAATTAAAAATAATAACAATTATAATCTATACAGTTGTGATTCCTAATGACTTTACTAATTTCAGGAATACCAAACTAATTTATTCAAAGTAGAAGAGATCATGCCGGAGTACGCTGTGATACTTACTTTAATACTTGCGGGCTAACAAAAGTCATAACATCTTGTATGCCTTTAAGTATGGCGCCGAACAAAAACGTAGCACCGAAAGCTTTACAAAGAGGTGGCAAAATCGAGGACACATTCTTTTTACGCCCATTATTAAAATCTACTTGTCCAGAAGACTTTCTAAAAGATGCCTTATGTACACTGAAATCAGAATAAAATAATATTTATAAATTCCATTGAACTGTAAGAAACTACATTGGAGTTTGATTTAATTACGGATATAAACAACTACTATCTCTCTGTGTGTCCGAACTTACCTAAAGCAAATCCAAAATACTCTTGTTAGCAAAAGTAGATTGATATTTCATTACTAATGTAATTTGATACAGCATTTTACAATACTTATTATTATTATTATTATTATTATCTTTTCAATAAGTAACGTGAAATGTTTATAAATGTCGCACTCACTTGTTGTTTTTTTGCAAATTCTTGTTCCAGTATTTGTCGAATTTCGGAACAATTTCTGCAGCCGAATCTTCCGCGTTCATAGACCACAAGTCTGTGGCTTCCAAAGGTTTTCTGAAGCCTTTCCACGCCATCGGATCGAACCATGTGAAAAATAATTTTGCTGGAAAGGAAAAGTTCTGTTCCGGACATGGTCTTTCCTCCTGTGAAATTTCATTTGTATAGTTAATAGTTCTGTACTTGAATGGAAGACTAATATAACGTAGATATGGAGTCTGTCCGGAGAGTATCCGACCTGTGGATGTCTTTTATTTATTTCTATCACAAAATGTAGACAATCTCCAAGTGTAGCTTCCAAAGGGAAGTACTTTGGAGGAGACATTATTGCTGTCGGATAGTTTCCGGACAGAACTCGTAAAATTACCTTTGGATATCCAGTATAGCTAGGTTCTGCATCAACCAGAAAGTTCAACAAGAATATAAGTACAACTGCTGGATAATATATCATATAGGATACAAACGAATAATTGACATCCCCCTGTAACGATAATACAAGTGAAAGGTATAAGTTGTGAATCTTTTAAAAATATAGTTTTATAAATAGCAATATGCACCGTCTCAATGTACAGCCTTAATAAGCTCCTGTATTGAACAACTCCGCATATTGCAAGAAGAAACCAGAATAAAAATAGTAGTCCAGAAGTGCGCATTCCACGCTTTTTATTATATACTACTAAAGTAAATGCTAGAACCTACAGCAGAAAGGAATAGTTACGATCGATGTTACAGAGTCTTCAGGGTTCGGTAAAATATCGTTCGAACCGATACTTACGAAAGAAACTATTTTCACGCATGGTGTATAATAATCAACGTTGAAAACAGTTTCGTAAGTTCTTCTATGTATAGCAAATCCTAAATCAACGACACTAAGTACGATCAGCAACGCCAGAAGTACTTGTTTAGTAATATATAACCATGTGTACGGAATATTCTTCTTCTTGCTACTTATAAGATAATAAACTTCCATCGCCGCGAACAGCCACAAAAATGCACACGGCACCCATATCAACATAGTCTTTTGGAAACATTCTGGGATGTCTGGATCGTCCGTGTTCCATGTCAATTTCTCATCCTGTAAACAGAAAGGAAACGAAAACTTTATTAATATCGGTGTGTTCCTTTCTCGCTTAGAAAATTACACAATCTTCGACAATTATCTACCTAGCGATTTAATCATTTTTAATACTGTGCAACACAGCGGAAAATTTCTCGATATATTTTCGTGAATCAACAAGTCATCCCCGGTAACGTAATCTAGCAATTTCTCCGGGAATGATCGTTCCATTGACATTTTTTGTTCAGCTGTTCCCTCGATACGGCACGGTCATTGAAAATCGCGTTAACAGGCTGGACAAAACGTGACGGCGAAACATGCTGCTGCATAGAGATTTCGATCTCGCGATTGAGAAAACACGAGATTGGAACGGTGATATTGGAATGGATGCTCGACGGAGCACGGTAGCCCGATCGGGAATGTGTTTATTTAAGAAGAAGCTTCGACGAGATATCGAAAGACGCGCGGTTAAGAATACAGAAAGATTTATTCACCCAGAACTTGGAACCGCAAAATTGATCTAAAGCTGAATCTTCCATAATGATACATTTACTACATAAATTTCTTGGTCAACTGTATGTTCTCCCGTGATCTCGCTGGTCCGGGCTTTCCGTTCGTGGCTGGACCTTTCCGAGTAATGGAAATTAAGTACACAGAGGCGAACACTTTTGAATCCGGTCGCAACGGTCGCGAACTAGTCATAGGGCACTCGACCGAACAAATACACAATTCGTTACGATATGTATTGGCATGTGACCAATGCCGCCCGTGCACCAACCGACCACCCGCTTTCTCGAACGAACGCAAACTGTGCCCGAAACTGACTCGGATTCACATTATAAAGTCGGACCGGCGAGAGCACATAGTTGGACGGGCTGCGGGGATACCCGTGGTACCTATGTAGGGGTGCTGACAATATTCCCCTTTTGCGCAGAGGAAGCCCAACGCGTGCAACCGTCGCTCTGCTACAGTGCGACATTACCGGAAGATGTTGCAATGTGAAATTTTATCTTGTACAATTACATAGAGGCTGTTCCAAGAAAGATGTAATACCATTTATATGGGCCGATTCTTCGGCCGATTTTGCTCGACTTTTTCTTCAGTCAAAATGTTGGTCGCGGCTTTGTTTGTTTATCGAAACGTCGCCGACCAATCACGTCAGAATCGGATGATGGGAGCGAGCACGAATCGAGGGGAAAAAGTTACCCCTCTCTCTCTGCCAGTACCGGATTAGTCACGTGACCAGACCGCGGAGGAATAGAGGTGTAGAAGGGGACGGTAGAGTGGGGACACGAGTCTTAATCTGATTGTACGATGAGAAAATATTTTGAAGATATTTTCTGAGAGTTCCTCGAACATTCGGCAGATCAATTGGAAGATTAATCCGTTTTTCATCCGATCCTTCTTGCTTACTTACGCTGCAACGACAAATAAAACATAACCAAAAATCTCTAGATAATGTTGAAGTATCGGCGCGCCGCGATGGTGTCCCGACCGATTAAAAGAGACAAATAACGACATTTGTGACTTTGTATTATAATTATGCAACGCAATAAACTTGCAACAAGCGTTGCGACCGTGCGTCGCTAATAAAACATTCCTATTTTTACACCTTCCCATCGAAACTACCAAGTTTTGTCGAGCTGTTACGAGCCATGCACATCATACAAAGTTGTGTACATACAAAGAAAATTAATACAGAAATATTAATGCTTTCAGCGCAAGGTTCGATCGTAATCTGATCGAAGCATTAATATTTCTGTATTAACTATTATTATATAGAGAAAGTATTTTATATTAGATATGGTATGGACAGCGACTTTGTATTATAATTATGCAACCGATAAAGTTGCAAAAAGCATTGCGATCGTGTCGCTAATAAGACATTGCTATTTTTATACCTTTCCATTGAAATATACCAAGTTTTGTCGAGCTGTTACGAGTCATGCACGCGGAACTCGCGCTATCATACAAAATTATACATACACAGGAACTATTTTATATTAATCTAGGAATTTGTAGATATGGTATGGACAGTGGCAATCAGATCTATTGCTTGTGTCGAACGAAGTCAAGTAGGGGAATACGGAACACATCTAATCACGGAATGGTAGATGACAGCTCGAACTTATGTCACTGGAGAGGGTAAATCTTTGCTCCCCAGATAGCTACCCATTCGACCTTAGTGTTCGTCCATTTATTTGACCAATTACAATACATTGCGTCACGCTATCGCATTCGTATAATTCGAAAATACCATCAATTCACTGCCTGAAAAAGTGTGGCATGAGTAGCTCGAACCAATTAATGCGAGACCGACAAATATAGGCGCAGCTCCTATCACGTCCTTTCCTTTTTTCAGGAAAGTATTGCATATATGCAATGTTCTAACAGACTTCGTGTATTACACTGCAAGTTTTCATATCATAATCTATTTCTTTGTCTGATACGATAAGACAATTAATGATACTCTATTGATATTACATGTTGTGATAAATGAGAGTAACGTCGGTTGACCGATCGTTATAATTGAAAATAGAGATAGCAGAAATATGCATCATCATTGGGAATAAACAAAAAACCTGTGATTTATTTAGTATGTATGAGATTCGGAATTAGCTCGTAATTGAAACAACAATTCTGCGTTCAGAATGAACGCGTCGTGTTACAAATAATCGCGCTTATTGACCGATACGATCCTGCACGATGATCCCTTTTGTTTACGGCGATGAAAAAAACAGCTCGCGACACTGTCTCGCTGCGTGAAGATTTCATTGAAGGCATATATACGGCAATGTACAACATTAGCAGCGTAACAGAATGACGTAGCTAAAATTTGAGGATGATATACGACGGAACGTCTGTTATAGATAGCACACGTGTGCACATACACGATAGACCATGGGTTTTCTGCCGAAACTTTGTTTCTTATTTATTATCGGGAGCGTTATCGAAATTCTGACGTAATTCCTTTATGTACCGCAGATTTCCGCGTACAATTTTTCTGTTGCCGTCGGAGACGACATTACTGTTTAGACGACATTACGGTTATTCGTATTGCTTAACTTATCGTATTGCAACTTATCAAGCAATCATCTTCAAGTATTATGCGACAGATGCAAGCAGAATGTACCGTTTCGAATGATGACAATGTCTATTTCATATACGCGCGAACATTAAAAGTATGATATAATCAAAGTAATTGCACAATATTACACCTATGCAGTCTTTTTTTTTTATATTCAACCTTGTTTCTGTTTAGATAAGATCACTGGTACACAGAGTGTCCGACTACAGGTACAGGTAGGGGAAAATTTAAGGGATGGTTCTCCGTGGAAATGTAAGATGAAAGTGAGGAATTAAAGAATTGCGATTTCTCTCGGCTTCATTTTTTAGTTATTAACAATTAAAGGTCCGCCTGAAATGCGGCAACTCGATCAACAGAGTATGTGAATTGCATATGTGCATTTTTTTGGAGACGTGCACTTGATGAGGATCGAGGTAAACATGTATCTGTCACTTGATACGTGACTCTCGAGCGCCTCTATGACGTATGCAACGTCGTACACCTCTGTCGGTCGGGTTGCCGCATTTTAGGCGGATTTTTAATTGTTAATAACTAGACTGCGGATCTTTATGCAAAATAAAAAATGTTCGCATTGATTGCAGGGCGCAGGAGCCAAATTAAAGTTGTATTCTTCTGTTAATTATCTTCAAGAAACTAATACCTTGATGTCCTTAAATATTTTTAACATGTCCACTGCTTTAAATTGTACGTGCCCATTTTTGTCATAAATGCATAAAATCCGCAGTCTATTAATACGTAAAGAATGAGGCCGAAATCGCAATATTTTTATTCTTCATTTTTTTTATATTGTCATGGAGAACCACCCTTTAAATTTTCTCCCACCTGTAGTCGAACTTTCTACATATATGCATTTTTGTATGCTTTTTACACACGTACACGATATTGCGTGTACATTCTATGTACAGTGGCCGGAATTAATATTCGGACGCTCTAAAAAAGACGATAACTTTTTTAATATTGTACTATACGATTTGAACTTCTTTGGGAAGCTAGAGCAATTAGTTTACTATATAGGATGTGAAAAGAAATTTTTTCAAAAATTGCAATAGATCGGAATTGTAGAAAAAAATACTAAAAGTCGCATTTTACAATTTTTTTATGTGGGCCTATATTGAAAATTTAAAAAATGCGTTTTGTATTTTTTAAATCACATCCTGTAGTAAACTAATTGTTCTAACTTCCCAAAAAAGTTCAGATCGTATAGTACAATATTAAAAAAGTTATCATCTTTTTCAGAGCGTCCAAATATTAATTCCGGCCACTGTATACCCTACAGTACAAAATAATTCTTTCAAATATAAATAAAAGCTATTGTATATTTATGATGGGTGTACACGTAGTTGGTATATACATATTTAAATATGTAATATATGTCATATACGTACAATAGAATCATCTTTAAAGCTGTTATTGATTGTATAACATAATAATTCCTCGCTATTCCTAATATCCTTTGTTAAAAAAGTAATTAAATTCTTTAGATTTTTCTCGTTATCATTGATGTTCTCTTTGTGGAAATGTTAAATTTAATATTGTGCTGATAATTATTTCCTAAATAGAATTCTATGCTATATGCGTATATCAATGTATATACTGTGCATTGTATATCAATGTATATACACAATGTGTATTAAACCATATATACATTCAAATACGATCTCATTAAAATTTCATCGAACGTGCATCGATTCTGTTAGACTTGATAAGTTTGGGTGCTGCTAAATAATAGTGTTAATAATTCTGGATCGGTTAAATTTTTTCTGTACTTTTGTACCATTTCCTGGATCTTTAAGCGTCTGCGTACATGTGGCGGATGGTAACTGTAACATATCACGAACGTGGAACATGTTAATCAATTCTTTGATAAAAAGAAAGATTCTATCGGTCTTGTGCATACCTATCGTTATCGAGCCTTTTTCTGCGTCCCATATTTAACGCCGTTTGCCTAACGAGCGTGCCTAGTACCCTTCTGGACACGACCATCCCATCAATTAACGGGGTAGCCAAATTAATTCTAGAAGCTGGACCTTGCAATCTAACTCTCATTAATCCGCTACTGAGAGCTTGAAGAAAAATCACTTGTACGTCCGGTGGTTGTATGATTCTGGTCTGTTCGAGACCGGTGTAAGTACACGAGAGAAGATCAACTGTAAAAAGTACCGTGTGTGTAATTTTCCTTTCGATTACGACACAATTTATAGATCGACGTACCAATTGGAAACTGGGCATAGTCCTCTAAACTCTCCAGCCAAACAACCATGATTTTGATGTCGCTTTGGACAGGTAGAAGTTGTTTCGTGGTTCTCCTCGGTTTAACTGGATCCGCGCTGGAAGAACTAGAAGGACTAGATCCTGTCAAGCTTGGGGGCTGCTTTTCTAGATCCAACGACATTGCTCGCGAATTTTGCATACCCTGCCCTGTCCCATAGCTCCGGCAGCTGCTACTATCGTTGATACTTTTCTCGAACCAGACTGTAATCGTTACACGTGTAGTACGAAATAGTGCTGTTACTTTTCCGAGGCTTCGACTCTTTGAAGATTCCAAGGGAACCTCGAAGTGTACGAAGTTTCGAATTCTTCGAATCGTATGAAGTTATAACTTACGAGTTTCATGTTATGCTATGATTTTCGATAGATAAAAATACAAATAAAAGATTTGACAGAATTTTCACAGGATATAAAAAATAAAAAGAAAAGCTTTAATTCGAAGCTTTGTAACTTCGGTTCTCGTCACCTTCGAAGTTTCAGAAATCGAAGCTTCGAAATTCAAAATCTTCGACCTTCATTGGACGCATCTTTTTTCACGGATAGCATGTTTAATACCTTGATTGGCACTGATATCGCTAGAATAACTCGCTTCCTCCAACGAGTCGGAACTCAACGTATTATTCGATTGAGTTGGCACAACAAATGCAATCTCTGAACTGACGTCTGCCCAGTAAAGCACGTGGGTATCGCCATTGTACAGAGCGCCGCCGTGATCACTGTGGGCTGGTTGCGGTACATTTAATTGCGGAGTCATCCTCCACGACGTGGAAACGTGACCGGTCCAACCAGCGTGCGCCGATACCGACACTGGCCATCCGAGGGAATTTAAAAATTCCAAAAAATTTGTCGACACGTTCGCCTCGTGCAGCTACGCAGAACGCAAAAAGTTAAAGCCTGTCGAACCAGCGTGATTGAAATAAGAATAATTCGTACCACGTTCGACAATATCTCCGCCGCGGTTTTCTGGCCCGCTTTCACGTAGAAAATGTACACCGTGTCGCACATTCGCGGGCTAATGTTGTCCAAGGTTTCCAAATCAGAGCAAAATCCTGGAATGGTCGGATCCAACGCGATTAGACCGCTGTTCCTCGACTCGTCGTCCTCCTTAGGCTCCATGCTCAAAAAACCGAAATGACTTAGAAAGAGACGCGCTGTTTGGAACTCGTGGCAGATCTGCGGCGGCACGCACTCCTCCGTTTTCTCGTCGGGCGTTCTCTCATTTCCGTCGCAATACTTCGATTCGATGTTCATTTGACGTTCCAACAACTGGGACAACGTTTGGTGTTCGTTCCTCACCAAATTGTTGTTGTTCATCACCGCTTCGAGACTCGGTATCGATTCATCCCTGAGAAAAAGAATTTAACGAACTTAATCGACACCGACTTCCGTCGACTTTTCGATAGAGAGACATTGAAACGTACACTTTACAGTGAGGAATTCTGTCAACATTGTCGGGAAAGAATTTAGGCTTGTAATCGGTCCTTGGCGCAGCTTCTGCCAGTGGCAATGGTCGGCCAGGATTTGTGGTTATACTTCTCATACTTGATCTGTGTCTTGGCAAATGTCGAAGCTGCATTGTCCACGCGTGTCTACCGAATGGTCCGCGTATCAATACTGTGACAGTTGGCTGCGGATCCTGATCATTTCCAAGGGGTTCTTCCAATAAAGCTAGTATAGTAGCGTTCTCGGCAACGAAGTATCGAAATCTTTCGACAGCGGCTTGACGAGGTACACGGCCACCTGTCCAGCTGTTGCAATGCCGAAGAAGCGACACCTCGTCCAATAAAGATGACAGCGACTGTGCTCCACACGCGCTTGGGAAATAGCCAACCTGTAATCACGATCATGCATCAAACAGATTTTTATTAAAGTAATTTATAGAGGTGTGCGGAAGAAATTCCCGGATTCTCGAATATGTTCTTGTACACCTGTAGTGATCGATAAGCTTCGCCATACTTGTTCGAGGATAACAGTGAGCAGTGCATCAGCTGCATCCCTGACGCGCATGGAGGCCGGTTTCAGTTCCTTTTCGTCTTTCATTTTGATAGGTTCTCCAGGCTTCCCCACGCTTTTCGTCCCCGATACGCCAAGCTCGACTACCTCCAAAACTGTTGTTAAGCAATCTTTATCCTAAAAATGTATTCTTCGGCTAAGTACCTCGTCAACCTCGTCAAGCGTTTCATTTAATTTTCAGAGTGCGCAACTCTGTGCTTAATCATACTTTTCTCTGTGCTTTTAAATACTAACTTGTAACAATTGTGAGTGGGCCGTTAACCAAATAGTCAAACAACTGAAAGCAGCAACAATGGACGAATGAAGGTCCTTCGAATGAGCTGGAGGAGGCCGCCAGCATTGATACGTGATGTAATCGCAGAGCCATTTCACAGCACGCTTGCACTCCAATGCGTCTGTAAAATTTTATACAATTTAATAATGCTGTTTCGATGTGTATATATTTACTTTATAATGCGATATAACCTGTTAACTTCCTTGCTGCATGTAATACAGAGTATTTCAACTATTACGAGTTAAAAGGTTTTGCGAATTCGTAAAATTGTCTGAACGAACTGTGTCTCACCTGTTTCACGTATGCGCGTTCTTGCCAATCCAGACAGTATTTCGAGAGCTGCCAACGAAATGTTCAGATCCGTTTTCCACGACGATATGAGTCTGTGGCATACCAAGTATGTCGCGCGCACGGAGAGCGCGTGAGCCGAATCTGCAATAACACACCTCACGCTTTTAATCATAACTATATCATTCTCCAAGGTATCTTTCTGTATTTAGATGTATTTTAAAAAAAGGTCTCTCTCAAAATGCAAGCCTGTATACAGAACTGTCGAAAGAAGCTTGAATGTGTAACAGAGAAATACAGAAATGAGTAAAATAAGATGATGTTTAACGATGTCTCGTATGAGCACAGTAACAGACTGCTGAACTACTTAGATATTAATGTACTTGTATTTACCGAATGCAATACACTCCTCTTGAAGAGTCGCAATATCAGAGGCCTCGCCGAGCGATCGTTGATCACTGGATATACTTATTTGACTGGCTGAATCGCTGGTGACTATCAAGCGATGATGAGACGGTACACAATGGCGAATGCACAACAAAACACAACTCATAATAATAAAAACGAATGACATCTCACACAAGCGCACGCGTAAAAGCAAACCGAGAGTACGATTCAAAACTAAAATAAAGCATCGTGATCTTACATCGCATAAGTTTCTAGACTTTCGTTTGCAAGCGATCGGTAGATGTTAATGAGCTGCCATATCGAACAACAGAACATTAACTTCGTTATCAACTATTACTGGAATTATGCTGCTCACAATCACTTCTCGAATTCGAATACAAATGATAATTAATCTCGGAAGATTGAAAAAATGATGCATTCAGTATATGTTGTATATGTTACGTCATCCCATAAGTCGTGGCGCTTTTTTAACACGCTAACTGCATGACTTAAACAAAATATGAACATATATATACTGCTTACGGGACAACCTAATATATGTATACAAGCTAATGTTCCTTGGATTGGAGAAGAAAACGAACCTGACGATAACAAATTCACGGTGGAATCGTGAGCGACTGTGTCCGGCTGAGTAACTTGTTCTACTTCTTCTGCTGCCGCAGAATCTTGCACGCTTAATAATAGAGCCCCTAAGAAAAAAAGAAAAGAGAATTAACAATTGAAATTGCGAACGCTCCAATAAATCGAGTTTCCAACTCACCTAATAACATATGAGTATTCTGTGGATCCGTTTCAACTTGTAACGCGTTTATAAGTAAATTCATAAGTCTTGATTTTAATTGTGCGAATGTAACGTGACCCTTGTCCGAAATGATTGGATTCGAGGTGATCGGCAACTCTTTGATAGTCAAATTCTACAAAGGTAATGGTTGTAAATAATTGTGACGCAGATACGTAACGATATAAATATATATGCTAATTACTTGGAAGTGAAGGGGTAGCGCCAGCATCGATATTAATAAATGTATGGAGGCTCTACGTAGATCTGGTTTCGAAACTATGTTCGACTTTAACTTCAAATCTTTTTCCGGAAGAACAGTCTCCAATGCCGATATCACTGCAGGCACCAACACCTGTACTCCGTTTAGATCTAAACGGAACAAGTCCGCAGAATTTAAGAGAATGCTCGCTAACGTTTCGCCGCATTCCCGAGACTGCGAATAAAATGCGGAGTTAATATCACGTACATGTTTATGGGAACCATGTTCTGTAAGTATAGATGATTACTTCGTCAACTTTGAGACCGTGCTGCATCGCTTGATAAAATCTAGCTAAATAAACGGGTAAAATTTCCTCGCCAGTCTTTTTAGCGCAAAATATTCTACACAATGCACCCAAAGCTTCTGCTCTTCCAGATTCGTAACGATCTATGCAGAGCGTTGGTGGGACATCGTTAATTGGTTCTTGCAACGAACTGGGACCTTCGACGAGCACAGAAGACGGTCGTTTCGTCGCACCCGATGGTTCTGTATAATAATAAACGTACGAATTATTTTTCATCTACCCAACACATTTGGCTAAACGATATTTACGTGGTAAATTTTGCGACCATCCGTCAGTGCCTATAAATGCAGCCTCGAACAACCATTCCCCAAAAAGATGGAGTATACTGTTGCACTTTGGACGACCTGGAGCTAAAGGAGGCCTGATATCTTGGACCAAGGAAGTCATAGCTAAAAGTAAAACAATGAATCGTATTCTAATAGGTTCCGGTATTTCATAGAACTAATATTTACGAGATCTTACAAGTTGTACTCGAAGCAGAGGAAGGTCCAGAATTGGATATCAACGTGGACGGTGTGCTCGAAACACGGCTCGTCGTTAAACCGATTAAAGAGGCTTTTGGGATTCCTACAAATTGGAAAGAACAATGGTAAAAATGGTAAAACAATGGTTAAATTATCTTCTTAAGATTCTAATGCTTTGCTAAGAGAAGAATTGCTTTGTGAGAAGGTTTTAGAAATAATTGTTTAAATATGTATATGTATGTACAATTAATGTACAACGTTACTGCATCTCAAGCAGACGCTATCAGAGAAGATCGGAAGAGAAGTGCTGAATACCCTTAGTAACGGCAGAAGGTGTAACACTGAAACTTTTGGCAAGTCTGCGCTGTGTTGGAGGTGTAGGAGAAGGTTGTGTCAGGTCTTTGCCACTCGATTTGTCCCACCCCATACCCCCGCTGCCAATACTGGCAGATCCAGACGCCATAGAGGATACACAACACTCCTCCCAGCAACATGCCTGTGAAACTCCTAAAACATTTATGACTGCGTGCAACCATCACCAGAGATAGTAAGCTGTAGAAGTAAATGTGCTACTTTTGAAAATCGGAGCAGATCAAGAAAACTATTTTATCCGTGGAATCGACGTACAACCTATTCTTATAATTAGACTGCGGATCTTTATGCAATTATGGCTCTTTAAAATTTTCAATAAATGCTAGGGTATAAAATACGACAGAATTTAGTACGACATTAATTTATTTCAGATCTAAAAAGGCTACTACCACGGAAAACAAGATTCTATTTTGTTCCACTTTCTTTAAATTCGTCTACAAAAATTGAAAATTGCATAAACATCCGCAGTCTACTTATAATTCATGTAAACGCTAATCGCGTGTCTCTGTGCACTAGAATATTATACAGAATTCAATCGACGGCATATATTTACTTACCAAGAAACGCGTCAACTTGACCCGCTATACCTTTTATGGCTTTCAGAAATATTTGCGGTAAACTTTGCAAGCAAGGATGCTGACAAGGATCTATAACATTCGGGCTGGCAATGGCGTACTGTAAAAATGCTTGAGTTTGCGAAACAACGGCCGGTCTGCATAAATCGACCGGATCTCCTATAGTTCTTAAAAGTCGGTACCATGCTTGGGCGACCGCTTCATCCGACATCGTAGGCGGTACAAGCTGAGAGTCTTCTTCGCCTAAACGTGTCATTATATATGTTAGAAATCGTTAATATCAACGTTACGATTATTAATAACAGATTGACTAACTTATTTTTAGTTCTGGGAACATTGGACCATACATAATTTGCAATAGTCTTGCAGTGAGAGCAAGACAGACGCGATTCCATTGTTCTACCAACGCTAATCTGTGCCTCCATCGAAGACAGGACTCGCGTAGAGTACGCCATAACGGTGGTGAAGGGAAATTACGTTCGCACGCCACTAGCCACACCTAAAACAATTTTTTATGTAAGAATATATGCTCAAAAAATATTTTTTCATCAATGCATTATATACCTCTAAGAGTACGCCTAGAACTCTTTCGCATAATTGTTCTCCAGCATCTTCGCGAGTCGCAGGGGGAGCTAAAAGTGCATCGTTAATTCCAATAAGAAATAATAGTAGGCTTTCCCAAGTTTCCCTTTCTAAATTTGCAGGACCTCTTGCAATCTGTTGCAGTGTTCTAAGGACTCTATGACACAAAACAGCCTGTCTATTAATCGTATCGGTTCCTATAAATAATATCGAACATTTCACAGATGCAACCTATGTTACGACAAATATATAGAAATGTTCATAGATTAGGTAAGAAATGGTTCTCTTAAATAGAAATTACCTAGATCCTGATATAAAAATGGCCAGACTATGAAAAAAAAAGATCATTGCAGATTGTTAGATGGTTGATACTTCGTAATTTGATAAATATTTCTTGCTAGCGCCAACGGCTTTTGATTCGACATTACGTACAGAAGAAGAGAAAAGAAACGCAAAGCTGTTGATTTTACCTTCTCCTTTTCGTGGCACAAACAAATTATGGAAATGGCTTATGATTTTCCTGGCGTAGAAATTCGGATCGTCTATGATCGGTGCAGGTACACAAATCTTTGGTGTAGAGTACAATGCCGACAGCCATTCGCAATACACATTAACACAGTCTCTTACTGTGTCGTGTTCAGCCAGGGGTAAGGACAATCCGAAACATATTACTTCCATACACCATTGAACTTCTTTGTCTGAACACAACGGACTAGGTTCGGCTGCTTGGGTTATACCAAGATTGGCTGCTAGTTGACGCACAATCGACAAAGCTACTTCTTTTCCTGCTCCAGGAGAGAATTTTTCTAGGACGCTTTGACTCTCTTCCGAACCTTGTTGAACTAAAATGCTTAGAGAAGCCCATTCGGAATACATTCCTCCTTGGGAGTCCTAAAATATGCAAGACGGTAATATTATAATACTATAAAACGATTGGAAAGAAAAGAAACAAATAATTTGGAACGAAAAATTACCTTAAGATTAACTCTATTAAATACGCCTAAATTCATAGATTACTATACGCTTTCGACGTCCTATAATTAAGAACTAATAAAGAGAAAGTAAAATCTCACATGTATCTTTTTAACCTTAATTACGATAGAGAGTTGTTCATCTTATATGATATGTGTAAAAAGCGCACGATCTAGTGCAAAATCATACATAGTTCCTTAAATTGTTGATATTATCAAATCCATGTACATATTACAAACTTTGACATTTGGATGTATATTATTTGACAGGTAGACGCACCGCCATGTATATAGCAAACGCGAAGGCCACGATTTCTATTGGTCACATAGATACAGTCGTATTTGATAAAGATTGATAAATTAGGAACGGTGCTTTATTTCTCCCTATGAATATATCCCTATAGTAAACGGTTTTATTACTAGACTGCGGATCTTTATGCATTTATAGGAAAATTGACTATATAGATGAAATTCAAAATTGTTGGAAAATTTTTAATATTGAAGATGTAAATATATGATTTCTCCTCTAAAACCCCATTAAAATCATCAAGGAAAGAAATAACATCCAATTTGGTTTCTATTTCTTGCAATCTATGTATATAGGTAGGATAATAATTTCTTGTAATAATAAAAGATAATAGTAAAAGCAAAAAATTATTGTATTTTAGAGCAGAGAGAATAGCTTATAAAGCGAGGAAACTTGATATAACAGAAGGCGTTAGAAATGAATTATATATATCTGGACGTAGAATATATGAAACGCTCGAGAATAATGGTGATTCGCAAATCAGAAATTCAAGCGGAAAGACAAGTGATTTATTCGTTGTATAAAATAGATTTTGATTGGATGATTGTCTACCGGTAAGGTAGGGAACTTTGCTTGTTGGCTCTACCTACTGGATAGGACGACAAGCACATATTACATACAATCCTGTGTATTGTATTGCTCGTTTTTTTGTGTATGGTATGTATCTAAATCTTGAAACGAAAAACATCGACAGATGGCTCAAGATCATGTTATGACTAATATTTTTAGTTGTACTTATGCAGATATATAAAAATCTTGCATACAGAAGGAACAAGTGTGAACACGAGACTGAGAATAATGAGCGTAACGACAATGTTTCCGAATCGAAATCGAATTTGAGAGTTATACTTTCGTAAATTTGTGCATCGGGGATAAATAGCGAATGAAACATGGCGTTTGTTTCTTTCATATGTTCCGAAGATATTGGCTCTTGATTTTTTTCCTCACGAATTTACAATTAATCACGACGAACGGGGCTCCGATGCGTTGAAGCTTCATTTTTCTATCGCAACGTTTTACCGAAACCGTGCGAGAACGGTCGATGATTATTTACCATACATGCCTGATAACATTTGGAGAACATGAAGATTGATATACTTACCTGTGTCTATTGAGATGTCGAACGTTTCCGAGACACCGAGGAATACAACATGACGTCCCGTAGTTACACAAAATCTTACAGCCGTAAGGTCGCCAGCGTGACGCCTGGAAGCATTCAATTCGATAAGCTTTTTAGGGAGAACAGCAATCGACCTTCCGCTGCTAAATCAGCGGGCACTGTTGGAAAATGGGGTATTACATCTTTCACATCTATCAGAAGCACAAATATCAATGGTATGCTTTTCCCATTATCAATCGCTGTTGCATGTATCACTACGTTGTATATCGCAGACACGCATGTATACATATATGTAGACTACGGATGTTTATGCATTTTATAATTTTCGTAGACACAAATTTTAAGAAAGTGGAATGAAATCAAATCCCATTTTTAATGAGAACAACCTTCTAGATCTAAAACAAATAAAAATTGTACAAAATTCTATCGAATTTTATATTCGAGTCCTTTTTGAACATTTTTAGAAGCCATAAATGCATAAAGATCCATAGTCTACATATATGTATTGTTAGACTATAAATTTTATGCATTGTTTCCAAACTAGTAAACATCTTAACACTTTGAACCAAGACCAGCTGTTCTTCATTTGAATGCAAGATCAAAGATGTTAGTCTAAACTAAGATAACTCAGAATACCTAAAATGCTCTTAATACTTGTATTGCTATCAAGCTTTCATCGCGTCTTCAGAAAGGAAATAATTAGAAATTATTTTGCATAAAGATCTGCAGTCTGTGTGTCGCATATATACATATATATCGATTAACAATTATCTCTGGTGCCTACAACATCCAATTAATACAGATATTCATGCGAATTTGTAGAATTTATTTCTTATATAATGTTTACGCAGGATGTTCGGCAACAGATGGGAGAAAATTCAAGAGGCAATCCTTTAGGACAATATAAGATGAAGATCAAGGATATTAAAATTGTTGCCGGACACCCTGATATATCTACATGTAATTGTATTTAAGAAAAAGCATAGTTTTCCGCAAATATTATGAGCGTTCGTTTGTTCGTAGGAAGAAGAGATGATATTCACAACACGTTCGGTGCGAAGAGAATAAAGCTCGATTATGGGAACCAGAATGCCCGCGTTACTTCCGGGAAAGATCCGTTTTCGTTCGAAACTGATCCAGACAATAAACCGGACGTAGCACCGCCGGCCGTTAAACCTAAGAAGTTTTTTAAGAGTAGAAATGTTCCACCTCCGACAGAAGAATCTCGCCAGGATGTGGCAGTATACAAACAAGTACCTGATTCACATTACGGACGAACGCGTCCGCAGAAATCCGCTCCGCAGCCGCAGCAGCCGTCAGCGCCGCCGCCGCCACCGAAACAATCTTTGACGAAAGTGTCGAACGCCGCGGCTAAGAAAGTGGTTGCGGAAACTGTAGATGCAACCAATAACGACGTAACTCCGAACAGAGAGGAAGGTAAACCACCAATCGTATTGAGAATATGCAAAGGCACAGCACGGCTAGTGTGCGCGAACGTTCAGGCTGCTCCGGAGCCTGAGCCCGAGACATACAGGATTTCAACGCCGCTTACGAGTCCGACGAAAGCAGACGTCGAACGTAAGAGCATTGCCACGGAAGTGACGAAATCGGACCCTAAACCAGTCCGTTCCCATCAACCTGTTGTCTCGACGGTTTCGATACCTTTAGAAAATTCCGAGATGAGAAGAACCACTCGTAGTCGAGCGAAAAATCTACATTTAGACTTAACACCAGCCCCCGTCGTGTCCGCCGCACCGGTAACGCCGAATTCGCATAGTTCTGGTCTTTCTTTAACCCTTAGAAAATCGGTCACCGATTCGAACAACACCTTAATATCGCATTACGATATCGTTAAGACTGATTGTGGTTCGACGTATGCCTGTAAGCCAGCGATTGAACCATTGATTGGGCGTGATCAACCACTGCCAACCACAACCCAAGAATTGATCGACATATTGTCGAGCGATTCTGATCCTATGCAGACGAGACCAATGATAATAAACGCGCCAGAAACCGAGGAAACCGCCGGAACAGTTCCGGACGAGGTTCAACACTGTTCAATAGATATCCCGACGAACGAGGTGATCTCGGAGCCTGCTCCACAGCCAGAACCTGCTTCGCAAGATTCTGAAACGGTTCAGGCACCAAAACCGGAACCGGAACACGAGCTAGGACCAGAACCTGAACCCGAACCAGAACCGGATCACGACGTGGAAACCGAACAGCCGCCCCGGGTCACTGACAACGACACAGCGACAGCTAAAACTTTAGTCGATCAAGATTGGTTTTCTGGTAGCGACGACAGCGAAGGTGTTAGCGGTAATGCGGAGAGCGACGCAGCTTCGCATGTAACGAGCACGGTGGCGGAGACTCAGCCCCAGAATGCACCGTCCGCAGCTGTTCAAAAGCCTGCTACCAAAAAGGGTAGTATTTTCAAAAGTCGCTCTACAGGCGCAACAAACGGAAATAAGAGAAGGGCGCTGTACAAACATAAATGGTGCGATAGCGACAAAGAATCGAACGCCACGGATACTGCTACTGCTGGTAGCAATACGCCAACCACTGCTTCAGGATCCCACAGCAACGCAGGGCCCGTAGAATTCGAGGAAGAATTCGATACTCCGCAACTGACCAGAGTTGTCACGTATCCTGAAGCTGTTGCGGGCTTTGAGGATGAATCCGATGCTATAACCAGCGTGCGTTGTGGCAAAAAAGTCAAGGGTGTACGTATATATTTGATAAGAATGATGCTTTCGATTGTGCAGGGTGTATAATGGTCATCCGTCCTAGGAGCGAATCTGCAAAAGAAATTTCTACACATCGAAAAGAGAAAAAGCTTGAAAGGAAACGTATGTCGCAAGCAAATACTTATTAACATATAAGCTGTTGAAGTTTTTGCAGAATTTGAGTAGAGTTATATGTACAGACAAAAGCCTACTACTACAGTTCACCTAACCGTGTCGATGGGGCAGAACATAATCGTGTGCGCGCCGCGAAACAAACGAAATTTAAAGGGACATAAACGAAATTTAAAGGGACATTCGTAGCTAGGCCGGTATCAGGTCATCGTCCCCCTGCCTGTTCAAATCACAAATTTGAAGTTGCAAAATATGAGAGGAAACCTTACACATACGAATACTAAACCTACAAGTTTACAAGTTTTTCAGGATCTTCTGTTCCTCCGTTGGATCCACAGGAGACTGACATTTAGGCGCGCGAATACAATCACTAAACACTACGCAACACACTTTCCAAAATCGTGACAGCGGACGAGAAGAAGTTACTCCGACCACGATCAAAATAGTACTGCGATTGTCAACTCGGATTTTTCGTGAATGGTCAAGAGTGGATTTAGGTGGGGAAATGTGGCTTTTGTTAATTGGACGCGGTTGTGCCGAAAGGACTTTAGATTGAGGAGTGGGGAAACTGTCAAAGAAATTACTTTTCTTATTGTCTTCGGTCGCCAATGGCGTGATTTATCTGCCGTAAATATTAACCGTAAAATAATAGGCCAGTTCGGAACCGATCCGCGTACTTTTTTTTTGCCAGGTACAACGTCCTTTTCAGGTATACATACGATTTTTTTCATTTTATTTTACAACTTCAAATGTATGATTTGAATGGGCAGGGAAACAAAATGACCTTTTTTTTCTGTTTACGAGCGCCATAATGATGACGGTCGGGAGGTGGGAGTGTGTCGGCTCGCTTATGCAATACCCACTAAAAAAACCCCATAGCTCGAGGGCTCTCACCCGTTTCCTCAATCAAATTTTGCAAAAACTTCAACAGCTTATATCTTGATAAGTATTTGTTTACGACATATGGTTTCTTTCAAACTTTTTCTCTTCTCGACGAATAGAAGGTGTTGATGTAAAAAAGTTGCTTTCACAAATGCAAGTTTCTTTTACAATCCAGAGGTGTAGATTCACCCCTACGACGGATGGCCATTACTTTTTATAGACCCTGTACAGTATCGATGAACGAGATGACAGCTGCGCCAAAAGAAAATGTTAATGTAAGATTTATTTTTCAGTTCTACACTGTAGTAAAGAATGTGAAGAAAGCACATCAAATTCAAGAAAGCGGAGAGTTTCAAGAGTTTAATGACGATGTTGAATATATATTAGACACTTTAAGGGAGAACAATCCGAATGCTACTCGTTGTCTTTCAGCAATACGATTAGCGAGCAAGTGCATGGCACCTGCGTTTCGGATGCACGTACGTGCTCATGGAACTGTCGCCAAGTTCTTCAAAGCGCTTCACGACGCGACCAAGGATCAGGTATGTATCTACATGTAAATTCAGTTACCATGAAATGCGCTTGTATATGTTATAAATATAAACTTCTCAAGTCCGAAAAGTCCAAGGAATATTATTATATATTTCTTTTCTTCAGAGCCTTGCTTTGTGTACAGCAACAGTAATGTTTGTATTAAGTCAAGACCGTTTAGCTATGGATTTAGATCGAGATTGCTTGGAATTAATGTTAAGTTTGTTAGAATCCGATGCCAGTCACAAAGATGCACTCGATGATTGTGGCCTTAGCGGGGCAGAATTGTTAAAAAATAGAGAGAAAGTGCGCCAATTGTGTGCTGATATTCAAGCTCAAGGACACGCGAAACATTTAAATCTTGATAATATAACCGTAAGTATATTTTTCTTTGTGATTTGCGATACGAAGCTGATGATAGAACAATTATCTATTCATTTGTTCATTTATTCATTAGGTTGGTCAACTAGCTATGGAAACACTTCTTAGTCTTACATCGAAACGTGCTGGCGAATGGTTTAAAGAGGAACTTAGAGAATTGGGAGGATTAGAACACATTGTTAAAACAATCAGAGATTGTCACCGTCATATTAATGCTCAGGATATTACGAGATCTGGTTGGTCAGATCCTTTATTAGACAAATTACGTAAAGTTGATAGATGTCTACGTGTATTAGAAAATGTGAGTAAATGATGAAACGGTGCGGATAGATTCTGCTGCCAAGAATTATGCTAAATGTATTCGATTATTCCAGGTTACTCACATGAACGAGGAGAATCAAGTATATTTATTGAAATACGAGAATGGAGTTTTAGTCAGCACATTAGCGAATTTGTACCATCTTTGCGGACAAGAAATTCCTATTTATCCAACCATAGATCCAAGTGATAAAACCTCTACTGGTGCTGTTATTAGAGAATGTCTGTTTGCTATTATTAAGGTTCTCATTAATCTTACACATCGATTCAATAGACAATGTAAGTCCACGCGTTGTCGTAGTCTTTCGATGTTGTAATCTTTAGAGAGCTTTATATATTTTCTAATATTTATGATGTCTTTCAGCTTTCGGAAGCAAATCAGTAGGATCGCAAAATGGGGTTTTGGATTGTAGTTTGTATCTTTTGTTACGCGTTCCCGAGTCACTTCCCGAAGAAAAGCGTTTCGATATGATGATGTTGGCGTTGATTATGTTGATAAATTTAGTAGAGCAATGTGATGATAATAAACAACTTCTCATCGAGTCGAGAGCTCCGCCGTCTCCAGAAAATATTTTTGACGGTAAATATCTAATTAATCGAATGGATCCAGCGTAGTTTTTTCTACGTTGATTATTATATGATAATTCATTTCCTTTGTTCAGCATCTGAGGAAAGCGGAGTCGAATCTTTGATCGACCTTTTTTACAAACAAGAGGAATTAGCACGCGCCGAAGAGCAAAAGACAGATGCTATTTTGGACGGAGAAAAAGATTGCGAGCAAACTGAGACTGTGTCAACCACAACTAAATCTCAGGAGGAATTTATCGAAGAAACTGTTACGAAATGTTTGTATAAACGCTACCGGACGATACTTTGAAGTTACTGTAACGTACAGCGCATCGAGTATAATATAATCTTTTTCTTTCCAGTATTACAAAAAGCGGGACGTCATATGGAACATACTTTAATAGGGGCGTACGTCGTCCTCCTACTTGGTTACTTAATAATGGATAATAAGGTGAGTAACTTGGAAAAGAACCAACACTGATTCGTCGTGTACGTAGGAATGTTTACTAATGACAATGTTTACTGTTCCAGGATTACGAATCGTTGGTACGCAGTAGACTTCCAGATAATAATTTTACCGCTATGGTGTCTGTACTTCAGAAATTTTTCAATTTCATGAATCTAACGGCATCGGTAACTACTCGAATTATATTTTTTAATGAATATCGTCTGTAATCGAGTCGAACGGATATAATTTTGATTTGCTTGTTTTTCTAGAATGAAGTAAGTAGTTGCGGAATCGCTGCTACCGAAAAGGTGATTAAGTTCCTAAAGATGTCGGATGCCAGAGTCGAGGAAGAGAAAAACGAATTACCATTACCAGCATTAGAAGATCCAAACATAATGCTTGATTTATCTTCGTCTTGATTGATATCTTTTACAACCACGTCACGTTTTCTATTACCCTGGCAAGCAAAGAGAGCCAAAGTTCTATGTGTCCAACGAAGGGAATTTCTATCGCAGTATGGATGGACCTGTTTCATATTGACCATATATTTTGATATATATTTATTCACTTACGTAATTTATTGCTGTACCTTACATTAAATTGACTTATTTCCTCCCTAGTACCAGTAACACGATTAGACATTAAGTGTAAGTTGTTAATTAATTGCGCAGAGAAACTAATATTATAAGAGACGCGCTTTGTAATTACGCATACAGCTTACTTAAGTTCTTGGCTGGCGTGTATGTATTATTATCGATTAACTGATTTAGCAAATCAATTACAAATCAAT
Source organism: Lasioglossum marginatum (assembly GCA_028455795.1). Classification (NCBI taxonomy): domain Eukaryota; kingdom Metazoa; phylum Arthropoda; class Insecta; order Hymenoptera; family Halictidae; genus Lasioglossum; species Lasioglossum marginatum. Next base: position 4,990,475 of record CM052268.1, read on the forward strand.
ATTTGTTCTATTTTGCTGAAAGATTTGGGTCCGACGTGAACAACGGGAACAGAAAGTGTGTGTAAACATTTCGTCGGATTTCAAGTTTGTTTGCTGTAAGATAACGCATAAATTTTCCCAAAATTCTCTACCGATTACTTTTAATCTACCATGTAAGCTCTTCATTACGTGATTGGCGAGGTGTTGGGGTACATATCGTGGCCCGATTAAAATTTTCAAGATAGCATTATTATGTAAGTTTATTTTAATATTAAAGATTATACTATAAGCCTTGTAAATGAAAATTTATAAATTATAATTGTATCTTAAATTCACAGTTTCCGAGTTATTGGATCCCATTAACAGGCGCACCATTTTACGAAACACCTTTAGTCGCGTGTTTTGCCTGATAAAATAAGGGAGAAAATCAGACATATTTATATATAGATATATGTGTATACAATATACATATATGTGTATATATATTATATTATATTGTTATGTATATGCAATAAACTAGCTTCGAATATTATGAATCTGTAAAATAAAACATTTTTTTAATAAACGTTCAGATACGTTGTGCATTAGTGGACCAACGTTTCATTCTCTGTACACCCACGCGTTTCGCTTTCTATTAATTCATACAAAATAAATAAAGGTGGAGAAGTCTACACGCGTTCATTAATTTAAATCGAATATTTCGAAAGATGTTTTCGATTAGACTTATCATTCGCTGCTAACTTCAAGGATGTTCTACCAGTTGTATCATACATCATACTTCTGAAGCCTGAATTGTTCGTATTTACGCTTTTATAAATGCATACGATTCTGAATTCTGGAAAGCTAATATTGAAATAAACACATTGTTAAATGATACGTGGTAAAACTATTTAATGTCGTTTCGTCGCAATGCAACTTCACTCGATACCACTATTAGTATACTTCAATGAATGATTTAATATCGACACACTAACATTACACAATTGTAAGCACCGGCAGTAAAAACAGTAATAAATAATCATAAAAACATGTTGTCCGTACGACATATTCCAAGGTAAGCGTCGACGCAAATTATGTTAACGTCTACTAACTTATTTGTAATAGTTAATATCTGCTAACCTTAACATTCGTCGTGACAACTATTTAATATAAATAATTTTTGTACGTACTAGAACGCAAATTGCGATACCCAACAAATGGATAAGCATTGTACATAATACGGTTCGATTAAGTTCGAACTCATCTTCATCGGATTCGTCTGATTCTGATAGCGATTTAGACTCCATACTCCCGAAACAAACTGTGAAAATGGCTAAAAGCAATAGTAATGCAGAACAGAAGAAGGATTTGGATTTATACGAATTAATAGATCATTACGTGCAAGTAAGTATTTCATTCTTCTCGGTTTAATGAATTAAGACAATTTAGTTTCCGTTAAAATGCATAGTAACTCTATGTATTGCTTTTAAAGAAAGCACCTACGAAGCAGGTGGATATCAAGATAAACGAAAAGGATAAAACGGATCTGTTAGGTGGGTGTGTAATCTATTTTGGAATTAATAAAACTAATTGTTAGATTTTCTCTATAGTATGTCTTTTGTGCGAATCGGTAATAAATAACGTTTCATTTTAGAGCATCGTATAATGAAAGCAGCTGAAATATTAACTTCATCTGTCGGAGGAGATAAAGAGAAAATCGTTTCGTCGTTGCTATTTAGCCTTTCCGCTATCAAAAGTAAGGGACCTACGAAATCTACAGAGCCGACGTGAGTATATAGTATTTGTAACAAAAAATAATATTTCTATAGTATAACGTATGTGTAATGTATTTCACAGCAGGGAATCGAGTGAATTGAAATCAAAAGATGCAGAAAAGAACACGTTAAAACATGAGAGATTGAAGACCAAGACGAGCAATGAAAATAAGAGTAGAATTTCAGAGTTTAAAAGCTACACGAATAAACGTGGAACAACAAATATAAAAATGGAACGAGACTCTATAACTGAGAGATTGTTAAGAATGGATAAGGAACAAGAGAAACCTGAAGAGCCATCCATATTTAAACAGTTACTACAAGAACAAAAGAAATCTGAAGAGCCATCCATATCTAAACAATTACTACAAGAACAAAAGAAAGAAGTATCTATAAGTAAATTCTTGTTACAAAGGGAAACATCCATAACTGAAGAAGCACGGAGGAAGAGTCCGACACAAACGAAACCTCCAATGCCATCCATAATTGAACAATTGTTAAAAGAAAAAAAGAAACAATCGTTTACGAGTAAAGCCGTGCCACAACAGAAATCTCCGGAGCCATCTGTGATACGACAATTACAAGAACAACAGTATACGAATAATGCCTCGTTACAAAAAAAATCTGAGCAGTTATCCTTAATTGAAGAATTATTAAGAAAGAGTCGAGAAGAGAGTCAACCTCCGTCATCGGAGAAACATCAAAAGCAAGAGGAACAGCCATCAGTAATTAAGGCATTGTTAAAGGATTACCATGGGCAAAGAAGCTCAAGACAAGAGAGCCAAGAGAGAGAAGAGGGACAAGAGAGACAAGAGAGACAAGCGATGAGACAACAAGAACCGTCTATAAGCAGAATGATGTTAAATCAGGTTAAACCAAGAAGGTCCAGATTTGAAACTAGAAAGCCAAAGAGAGATTATATGAAAAGAGAAGGAGGTGTATCACATCTGCATTGGATTCTGTTCGATGACGATGTAGAAGGAGAAAAAAGGTTCGATTTGCAATAAATAAATATATTTTCTCACAATCGTAATATTGAATTAACTTTAGGGGCCAAGAGGATATGAGTACGTATTCTAAAATTTTTGGTGAAATCAATATACCATCAAAGGCTGTTGAACTCGATACATGGAACACGTGCGAGGAGAAATATATGAAAATGATTACCAAGCATTATCCAGAGAATGGATTTCAAGAAATGGCTCAATGGACTGAGGAAGGAAAAATGTGGAACTTCCCTATCGACAATGAACAAGGTATTATCATAAGAATAGTATTATTGTTCCTCGTAATATATTTTATGAAAAAATCTATTTTTCAATCATGCAGGAATGGATGAGGAACATAACGTACATTTCTCGGAACATGTGTTCTTGGAACGACACTTGGCAGGATGGTGTCCACCTAAAGGTCCCATACGGCATTTTATGGAATTAGTGTGTATAGGACTTTCGAAAAATCCATACATGACGGTTCAAGAAAAACACGACACCATCGTGTGGTACAGAGAATTCTTCGCAGATAAGAATGATTTATTGAAGAAACTAGGGATCTCGGAGATAGAACAAAATGCAGAGAAACAAGCTCAACTGGCTCAGTAATCTTCTTTTCTGCGTATATTGATGAAAATGCAATAAAGTGAGGAACTTGTACAATCAATATTCCTGTGTATTCATTTTCATTCCAATTTTAAAGTTAAATAAACATTGGCGAAATAAAGTTTGATTTTTCGGTTTACGGAAAGAAATGCTTGGCAGTCTCGATTAGGGCTGTTACTTTTCCGAAGCTTCGACTCTTCTAAGATTCGAAGGGAACTTCGAAGTGTACGAAGTTGTAAGTCGTGACAAATAAAAATATAAATAAAAAATTTGATAGAATTTTCACAGAATATATATACAATCAGATGTAAAAAATATATTTATTGTACAAATAAATTGTAAACAAGATTTCATGAAAACGAAGGAACACAAGATTAAACAAAATAGAATATATAATCTTCTAATAATTTACTACGGAGGTTCGAAATTCGAAACTTCGAAAGAAAGTAACAGCCCTACATATGTAAATAGTCTCCATTACATTCGCCTGTTCAATCGATGATTTTTAGGTTACGGTACAGTTAACTCGTGCAGATAAATTTTGAAGAAAAGGATGATCGAAGCAGAAAGTGTCGAGGATGAAAATGGATTGCGATCCGATGGTAGACGTGCTTTGGAATTACGACAAATACGCGTGAAAATGGGAGTTTTCGGACAAGCTGATGGGAGTGCATACATCGAGCAGGGTAACACCAAGGTTCTTGCAACGGTGTACGGACCTCATCAGGTTATGATTCATATTTTCTTTGAACGTATCGTTTACGAGATTAATTGTTTAACGAATTATTTTACAAATACAGCCGCGAGGTTCTACCGGAAGATCTTCGAGCAGTGTTACCAAAGGCATAGTGAACTGTCAGTATAGCATGGCAGTGTTTAGTTTGTCTTCTGGCGAACGTAAACGAAGACCAAGAGGCGATAGGAAATCGCAAGAAAGATCGCTCCAATTGAAACATGCTATGGAAGCAATAATACATTTAGAATTATATCCACGCTCGCAAATCGATATTTATGTAGAGGTGTTGCAAGTAGATGGAAGCGAATACTGTGCATCTGTAAACGCAGCCACGCTTGCTTTGATAGACGCTGGAATTCCCATCAAGGTACCATATCATAATTTGTTCCATAGAACAAAATTTCTATTTCGTTTGTCGCAATAAATCTCTAAGCTAAATTATTTATTTTATAGAATTATGCTGTGGGTTGCACTGTAACTCTAATCAATAGACCAACCGTAGAAGACGAAGATAAAATGCTAGGAACAGGAGTATTAGATGCAAATTATGTAGAAGAATGTGCTCCCGGTGTTACCTTGAATGTCGTCGCGTTACCGGACAGCGATAGCACATCCAAGGATGGTTTCATAGTGGTAGCTCAAGGAGCAGGTCAACGTTTACATTTATCGAATTTCGAATCGTTAAAGAAACGTGTCCTGTGCGGTTGTCAGGACATCAAAACTATTTTAGACAATGCTGTAAGGCACCATTTAACAGAACAATCACTTCCTTCCCTCTTTCATGTTACTTCGGATTAAAAGTAATAAATAGACTGCGGATCTTCATGCAAAATAAAAATGTTCAAAAATTGATTTTACCCCTTAATCACATCGTTACATTAAAAACAACATTACAGTATTCTTAAATTTATCTAATCTTTTACCGTTTTATATTTCACCCAGGCAATTTCTTCATAAATGCATAAAGATCCGCAGTCTAGTAATAAAACATTATTGCCTGCGAAATTACAATTTTACGAACAATGTATTTAAATAACTTTTCTCATAAAACATTTTATAAAAAACGTATTGTAAAAAATTGTTTCTCTTAAAAAAAATATATATGTATATATGTATATATATATATATAGATTCTCCTCATTGTGTGGTATACTTTACGTTTACTCTGTACAAATCGATCAAGTCTTTCTCGTGATTCACACTTTCGCACCAGGGTACCTTTCCATAATCATTCCCACTCCCTGCAGGTTACAGAACATGGTTACACAGAAGAATTTAATTGGCCATTATAAAGAAAGAAAACCATTATAAAAGTTCATTTACCTGTCCGCCAGCCGCGCAAGCAGCGATCAATCCAAACTGTTGATCTTCTCTAATAAGTCGATTGGCTGTGTGAGTTGCTAATCGAACTCCAGTTGCTGCGAACGGATGACCGATCGACAAAGATCCACCCCACGCGTTCCATTTACTAAGATCAGGAGTTCCCACTTTCGTGGATCTTCCTAGATAATTCTGTGCAAACCAATCGGAATCCAACGCTTTCAAATTCGCTAAAATTTGTCCAGCGAAAGCCTCGTGTATTTCCCATACTCCTATATCTTTCATGCTTAATTTAGCTTTCCCTAATACCTACGATAAATTTTATAATTTTACGTCGAATACCGAGTATATAAAATACGCACGAAAAGTGAAAATTTGTAACCTTTGGTATTGCATACGTTGGCCCCAATAGCAATTGATCAACCGGATCTTGGGAAACATAAGTAAAATTTCTTAAGTACGCTTTCGGAGTAAGGCCGAGCTGAAGAGCCCTTTGTTCCGTCATGATCAAGGCTGCAGAAGCTCCGTCGGATAAGAAGGAAGCATTAGCAGCAGTCACACCACCATATGGTTTAACAAAAGCTGGTTTCAATTTGGATAACTGTTCGAGTGTAGAGACACGAATTCCGTTATCTTTGTCAACTACTTTGTCCACGTTTGGAACTGCAGAAAATAATAAGGTATAGTATCAAGAAACTTTATCATTTATTACTAAACCGTTACTACCTTTGTAAGGAGCTATGTCTGTAAGATATCCCTGTCTTTGCGCATTAGCGGCTAAAGTATGCGAACGTAAAGCATACTCGTCCTGTTCCTTTCTCGATATTCCAAATGCTGCAGCTAATCTATCGCCACTGTGCCCCATTGTTTCCCCGCTCGAAAATTCTGCCACAGCAGGTAACTGTAATCGTAACAAGATAATACAGTGCAATCGATACTTTTTAGAATTTCATTTTGTCAAGAGGCGACTCACTTCTGGCACAAAGTGCTGTGGCCTAATACTACCAAGCAGAGACAATGTTTGCCCGAGGGTCTTCGCTTTGTTAGCTTGCAGCATCAAAGATCTCATACGTCTATTATGTCTGATCGGTATATCTGACATAAATTCAACTCCACCAGCAACAATTACATCGTACACACCGCAAGCAATCAGACCCATACCAGTTGTAAGAGCTTGATTGCTACTGATGCATGCCATTGTTACTGTGTGCGCGGGAGTACGATCGCTATAACCAGCTGCTAGAGCAGCTTCTCTGCCAATATTGGATGTCTTTACTTCTTGTATAACAGTACCATAAACTATGTATTCCACTATTTCTTGAGGAAACTGAATTTTCTTCTGTAAGGCCCTGGTAAATTAATAAATAATACAATGATATATGTAATAAGTAGATCCTGGGTTTTCAATGGAAAATAAAAGTATAAAATTGACAGTCTATTAACATGTAACTTACACCAGTGAATGTCTTGCGAGATCATACGGCGTTAAGTTTTTGTAACTTGTTCCAGATTGCAAAAACGGTGTCCTAACACCGTCGACATACACAATGTTCTTGGCAGCATCGTCTTTGGTCGCGTACGATTTATTTAAAATTACATTCCAATAATTTATGGCAGCTCCTAATGCATAGAATAAGAAAAGTAATTTAAAAAAGTATATTTTTTTCGTCCCCAAACGAAAAAGAAATACTGCTTGATCCATTCAAATATTGGCAAATGTAACATAATCAAGCATCTCGATACTGTACTTTGTACCCGTATTATTGAAAATATCAAACTGTATCACGCCTAGATCGTGTTCGATTAAGTATAATGTATTTGAATTATGAATTAATTAATCGTACCATATTTACTGAATCCCTGTTTCGTCGCGACGCTATTCTTCACGAGCGAAAGCATCTTTGTTAATTAATTGAAATAAACCAGTCCTTATATTCAACGCAGCCACTGTATATGTCAGTTTATCTTTTCGGTGCAACAGGAACTGGCACGGAAGAATTGACACTACGTAGTACGTAGTGACCGAAATGACCGAAAGTAAGTATAGTGCTTAGACCTAGGTATATATGGTCTAAGGTATAGTGATTGTCGAATGTTTCACAGTGTTAGCGGTAAATTTGAAAGTTTCTTTTCTTTTCAATATATACGAATTTTTATAATAAAAGAATATCGTGAAATAATATTACGAAGAAATACCAAGTACTTGTCGAATGAACTGATCGAAATAGAAAAGATTTTTCGCGTTGGAACAAAAAATATTACAGTTATAATATCTACGCAGCACACTCACGGAAACAAAACACTTCTGCGCCCCACAGTATCCCCAATTCCCATCTATACTGTACGGCAAAGGTCGGCAAGTAGTGCTCGTTTTGGCCGATTTTCGAAGACCACGCCCCCTTTTCCTTAGATGAACTAGGACTTCTCTGAGCAGGCGCAGACTGCACGACTGCAGCGCCACAGACAAGCACGTGGCCGGCGTGGCCCCACTCTGTCAATACTGTAACTTGCTGTAACTGTACGGGTACTGACGAGTACCCGAGTGCGCATGTGCGAGAAAACTGACAGATTTTTCCCGCGTACGAACTCGCGTGTACGAACAATTCTCGCATGTGTAACAACAAAATATTGATTTAATGTAGTTTCAGGATGACTTTAGTGCGCTCCATTGTGGAACGTGAAAGAGGATCGGGTAAATGCATTGCAATATATTAAAAACCGCGAGAAAATCGAATGAAATCTAGATATCCGTTGATAGGTTATATATAACCCACGTAGCGTCGTTGTTAATCGAATTGTCAATTAAAATACCTGCACGTTCTACCAGGAATTTTCATACGTTGATTCACATTTCAGCATCGATACGTGACTACGATATCGCTCTGTACCGTTTAAAGTGCTATCAAAATGATGTCTACCGTGGTATCACGCCGAATACGAACGAAGTCGATTATAATCCGGAGTCGCCGGTTTTCGCGTGCCGATTCTGCACTACAGAAGGCTACGAGGAAATACTTGCTTTAGCGAACGAGGACGGAGAGATCGCGATTCAAAATACTAATGCTCAAGCGGCGTTCGATCGACCGTTGGGAAGAACTCAGGTATTATTATTATACTATTAGCGAAACAGTTCTACGAGCAGTACGTTTTGCATGAAATTTTCAATATAAAATGTTATGTTAATTACATAGAAACAAAGACATTTCATTTTATTTCCAGGCGCACTACAATGCAATATTTGACGTTGCCTGGATGCCTGGAGAATTGAAATTAGTGACAGCGTCTGGAGATCATACTGCCAGATTATGGGATTTCTCTGGTTCTGCAATAAAACAGATTGACTACTTTTACGGTCATACAAGGAGTCTTAAGACTGCTGTGTTTCGTTATCAAGATCAAGGTAATTGTGTCATGATCCTATCAAAAATATATTCCCAGAAGTACTCATCGATACCGATTTATTTCAGCTGTGTTCGCAACAGGAGCTAGAGATGGCTCTATAATGTTATGGGACATTAGAGCCAACCATCATGGACAACATAAACCAGACAATTGTATTGCCAACGCGCATTACGTTGGATTCATTGGCAACATGAGGCAGAGACGAGCGATCAATCGGGCATCCAGAGCAGAAAGTATTACCGGTTTAGCATTTCAAGACGATGTTAATTTATTGTCTTGTGCAGCTGGCGATGGGTAAATTTATCGATATTAACATCCCTTGCGAAAGGAATACAGTGTTTTAACAACTGTTATCTATATTACAGTTTGATAAAGGTGTGGGATTTGCGTAAAACTTATACCGTTCACAAGAAGGAACCAATAGCTAAGCATACGATGAACTATAGTGGACACAGTAAGAGAAACGGGTTCTCGTCGTTGTTAATATGTCCTGCCAGAATCACGTTGTACGCCAGTTGTATGGATAACATTATATACGCGTACAACATATCATCGTATAATCCCAATCCAAGTAAGATTCGCGGCGACGAGTTTGTCATATTGAAGTAAACAAATGTTAACGTGTTTTATACATTAGTTTCAGAATTTTATGGCCATCAGAATCGTACATACTATGTTAAGACTTGTTTAAGTCCCGATGGACGTTACATAGCCAGTGGTTCTAGCGACGAACTTGCATATATATGGCGAACAAACAAACCAGGTGCACCGGTAGTTCAACTCTCTGGGCATACGGAAGAAGTCACTTGTATCACTTGGTGCAACGTTGGAGAAACCAAAGTACAAATAGAAATTTCACTAGGGTAAAAGGTACCAGTTATTGGATATTTAGTGACTTGGAAGTTTTTTATTAATTTGAAGGCATTCTGTAATTTGTTTTGCATTATTTGTGACAAACGATCGATTATCAACCTGTTTCTGTATCGTCGAATTTTTCTGGACGATTTTGTTAAAAAGCAAAAGAAATATTAACAAAGTTTCGGTCCTATTTAACGGACACAAGAAATTTTTGACAACCAATTAATTAATTCATTCTTTTTTTATGCTGTAGCATAATAGAATTAAACAAACATTATTGTAATACTTTAGATTTATATACGAAGGGGAAAAACTTCCATGTTATTTTTATTAATTTCTAAAAAGTTTGTTTTGAGTCCGATAATCGGGTGGGGCACGGTAACTGCCACCTTTATACCCTGTTTATTTTTCTGCGCCGTCAGCGTTCATTCTATTTACACATGTATTTCTGTTTTTCATTAGATAGTAACATGTTCCGACGATTCCTGCCATCGGATCTGGAGAGTCGGCTATGAACATAAAATAGAGAACGAGGAGATACAAATACGCGGCCACGCCGAAATCGTTAATACGAAAGATCCGTTAGAGAGTTTGAAATTAGAAACTACGCCGACAATTTCCGAACGTTGGGTTATGTCCGAGGAACGTACTCCTGGATCCGACACCACGCCTAGTACGTATTCGTAAGACAAGTCTTCTTACACCCAGACATTTCTATGCCAATATGCCGAGACAATTTAAACGGTAACTTTGTCGTTGCTAGGTGCCACCCCTGGTCCCAGCGATGTTATCAACCAGACCGAAGCTAACACTCGACCGTGTCACAGACTGAGCAATTCTGTGAAGAGAACTTACTGTCAGATGATGATGGGATCGCGGTCCGAAGGAAAATTTCAATCGCATTTGTCACCGATACACGAGAGCAATGAATTGATCGCGAAACGAGCTCATTTAGAGAATCGTGGTGCGCGGAGATTATTTAGTCCGTACAACGACAACAGTCGATTGCACAAAGGCTACGAATCGGACGAGCCAAGCACAAGTTCCTCCACCGTGGAGAGGAATAACGAAATCGTGTTTTCTCCTACGTTGAATCTCCCGAATTTCGTAATCGACGGCACGGCGCCGCATTTGCTTCAAATGTCCCCGGAAAAGTACAGAGAAAACGTCGATTGGCTGACCAGAATACGAAGAGAAAAATTCGAGCTCAGACCAGGAAAATCAGTGTCGGAGAAATTGACTGGCGTTGCCGCAACACCGGCCAGAAGAAACAGTAGATCACGATCTACGGAACCGCAGAAAGTATCAAAATCGTCGAAAAGCTCGGCACCCTCGTTGTTGAACTTCTTCAAAATTACGGGAAAGGATAGTGAAACGAATGCGTGTTGCGATGATGTTAATAGTTCTACAAAGTCTTGAAAGAGCTGGTTTCTCGCACATAGTGGGATTCTATCTCGATTGTTTCGTGCCTATAACTCTAGAAATATATTTTTATAATTGTAGTGTAAGATTACATTCAACACGCGCGGACCAATGAATGTGATAAGAATTCTAGTGCACTTCGGAAGCAATAGATGTAAAACAGTACCGGAACTTCATAGTGTCCTACACTGTAGGATATAGGTATACCTAGCATAACCGTGTGAGTATTACAATATAATATGTAAAGAAATAGATTATATACTCAAAAATGTCATGTACACATGACAATAGCATAAAGTACCTTTTATATACGATAATGATAATAAATTATTTCTTATAAAAATGTATGAGTTGGGGATATAGCGAATTTTTTCCACCATTGTTAATAATGTGCCTAGCATATCAAAGAGTCAGAAGTACAATAAATAGATCACCACTTTATTTAAATTATACATCACCTTTTTATTAACTTTCCAGTTCGGGTGAAAACACTTTCACTGCCCGTGAAAGTAGTTTAATTTTCACCGACTTCATTTCGTACTCTTCATCGTCGATGTACAATGTTTTTTCTTTGCTTACCTGCAAACAGATTTAATATAAAAATAATAATAGCTTATATAAATATCTGAGTAATTAAAGTTTACCTCTTTAGGTATTATTTCAATGTCTTTTGCTTCTAATATCTGCTTATACAATAATTTGTTATCGGTCTCTTGTTTCCATCCTTCAAGCACAAAAGAGAAGTACCCAATGTCTTTTGGACCTGTATCACGAATATAGCATTTTATTTTTTCGTGAAAATAAATTGTTATATATCTTTCCAATTACCTATTTTCAATTTCAAAGACGGCGGCGACGATGGAGCTTCCGATTTCTCTACATTGGAACTTTCTATGTGCAGTTCGTTCGTTGATATAGGCAACTCATAAGGAACACCACATTGTTCGTTTACTATTTTACTATAATCGATCACTGGGAAAGTTAATCAATATTATAAAGTAAATTGTCGTATCTTTAACACTTCCCTATTAGCAAACGTATCTAAACAAACCTGGTGTGCTCGGTCTTTTTGGAACAAATGCATGCCACCACCTCTTATTCGTGGTAAGAATAACAGACTGATGACAAGAGGAACAGCCATCGCATGGATTAGTATACTTTATCGTTGCATCACAGTTCCAATTTAACTTATCTTTATATCCATTCAATATATAAGTTGCATATCTGTAATGGGCATAATGCAAATAAAACAAACATTGACTAAATCATCAATGAATTCGAAATATCTGTGTTTACTTTTTTAAGGGTCCCCAGTACCAATATTTTTTAGCAATAGTATGCGCATCTTTCCATGCACCCCATTCGATCATGCCCATTGCGTAAATTGGCTTCACCGGCTCTTCAGCATTTTCCTACAACGATAAGTATATATTGTGTAGTTTAATATTTTATAACTGCGGATCTTTATGCATTTATGGCTTCCGAAAATTTAAAAGAAATGCCAGAACACATCCTTCAACAGAATTTAGTCAAATTTTGATATATTTCAGATCTACAAAGGCTACTATCGCTGAAAATGATATTTTATTTGGTTCTCCCTTCTTAAAAATCGTCTCGAAAAATTGCATAAACTTCCGCAGTCTATTGATCGGTTTGAATAATTACTAATCTAAGCATGGTAAACGTACTTCGATCGGCTCAACTTCGATCATATCCATCATTTTGGAGTTCTCGCGTATAACTGCCATTGTAGCCTCTACTAACTGCCTCACATGGGATAAATTATCGTATTCGCCGTACATAGTATTTGCAACCCTGTTCATCTGTCCCAAAGGTAAAATACCAATAGGACATTGTTTAACTGAATTGATATTGGAATTACATTTTCTAACTAGTCCCGTCAAAACGTCTGACAAGGTGCCATCTCCTCCTGCTACTACGATGGCATCAGTCGGCGTATCCAAGTCCATTATAATTTTTCTAGCTTCGTTTTCCGTCTTGGTTTGTATCACCGTCACAGCTATCCCTGCCAAGTGCAGCAAAGGTTCGCAGTACTTTGTAAATAGTTTCTTAGCTTTTCTACAAATAGAAACGGTCGTTAACAATCGAACGAGCAATGAATATATTTTATTAGTACATAAACGACAAACCCGTTCTTCGCGTTTGGATTTAAAATAACTGTTACGTGTCGATTTTTCATGTTTGTCGGACATGGAGCATCGCCGTACCGCGAAGCGGTTTCACAGTATTGCCTCATTAATTGGTCCGTTCTAAAAGAAAGAAAATATTTATCAGTAATATGAACAGGAACAAAGTCAAAATTGATTTTTTAATGGAAGACTTTGATCTTACTCGTACGCATCTTTGCTGTAAGAAACTCCGTAAGAGAAGGCTACGGCTCCAACGACAGACTTCTTCCAATTATTTCTAATGGTCTGAAGAAACTTTAATATCTTCGCCATTTTTCTATTTCTGACAAAACAACGTATACAAACATATACAAATATCACGCTGTATTGTTATTTCGGAGAACTTTCCTATAGAAATCATCGAGTTCTATCGCATCGATAACATTTAAATTCATCTCCTTTCCCGTAGAGCTTTCGTTTACGGAAATTAAGACAAATAATCGTGTAATTTGCTTTTCGAATCATAAACGTAACGCTGCATTTTAAAAGAATAATACGAGTATATATTTGATCGAGTCAAAATAATTCGACAACTATTCTTCGGGACCACGTGGTTTTAATCGTTTTAATGATACAGTATGTATACATATATGTACGTATCATGAAGTAAGAGTACTCTTACTGTATATATATTTGTGTTGCGAACCACGAACCTATGTATGTACATAACACCGAATACCGAATGTTGTGGAAAAAGGTTACTGAAGGTTACTTCACGATTTGGACGATGAAGTTTAATTCTTTGCATGAAGAGGGTGTCTGAAAGTTATCGAATACATTCGTTTCTCCCTAATTGTTTGTTAGATTATATATATTTAGTATATAGTGCAACTACGACGAATATTATACTACCAATCAGAAATTATGATCAGCCTAGTTCTTTTAGCACGGATTGCGGTAGGTGCAACATTTTCTATTCGAGACGTATTTAGCTTTTTCAACTATTATTTTTAAATCGCAGAAGTAGGATCATTTTGTCGGTCGTTCTTCCTCTTTTTTTCGTTGACCAGCTGATAGTTGACGAGAATAGCATTCATCATAAGTACCAATCTGGTACCAACCATTTTCGGTCAGGTAATGTCATTTAAAAAGAAACAGGTAGCAAATTTATGTAACGCGTAACAGTGCGAACGATTTTATTCGTGTTTCTCGACATTTATTCGAGTAACATTCGATATTCGAAAATGAAAGAACATTTCGTACAGCTGTGTGTGATGTTCTAATAGTGTCGTTCGCCGATTTATTATATATACGTATACATTGTGAAATGCAATTAAATCCGTAAGACTTATAGCCGCGTCAAGATTTTCTAAATGTTATGTTATTTCTGCGCTGCTACGTCCGTGCTACGTAACAATACGAATTAAGTATAATTTTAGATAATTGCACCGATGAGCTGCGCAAATCGGGTAAATCATGAATGCTCGTACTTTTCACTATTTTACGCATTTCTTACTGTTTAAATATTTTCTATATAACAAAGAAAACAATTCCTAAAATTGTTCATATTCACCCGAATGCATTAAATATATTCCTATCTGCATTTATAGATGATGATATAGCACAGAATTCAAAAGATAGCGACTTGAATGAAACTAGAGCCGATTGGAAGGATGAAGAAGTCGGTATAAACGAGGCGAACGTAACAATAGAAACAGTGGAGATGCCAAATGAAATTGAAAGCGAAGACAAAGCGGCACAACAAAATGCTGGAGACAAGAAGAATGCCTCCGAGGAGAATAAGAGCAAAGAATTTACCAATGTCGATTCAGCCATGTTAACAGAACCATCCACTTCGCAAGACAACACCTTGCCTTGCTTCGACAACGTTGGATCAAGCAGTAGTGAACAAAACGAAACCAAGGGATGCATTGCCAAAGGTATTATCAAAATCCCATGTATATGAGACTAGTATGTGTATCCCCTATTTTGTTTGCTGCCAAACACAATCAACAAACACCCAGATATGAGTGACATTCTTCTTCGTCAAGTTCCCATTTGTAACACAAGAATTTACTGCAATAAGTACAAATATAAATATACAAAATAAAAATATTAAAAATATACATGTCAACACAGTTCAAACACATTTGTGGTGATTTTGGACAATTGGTACAATACATTGTAGTCTTTTTTACATTTTTTCTCGCTTCCCGGCATTTGAGAATTTGTCTCTTCTTCTGGTAACATAGAATGCAAATCCTTTCAATAAACTTGCCCCGTGGATTTTTACGAACTTCTAAATGGTAAGATGCCTAGTATCTTCCAAGTACGACCATTCTCTAACTATAAGTTACCCGAATTTTCTTATTTGCTTTTTCTTTAATCACTATGAATTACTGTTTTCGTTTTTGCGCTCCGACTATCGGATTTGGGCCCCACAAGAAACTCGACCGATTCACACTGGGCGACCAACGTGTTAATTGGTTGTAACAGATGTAACTTTATTTTACAGATCGAACAGACAGTAGCGGTGGAGTTTCGATGGAAAGTTTTGAAAACAGTTCAGATGAGGATTCTGGTAGACAGAGGCTAAGCCAAGGTGTATCGAGCCCGTCGATATCCGAAGATGTGGATTACAACCTCGTTCGCGTGAACAGTACGACAGAATTTAATAAAATTAAATGCTGGCTGGATGACATGAAGGAAGATGATGACATCACTAGCGACAGTTCTTCGGATGATTTGGATGCTGTTCAATTGAGACATAGTAAGCGATTGCAAGATCTATAGAATCCATATAAAGTCCTTTAATGGTATATATGTAAATGTAGCGAAAAGAGAGCAGGTTGTGGGAAGCGAAGGAAGATTCAGAAAGTTTCTATCCTCAAATAATGATTTTTGCGACATTGACGATGATTCGATAGGTACATATATATATACATGTGTAGGTATATTTTTAATTAGACGTAAATAGGTAGGTATAGGTAGGTACATTATGCGACAAGTGTTTATATTTTATTTTGATGTAAGGATACTTACTTTCCGAAATAAAATTCTGGCTTGTTTTAAAGCAAATAGACCGAAAGCCAAGTGGTCCGTGGTGCCTGAGCTTACTTCTCGTGAACGAGGTTGCAACCCACTGTTCCACCGAAGATGTTACGGTTCGTTGCATGTTGCTGAACGTCTGAAAGTTATGCAGGAGCTGAATGAACATCGGGTAGTTATATTTGGTGAAAAGAGAAACCACGAATTCTATCGTGAAGTATTAAATGTACTAATACGTGTTTTTACAGGGCTGCGTGAATGGCCTAAATTTTAATCAGAAAGGAAATTTATTAGCCAGCTGTTCCGATGATTTAACTGTGATCGTATGGAACTGGGCAGTAGGGAAGAAACGACACGTTTTCGACACAGGTCATACAAGTAATGTATTTCAGGTATCTACGAGCGTATATTGATTAAATTGTATAGAGTGAGCTGAATATTTTCCATAATCGGTACATATGTTTCAATTATGGAATAATGTATTTATTTTATTTGTTTAGTGTAAGTGGCTACCGTTCGACGATAATTTTTTAATAACCTGCGCTCGTGATGGCCTTGTACGACTATTGGATATGAATCGCGGTACATCGCGAAACGTTGCAACCCACGATGCACCGGCTCATAAACTAGATATTCTCCCAGACTCGCCACACATCGTATTATCTGCCGGCGAAGATGCCAAAGTGCTGTCCATCGATATTAGAGAAAATGAAGCAACGGAGTACGTGTTTCCATTCAAGCAACTTCTTTTCTTTTTTTTAAGTTGTTCATTCGGTTTCACAATGCACATGAGATTGGTTGCGTAGATTGACAGTCGTAAAGGATGGCATCCATAATGTGAGGCTGTACAGTGTTCATTCGCATCCTATGAACTGTAACGAATTCTGCGTCGGTGGATTCGCGCCCGAAGTTCGAATTTACGATCGACGAAAAGCGTCCACACAGCTCCATAAACTTTGCCCTGCACATCTGGTACAGCACTTCGATTCTAAGTAAAACTTTATTGCTAGTTCTGTTTGACTGGTTCGTGATCGATTGCAGATTGGAAGCCCGGATAACGTACTTGTCACTTCTGCTGTATATAACTATAATGGAACCGAAATTCTGGCAAGTTACAGCGACGAACTGATATATCTATTTGATGCGGTCTCGCCGAAAATTGGAGATTTCGTGCACAGTTACGATGGTCACAGTAATACTATTACAGGTACGTTATGCAATGTGTTTTGAATAGTTTCAAA
The DNA here is from genome assembly GCA_028455795.1 of Lasioglossum marginatum. Lineage (NCBI taxonomy): Eukaryota > Metazoa > Arthropoda > Insecta > Hymenoptera > Halictidae > Lasioglossum > Lasioglossum marginatum. The sequence goes on from CM052268.1 coordinate 5,007,962, forward strand.
ATTACTACTAACGCCGTCTATGTAAAACGACGGTGATGTTCGGAACTACACTGTGCCCAGTCACATTTTCTGTGCAAATTGGAACTCCGTGCTGTACATAGTACATATAAAAACTTGACTTACGTGTTTTACAGTAAAAGGCGTGTCTTTCTTCGGACCAAAAAGTGAGTTCGTTGTATCTGGATGTGACACTGGAGACATATTTGTTTGGGATAAGGAATCGGAAGTGATTATCAATTCGATGGCGGGTGGCAGACGAGGAGTCGTACGTACTTGCGTCAATTTAATCGAATTGTAACGATAAATACTTATTTAACGATATCTTATTCAACAGGTCAATTGTTTAGAACCACATCCGCATGTTCCTGTTCTTGCCACAAGCGGGCTGAGGTACGACGTGAAAATATGGGCTCCGTCCAACGTCCATGCTCCTACTACCACTTGGGAACACTCGTCCTTTGTATGCATACCAAACAATGTATCCAAATAAACGATATAGTCAATTTCAATTTCACACTTGTGATTTTCTTTTGTCTTTTAGGTGATGAATTTGCGGGGTGCGAAAAGGATACACTTCGGGGACAACACGTGGTACATAGAATACGAAGACAATCCTGCGATACTATTTGTAGATTAATTTTATGAAACTTCCGAGAGTACGTAGTCGAAGAAGTTGTTTTTTCATACTGGAGATTAATTGATTCATATCCGTTTGTATTACGAAATATAGCGCATTCAAAATAGCGATGCCGATCAGGACGATGATAATGATAGCGATAATCGTCCGCATAAAACAAAGACTGCAATGTTATTCGTATTCGAGGTATCGAATGAGACTGTTCTGCTGTTCGTGAAATTAACATTTGCACGATATTTTCAGAGATAATTAAAACATTAAAATTATGGTGAAATACATACTGGAAATGAACTAAAACAGTTCTATGCCCCTTTCTCGATTTATGTTTTTGATTTCGTTTTTCTCTTTTTTTTCTACCAGAGCGATAACTTATATACGTTATATATACATTATATAAATCAATTCTTCTTCTTATTATTAATATAATACTTCTGTAGTTGTAAGGGTCTAATGTGCGATAAAACTGTATAAAGACTGTTGTTAAGAACGTGTACAATATTGAGTGATAATAAGGAACAATACAGTTCTATCTATTAAAGTTTCATTGAACATACATGTTTATTTTTGCCCATCGGGTACAGGTAAAAAAAATTGAAACTTTACTTCGCGAATAAGTTGTTCAGTTTTGTAACTCGTAGCGTGTACATTTACTTACTGTAAATAAAAATCGATTAAAGCGTTCAAAACTGCATCACTAATACTTTCATATATTAAAATATTTATTTGTTACCATTAACCAGCTTAATGTACAGCAATGCATTGTTCTTGGATGATTCGTTCCATACAAGTGAAAGTAATTCGGTCGAAAAAAAAACAAAAAAAAGAAAGAAAGAATGCTAGCATTAAATATGAAAATGTAATGTATCACCTAGCAAATGTATAACATGAAGTAAAAAGATTTTTAAAGGACGTAACGTGTTTTAAAAGATACCGATCGAATGAGCAAGAGCTGCGTATATGTGCAACGTCGTGGTACCTATTATAAAAGTAGTAACAGCTTTAACAATCAGTGCTAACCACGGGCCAGTTAGGAAAAGTGTAGTTAGGAAGTCCAGGATCAGCGATCTATAGATTGTGAGCACAAGCATGCCAATTACTACAGGAACTAAACCACGTTTCAAATCGTGTCTCGACCACAGCCACACAAGCGTCGCTGTCGTTATATGCTGTACCTATGCATCAGAAATGGAATACATATATAAAGTAGGACTTTTGTTCGACAACTGTAAATGTGTTAAGGTAGTAGACTCGTTCCACATTTCTCAATACTGCAAAGATGGGGTTTTTCAATATTCAGAAAGCGCTAGATAAAAAATCTAGGCTACAGTCGTCTTCAAAAGTCCCATTTTATGTTTACAATTTTCTACAGCTCTACTTCTACTCTTACCGCTGTCAATTTCACTTTTACACACACTCTGCTCTCACCCAACGCTCTAACCAATCCCTCTGTTTTTACGTTTACGGGGAATAATTTGCATTATTCGACTTTATGCTTCCAAATAACGCAAATTAAGCCTCATAAACGTAAAAATAGGACTTTTGCCTAGATTGATCTTTCATCTAGCACTTTTCACTACTGGAAAACCTCATTTTTGCATTATCGAGAAATGAGAAGGCGCATCCCGTACCCTTGCAATCCTGGAAACGAGACTATCCCCTTAACATGGAATTTAACAGCGTTCGATACTTACTAGGTTAATGTTAGATTCAAGACTTTCTTGAATGTATTTCCAATCAAACTCTGCCCCCCTCGCACCGACCCACAATAGAAGGAATCTGGTAAGGAGTACCTCGGCTCCTGCCCATCCGATTCCAGCCGTTAAAACTTTAGCATGTCCCTTACCAGGAATACTGTTCAGCACTAGAAGGATTCCTACTAAATCAGCTAAATCTATGGAAGATTTTAAGAATTCCTGAAACGTGATATGATTAATCGTTAACAGAACTCAACGGACTAACAATTAAAATACGTACGCCTACTAAATCGAAGCCTCCTTCTCCGACGGTATCAGCTGTCGGAAAAAATGTGGCGAATGCCAGCATTTTTACTAGTTGGGTGAAAATATAAATGCCTCCTGCTTGAATGCATTTCCAAAATGCTCCGTATTCAGACCTGAAAGTTTGCGATGCGTTAGTTTCATCGTAAAATACTTCTACATATCAGGCACAGCCGCAGTTGCGGTTAGGTTAGAATGTTCTTGATCGTACTTACAAGCCGGAATATTTGTAGGTGAGGTAATACGGGACGTAAACTAAAGCTAAACAATTTCCGAAATGGTATAGTGTCATTTTTTCGATAGTATTATGTTAATTTCATTGGCATATCATAAATTATGCACTAGTAGACAACTCATGATAATATACAGGTGATTACATGCTCCATTTCGCTTTAGTTCGGGCGTACAGCGTAGATGGCAACATGATCGCGTTACTTGTCCTTGTTTAGTACATCCGCACTCGTTATACGTTCCCAATACAAAGTTGGCTCTGCAGTTATTAGGAGCCGCATGAAAATAGTTTCGAAAGGAGGCTTTACAAATCGAAATAGCGCCATCTTTCTCGCACAATCAACGTGAAATTGAAAAATTGTTAGAAATTAACTCCGGCTATATTTTTCGCGTTACCGTCACAATTCTGGAAATGTAAATGAAACGAGTCGAGCCAGTCAATATATTGACAATTAATTTCCTAACTTTACGGGCACAATTAATGCGATTTTCTGATTAACCACTCTAGACGCTGACCAACGTTCTTATAGCAATTACAGACGGACTTGCGTTGTTGTTAATTAGTTATCAACAATGGGAGAGTTTGTGCGACAAGGATAGCAATAGCCGAATCGTGCGTGCGACCAGTGGCGCCGTCCGTGGCGGAACACTGAAACTGCAAAGAATACCGACGGCTGACTGTAATTTACTGTTACCCCCGCAGTCCACTGTCGGTATCATATGTGAAGCAACTTCGGCGATTCGCTACAGGTGGCGCCACCGAAACTGCCAGGCAAAAGGCGCGCGTTTCAATTAATGTTTGATCAATGAAAAAGCTTCTTGCGTGTCTGTTCGGTCGGTTAACGAAATTTCCGAATCATGGTGAGATTAACTACTGAGTACATCGACAGAAAATGTTCCCAGGCATTGTTAAGTAAATCCCTCAGCAAGAAAATAAAGAAGCAGGAGCTGTACAACACGACGCACTTGCGTATGAACAATAACTGTATAAGCAGCATCGTAAGATATCCTCGTGACACACATGGGCAACGATCGCACGTTCAATTTCGATACTAATCAAAAACCCACGTTTTCTTTTCGCCACAGGGAAATTTTAACAATTACAAAAACCTTAAGGTGATATACTTGCAAAATAATAATATATCAAGCATAGAGAATTTACATTTCGCATCGAATCTGACCCATCTGTATCTACAACACAACGCGATTCGAAAAATGGAGAATCTGGACGCGTTCGGCAAACTTCAGGTTTTGTACTTGGGATACAACGATATAGTTGTGGTGGAAGGACTCGACAGCGCGGGGAACTTAACTACTTTGGATGTAGAAAATCAAAGGCTGAGTCTTGGAGAATCATTGTGCTTTGATCCACGAAGTGTACATACTTTATCCGTGAGTGCTTGATTATGTTTAAGTCGAGCGACGTTACACAGACACATACACGCACGCACACACGCGTGAGAACCCGTTGTTATACATTCTTTTTAGACTTGCTTACAAGTACTCAACATCTCCGGTAACAAAATGACATCTCTAAAAGACGTCAAGAGTTTACAGAAATTAGAGATTCTAGACGCCAGAAACAATCTATTGGAAGATATCGACGATCTCACCGAGACCATGAGCACCTTCATCTCGTTGAGAGACTTGTCTTTGCAAGGCAATCCTGTAACTCGGTGTTACAGATACAAAGAAAATCTGATCGCCAATAATGATACAATAAGTGTGTTTATTTGTTAGACACGGTTCTATTTTATATATCTACGACGTTTATACTTCTAGATATATTATTATGATTATTATTATTATATTATTCACAGGAAACTTCAATGGGAAAACGGTCACGGATGTGTGCCGATGCTTCATGAAAAGATTCAAGATAGAGAAACACCTTTACCGTAAGAAGAAGTCTTCTAGAGATACATTGGATGAAGATATTACAAGTAATCGTTTAATTAGATTCCTTACAACACGTTTTTCTAGGTGGTATAGTTTCGTTACCGCAACTTTCGTTTTCTAGGTTCATTGAATCTACCGCTAGCACTGAAGAAATCAATATCTAGGGCAATGTTTCAGCACCCAGGTCCGAAATTAGCCGTTACAATTTCAACCATTGACGTTATGCCACCACAGGTGTTTCCACCGTGGAAAACAGGTATAACAGGGGGAAAGAACCGCACGAGCTATCGTAATACAGTCAAGTCGCGATCTAAGCAGATTCTCGGTTCTCTGCTGTGACAGAGATCGTGAAGGGATACTATCTTTTTGTGGGCGGGTACCCGAAGTCGAAAACCGAATCCGATAAAATCGATTTTACTCTTTCTTCAATCATTATTGGATTGAATAGTAATTACAAAAAGGAAGAGGAGTTGAAAAATTGCGTTCTCTTCGCAAAAATTTAAAATGAAATAGTTTTTATACAATGCGATGCACTGTTTTCTTTTTTTGAAATAGATTTTTAAAGTTTGATTTCATTTAACATAAAATACGAAAACATTTAAAAATTTGAAAGAATACGTATGAAATGAGATCGAGGAATTTTCGGGTCCCGACCCGATCCGAGTTTTCCCCTCCCTACTGCGTACCATCAATTAAACCACTAAATACAGTTGAAATTATATCGTGTTTAGTGTCATTTTAATCAGAGAAAAGGCTACAAATAATTGAGCTCCATAAAAAGTTCCATAAAAAAAATAATGAAAAATAAATAAATTTTGTAATTGGATTAATAGTGGTTCCTTGGCCCCTCGCGAGGTACGCCCCCAGTGGAAGGGGTAGGCAAACTGGCTTAGATCGCAAAGCTCCGTCTGGCTTAGATCGCGATTTTACTGTACGTACAATATATGTATATATGCTAAATCTATCGTTTTAATTAATTTAGCGCCAGGTACAAAAACTATACGACAAGGCCATGTGACACCAAGGCCATTCTGGAGTAACGTGATTAAAACGAAACAGATGACTCGTGTTGTGCGATCCTCGTTGAAGAGCAAAGCTATTCAATTACCACCGATCACGCAGCCCCCTAACATAAAATAAAAGAACAGCTTTGTTTTCTTTTTGTGTAACATTCAATACATTTGTCATTATTAACTTTCATAACGTTACAACAACAAATTATACATATATGCATGCAAAGAAACAGATTCCTTCGATTAGATGTGTGTTCTTATTTATTAATATTCTTGTTTAGAAAAATTATTTATAATTCATTGTGTGGTTCTCATTCAGGTTTAGTCGTTTTATATGTATGTATGTATATGCTATTAAATAACTACCATAAACACTATCTCGTTAATGCCTGCATGCCGGAAAGTCGTGTACAAAAAAGTAAAAATAAAAATCCTACGATCGAGTTTGCATCGAAGAAAAGTATATGGCGAAACACGTGAAAAGAAACACTGAAGGCGAACTAATTACAAAACGATATTTTGTACAACTTTCTAGCACTAAGGCGGCTATTCTATCATACGAATGTGCATGTAAAGTGACAGTTTTCTTTTGTATAGCTGAACTAAAAAACGTACATTGAAGTTCATGCGGGTGAAACAGCTGTTCAATTGAAATATAACGAATACGTGCATAGAGTAAAACCCAGACCCGGCGCGGGGATCACTATGATATTATAATTATGACATTATAAAAGTATAATATTACGTTATCACTGAATAAACAACAGAAATATCAAAGTACAAAATACTATTAACTACATTTGTACACTGCTTGAAGACGTTATGCACATTATATTGTATATATCTTTAAAGATCAGTTTTCTATACCAACTAAACCGCGAATAGAAGTATACGAAGTTGATACAATATGTAGAAAATGTTTATTCACGCTCGGCGAACTCGCTGAAAATTACGCAAGAAATTCTTCAAGCAGAGCTAGCTTTCATAAAATTCTGATTACTTTATGAAGAATTAAATAAATTACTTTGAAATGACGCAGGCATTTACAATATATACTTGTTAGTCGCTATAAGCATGGAATGTTAGATTACACGATAAGAACAAGTACATAAATTATAAAATTACACGGTACAAAAGAAACGAGTAGAAAATGAATTTCTTATTGGTCGTAACTTCACTCGGTCTTCTATTATATCCGGAAAACGAAGCCTTGTTCCATCAAGTGTTGTATGCGAATTGCTCACGAATAATATGTTCGGGAATAGAAAGAATTAATTATTGTAATGGTTGAGCATTATCTTAAAATATCAGTTAACACTTCGAAATAAGGTGAGATTAATGAATCAATATATTTGAAACATTAGCTGCCAGCGTATAACAAACTAAACTTGAAAGACAAAATGCAGCTCGCACGTAGATGGACGATGATTATCCTTTGTTCCAGATCGACTATGATGATTCTCTCTTTATATATATATGTACTATCATGTGTGTGTGTTATCATTATCAGAATCCTTTGAAGAAATTATGTTTACTCCCCGGTGAGATGTATCGAACGTAAACAGCTAAAATCTATCTCGTTTCACCGAAACTAATGGATGTATCAAAAATTTGATTGAGTTACGTTCATGTAAAAGGTAGAAAAGTAAAAAAGATTAGTTTATAATTAACGCGTGAAAATATTTATCGTTAGAAAATAAATGCTTTGTGCAGAATGCAAGCGTAATATATATGCATATAGTATATCAACAGGTATATTCTCGAATAATGCATTTTCTTTTTAGAGAACAAAGGTATAAACAAGCCTCCTACAGTGAGATATGCATATCTTAATGCTGTGTCACAATTGCCGCATGTACAATATGTATATTATATTATTCATACATAAATATATATAAAGCTGCGGTACATTCTAATATATATAAATTTGTTTTATATATAATTTTATTTTTCTTTTCTTCGAATGAAAAAAAAAGGTGATTTAAATCTTAATAATTTTATTGTGGATTCAGGTTATCAGCCTTTTCTCAATCTTAGCATAATTCTTCGCGTCTCATAAAAAAAAAGAATTAAATAAACTATTGAATAAACGGAAAACCTTATTCGACATTGTAGTCTTAAAACTACAGGAGTTACAGCTAAATTTAGACACATACGCTGACCAATGCATCATAGCTCTTGGTATGAAGTTACATATACATATATAATTTATCGTCTTACTAGTATGCATTATACTAATAACTCTTATCGTTCGCAAAGTATAGAATTCAAGGAAATCTGCACAGCTTCCGAGTGCTCGTTTTAAATTATTAAATAAAAAGTGTACGTAACAGCAACGTGAATAATACGTATTGTTCCTTTTGTTCTAAATTGCTGATACTAATACTTTAAGTCGAAGGAAACTTTGTAGATTTCCAACATTTTCCGTCGAATAAACATAAGGGTTTTATGTGTACATGTATATATATATATATATATATAAATTTATATATATATTTTTTTCTATGTATATATTAATATTTCATATGTAAAAGACTTTGACTTTGTCACACAACGAACATTATGTAAAGTAATGATTACTAAAAAAAGAAAATTATATTACAAATAATCAGAATGTAAAAAAAGTATTGCATGAAAGCTCCAGTTAGATTCTAATTCGTATGAAAGCGATGTCGGAAAAGATTCTTGTGTGCCTATTGTCACTTACGTACTATATACCTTCCACCATTAGTTTTTTATATATTCAGTTTGGAATAATTTCTTTGTATCAACAGATTCATAAAATCACATTACACGTGTGTAATTCATGTATGTATACATATACATATCTATATATATATTTGTGTGTGTATGCACGTTATAGTGTTTGTATCTGTTAGACATATATATGTTTATAATGGTTGTATAATTCATCTGTGTATTAATAATATATATTTTAAATATCTTCGACTTCACAAAACACTTTTAAACTGTACTATTTCTCAAAGTTATTTTCGTTCTTCATTATACGTTAGGCTCGTGGATGAACTTTTTAAAAATAGAAATTTATATCGAAACAGAAAGCACATATTCGTGGAAGAATAAAACGAACAAACAAAAAAAACAGACAATTAAGCTTAGCATCGCCAACGGTTTCCAGTATAATATTGAACAAATTTTTGTATCTATACCAGTGACGCGATATTTCACTTTCTGTGAAACGATGTAAGTTTATAGGGCACTCTTATCTTTCTCTATCTATATGAACAGACCGTGATCTTTAGTTCACGTAAATACATACATGACTATGTATACATAATATGTATAATATATATTTATGCTTCGTGTATGTAAACGATACATACTCTGAATATGAACACTGCAGTTTATGGTACAAGGTACCGCGATTTTATTTCTCGTTAGAAGAAACAACATCGCCATCGATGTTCTTTCTTCGAGTAAACGACTTGATTTTGAATCAAGTTCAAAGCTCATGTTAGCGGGCAACGTTTGCCATAAGAAATAATGATTTCCAATTCTTACAGGAAAGATATTAATTTCGACGATATAAATAATCAGTTCAATTGTTCCTCTCGTGCATCGTACGAATGCAATGGTAATATATTAACAGTGACATATCGTTTTAATTCTCTAGTGCTTAACTTACCAGCGTCAAATCTTTTAGACAATGAGTGCCCTCTATTTCTTACAGAATTATTCGTACAACGCCGATTACTGCGCTGTTTGCTGTTGGATTTCGATTTTCTCAACTGTCATATCCGGGTTCATCGCGGTGGCTTCTTGAATCGCCTCTGCTAGAGCACGATCGTGATCAATGGGATCACCGTCCGACTGTATCGTTATTTTCTGTTCTACCCGGGTCTCTACAACACCGTCCCTCTCCGTTTTGTACTAAAAAATGAAAATGATCGAGTTGCAACACCTTCTATTTACTTGTTATGCACAGTAAAGTCGCGATCTAGCTCCCTGAGGATCTCCACGATCGCTGTCCCTTCGCCTACTCCTTCCACCGGAGGGCAACCCCGCGGGAGGCCCAAGGTTCGTGTTTACATGCTATCTTTTTCCACGTTCGGCATCCTTTGTACGTTGTAGGGTGTCACAAAATTATATGTCGCGGACATCATAGCGCGATTCTACATCCTCGATTTAGTAGAAAATGAAATAAGAAACCCCCACAAAATTGATCTTGAACGTGGATACAAGGTAAATAGAACCTACATTTTTTTTTAGAATTTTTTAAGAATATTAAAATTTTTAAACCAAAATTTTCTTTTAAGATTTCAGATTTTTAATCATTAAAAAATTTTGTTTCTTTTGCCTTGTTTTTCTTGTTCAAGGTCAATTTTGCGGGGGGTTGAATCGCGCTATGGTGTCCGCGATATAATTTCTATCTCTGTCCGTGTTCGGAACAGGCGATGGGAGCTAGATTGCGTCTTTACTTACTAAACTAATGATTCCTCGAAAGACTGGAGAATCTTACCGTGATCGTTTCAACGGTACGAGTTTTGCTGGATATTGTTTGAGAGCTGACAATCTCTCCCGTTGCGCTATACAAACCATCTTCGCTCTCAACAGCTACTTTCCTAGTTTCGGTTGCTACCAGTGGAACCGTAGTAGTCTCTGTTACATTAGTTTCCGGTTCTCCTTTCTGATCGTATGTCTCGGTTGTCTCGACACTAGCCGGATCGCCCTGAATCAAATTTTCCAGCAATGACATTTATTCCGTAGGAGAACGTAACAACAACTTCTCGTGAGTATACTTAACGCAAACGATATTATACGATATATTACAATGTACAGGTAACGATTAATGCGCTAAGAAGAGTACATAGACGATAAACGATGAACCAAAGGTTTTGAGTATCGAAGTTTTCTTGTTATTCCCGTGAAATATTAATTGGTAATACCTTAAAACCAGTGCCTTTCGAGATAATGATACGTTACACTTTCTCGACTGTTTATGGGAATGTTATTTTTTAGTATCGATGAAATGTTAACCGATGAGAACCAATGCGACAAACACATTTGAAATAATCAATCCAGTCAGGATCCAGTCAGTTCTTTTTCTTAGTATGCTTTTTAAATATATGTTACGTTGTGCGATGAGAATAATAAAAGAAAGACATGTACCTGAATGCAGATCCACTCAGAAACAACTTAAAAAAACTTTCTTGCAACTATATTTCAGCATTTAATTTCGCAGAAATCAAAAAACATCTCTGACAATAGCTTTCGATCAATAGCTAAGATCCGCTAATAAAATTATACGATCCCTGAAGATTTACCTGATAATATTGATTGTAGAAAGCCTGCTGATCATCTTCAAGGTCAATTGGAGTACCTGAATCATCGCTGCTTGAACTGGATGTACTGAGCCTTCGTGAGAACAGCTACACCATGCAATGTGTTAACCAAGCCGGCAAAAATTAATTACAAAAATAAATAAAAAAAAAATTAAATCGAATGAAAAAGTAGCATGGGTTAAATTTAATCAATTAATCAGCGTTATGAATGAGTATTACTGATAGTATACGCTGGTATCCTTTGTCAAATTACGAGATAATTCCGTTGGAACTTGTACACCTAACGACGTAACACAATCTGTTCGAATGATATCCTTCTGTTCGATCGGCGAAAGAATAAGAGAAAATATTCTTCAAGAAACAGCGAGCGAACGCATTTGGTAATGTTTTTCTTGCGCCGATCGTACAGCATCAACCAAAAATATTAGGTTGACAACTAAATTCGCGACCTTTTGCTTCGTAATTCTTTTGTTGTATCATTATAACCTCATTCAGTGACCATTCCTTTTGAACTGTATATCAATGGGAAGCTCTGAATTTTGCAATTAATTTGATATAAAATACTCGTGCTTAAAAAATATATATAAATGACTTTGTTTGAGAAAATGTGGAGGTCGCGAACTTAGTTGCCAACCTAATATATATGATAATACATATGTGGTGGTGTCTTCCGTGAATGCTTACATGCTTCAACCATTATTAGTGAGCTATGTACGCTATCGCAGAGTTCGGAATCCGCAAAATTACCTGTTCACCGGACAGAACGTGGCTGGTTGTTCGGACTTCTTGAGTGACCACTCTCTGCTCCTGTCTCGTCGCGCTGGTCGCAGTCGTGTGTGCTACAGTCTTTTCTTCTACCTGATGTGACAAAAAAATTATAAAAAAAAGTCTCGCACCAACTCTGTAGACGAATTTCTCAGAGTGTTGTGAAAAAGATATGTACGGTTAAGTGTACGCACGTAATTGCGTGAACAATGTACAAACCTGGCTGGTCTTTTGGTTCTTTTCGAGGTCCTCGTGCATGGTAGCGGTACGCGTGGTGACAGCGGTCGCTGTCATGTAGGGAGCTCTACCGTCATCCGATGCCTCTGCCTAAATACAACTACAAGGTGACTAGTGTCTCATAATAACAGAACGGTATATGATGTGAGTGCATATGAAATTCAAAACGAATATAAGAAAATCAAGGTGTGTATGTTCGGTCGAGTCTTCTCGTTCTTTCTTATATCACTGGTTTCAAGATGATTGCAGCTTTTTTTACACGTGTACGGTTTTCGATGTTTGCAACTTATACCGACAAATAAACATTTACAGCATGCGGTACACAAATACTACTGAGGATCACATTGCAACACATACAATACATATCTCCGGCAAACTAATAAATATGCTACAACGAATAAATTCAAGGAAATAGTTCTGGAAATTCAAACGGTACGTTGTTCGAGGAACAACAGGGGACATATGGAGGACAAACTGTGAAATTGAACGCGTCCCCAATAATGTTGTCAGATTGTTCCGTGTTATCTCCTGTGATCAGTGCAGAAGTGTGATTGAGCTTAGAGTATCTCGTGTTACTTGACAAAATTATATCACCTTGTTAATCTGTGTGGAAACGGTTACTTGGCCTGTCCCTCCTGGCGTCAGATCCTCAATTTTCTCTTCTATATTTTGCGTGACTCCTTCCTGATCCTTCACCACCGACTGCTTCGTGGTTGTCTTCACAATGGTCGGAGCGGTGCTTGGGAGCGCCGGTGGTTTCTTCGTTTTCGAGACGACTTTGTTGGCATCCTGTACTTCTTTCAAGATTGTCTCGCTGTTCAACGGTTGTCCAGTGCTGGCGAACACCATGCCATCCTTCACGAACGCACCCTCTTCCCCGAAGATCTCTTGGTTCATTGGGTTCCCAGACTTATCGTATATCTTTCCATCCTTGACATAACTACCATCGTTCGAGAATGCCGCCTGGCTCACCGGTTTCCCATCCCTGTCGCACAGCAACCCTTTGCGCACCGAAGTGATGGTGATCACGGTGAAATATTTATCGACAGGCTTGCCAGCGGTCGAGCAAACAACACCATCTTTCACAACGTTCCCATCGGAGTCGAAGGTCGCCTGTTTCAGCGGTTTTCCTGCTTTATCAACCAGCACACCCTGCTCTACCTTCAATCCCTCCGGACCGAATGCTTCCTGGGTAAGCGGCTGTCCATTCGAGTCGTAGATCTTTCCATTCCTGATGAAACTGGTCTCCGATGGTAATACACCCTGCGTTGCTGGTTTCCCGTTGCTCCCGTAGATCAGGCCATCCTTCACACAGCTACCGTCGTTCTTATAGGTTGCCTGATTCAGGGGTTGTCCTGCGTGATCGTAAATTCTTCCGTCTTTGACGATGCTGCCGTTCGAATCGAAGTTACCATATTTCAACGGTTTACCGTCGTTGCCGCACACCAATCCGTATCGCACCAGCGTCACGGTAATAACCGTTTGTTTCTTATTCGATGGCTTACCGCTTGCCTCGTGTATCAGGCCGTTCTTTATGTAGCTGCCGTCGCTGCCAAATGTCCCGTGGCCGAGAGGCTTTTTGTCTTTACCGTACACGTAACCGTTGGCGATATGTCCACCATCGGTGCCAAATGAACTGTGGTTCAGTGGCAGCTTATCCTTCCCATAAATCCTACCCTCTTCGACGTAGCTTCCGCTAGGCAACGCTGATCCGGCGTTCAGCAATTGACCGCCCCAACCATGCACCAGACCGTCTCTGATGTAGCTGCCGTCCGGCTTGAATGCTCCTTGTTTCAGAGGACACTGGTTCTTGTCGTAGATCACGCCGTCTTGGATGTAGCAGCCCTGAGGAACCAGGGACGCCAAGTTCTTAGGGTTCCCTTGGTTGTCGACGATCTTTCCATCTTTCACCGCTAAGTTGTCCGGCCCCTTATCGTCCTGGGTCAACGGTTTCCCGTCTCTGCCGATGATCAAGCCGTTTTTGATGATGTTATCGTCGGGTCCGAAAACACCGTCCAATATTATTCTACCGTCTTTCCCGTAGATCATACCACCGGCGACGTACGAACCGTCCGATCCAAACATATCTCTGTTCAATGGCATCCCGTTCGAATCGAAGATCACTCCGTTGGCGATGTAGTTGTCCTCCGAAAGGGCCGCGCTCTGGTTCAACGGTTTCCCATCCACACCGTACACGAGGCCATCTTTGATGTAACTTCCGTCCGGCCTGAAGTACGAGAACTTCAACGTCTTTCCGTCTTTGGAGCAGAGCTTGCCATCCTTGATGGACGCGCCTTCGGCCACCAACGAGTCCTGGTTCAAAGGTTTGCCGTTCTTCGCGTGAACCACACCTTTCTTTATATAACTCCCGTTCGAACCGAACGATTCTTGTTTCACGGGTTTCCCATCTTTTCCGATCACGTTCCCGTTCTTGATCAGCATCCCGTCCGATCCGAGGGAAGCGTCTGTCAACGTCGCTCCGTTCACGTCGTAGATCACACCGTCTTTGATCACCGTCTCGTCGGGCTTGAAAAGATTCTGCGACAATGGCCGACCGTTGCTGCCGTGCACAACGCCTTCTTTGATGTAACTTCCGTCTCCTATCAGCGGAATCTGGCTCATAGGCCTGCCGTCCTTGCCATACAGAATACCATCCTTCACGAAGCTTCCATCGGGCTTGTAGAACGCGTGTTTGATCGCCTTCCCGTCCTTGCCAACGATCTTCCCATCCTTCAAATGAGCACCGCAAGGAAGCAGAGATCCTTGATTCAAGAACTTCCCATCCTTCGTGTAGAGTATACCGTCTTTTATAACGGATCCGTCGGAACTGAACGACTCGTGTTTCACTGGTTTGCCGTCCTTCGAGTAAACCTTTCCGTCCGCTATGTAATGGCTTTCGTGACCCAGGAAACCGTTGCTGAGACCGGCTCCCGATGCACCGCAGATTAGACCGTCGCTGACGTAAGTTTGATCCGGTATCAGCGCGCTTTGACTCAACGGCTTGCAGCTCTTGTCGAACACCGTTCCGGCAACGATGTAGCTTTCGTTTATACCGTAGGAACCCTGCGTGAGCGGTTTCAAATCAGCAGAGAACACGAGGCCCTCTTTAACGTACGTACCGTCGCTGCCTAGTTTACAATACTGTACCGGTTTCCCATTCTTCATCGCTACTTTACCATCTTTGACTAGCGCGTGGTCCGGTCCTAACAGATGCTGATCGGCGGCGATCTGCCCGTCGCAACCGTATATAGTACCATCTTTTATAAAATTCCTTTCAACGCCGAGGACCCCTTGGTTCACCGGCTTGCCGTCTTTAGTGGTAACCACGCCGTTATGAACGTACAGACCGTGGGGACCGAAATCCGCTTTCTTGATCGGGTGTCCGTCCTTCGTGCAAACCTTTCCATTGATCACTCTGCTATTATCCGGGCCAAGGCTGTGTTGATCCAACGGTTTGCCATCTTTGGTATAAATCACACCTCCGATAACTTTCGACCCATCCGGCAGCGGTAGAATGTGGTACTCCGGTTTCGATTCAATCGTAGACGGCGGTGGAACCGCGCTGACTCGATCCGCTTGTTCTTGTTGCTTTTCAGCGGCGATCAGTGCTACCGACGCGTCTTTCTCTGCTACTTCTGGCCGTGAAACGGCTTTCTGTTGTTCCTTTAATCCCGCCGATTCCACGTAATTCAGACCCGGGGTCTTTAATCCGAGCTTAGTCGCGTCCGCTTCTTTGGTTTTCCTCTTTTCCGCTGATTCCGCCACCTTCTTCTCCTCGCCAGGGGCGTAATTAAAGGCTAGACCCGTGGCTTTGCGGCTCGCGGCGGTCGGCGATTGTTGACTCTGCACTCCGGGCGAAGCCGGTCTGTCCTCGTACGAAAACCCGTGCGGCGTGAACGGTTTTCTCGTCGGAGACGTCTCCGTCTCCTCGTAGTCGTACGGCTTCGTGTAACCAGGCGGCTGCGGCGATTCCGGTGCGGTTTTCGGTTTTTCGATGTTCGACGTCTCGGTCAGAGGTTTCGCCTGCTGCTTCTCCAACGTCGAGAGATTCGACTCCGTGTCGCTCTTCTCCAGAGATTCTTCCAGCTCCTTGTTCTTCTTCTGTTTCTTCTGCTTCGAGTCC
This sequence comes from Lasioglossum marginatum, assembly GCA_028455795.1. Lineage (NCBI taxonomy): Eukaryota > Metazoa > Arthropoda > Insecta > Hymenoptera > Halictidae > Lasioglossum > Lasioglossum marginatum. The sequence continues at coordinate 5,024,167 of CM052268.1, forward strand.
TTTTCCTTTTTGCCGAATAGGAAGCCACCGACCGGACTCTTTCGTGATAAACAAAAACATGCAAAATTCCAGAAACATGCCGCATACAGTGGATCAAAGAACTCTTATTGAATGGAACGGAATAAATCTGGATTTTCGAGACCGGGTATGCCAATACTTTTTCATCCACTGTATCCATCCGAATACACAGGGTGAACCACGAGAAACCGTACAAGCCTTCGGATTCAAACTGTTCGACAATCTCAGTTTCTCGAGACTCACCCTGTACACGTTGCAAATATACAGGGTGTCCGAAAAATGTACTTTCTCGAAAGTGGTGATTCCTGAGGCGATGTTACTTCGAATCACCTCGGGAATCTTCTATTTATAAGAACTGCATTTTTCGGACACCCTGTATACCACAGAAGAAACTAACGGAAGCTAAGAAGAAACTACGTAGATACGTCGATGCATTGCTATTTTCTCTCTTACTATAGAGCAAACTAACGATCGTGCACATATCTGTACGTAAGTACTATGTATATACTCGAAATATAGGAATGCGTATGACAAAATGTGAACAGTTTTCTATCGATTGATCGTCGTTACGACTAACTTTCTTTTTTTTTTTGTTCTCTAATCAGTGATAGACGCTGCGTTAGCCACAGCGCGTCGGTACCTGAACTTTTGTAAGCACTTACCTTTATTTTCTCTTTCTTTTCTTTATCTTTTTTCTCGGGCGTTTCCTTGTCTTTCTTTTTCAGTTCTTTTTTACTGGGCGACTTTAAGTCGTTGCTGTCGAGGACAGCGTTTTCGTTAATCAGATCGGAGTTGTTTAGATCGTTATGATTCTCCTTCTCATTCTCGTTTTGCTTATCCTTTTTCTTCTTAGATAGACCACCGGGCGGTAGGACCGCGATTCCTCCGACCGGTTTCTATAAGTAAATTTATAGTCACACATCGCTTCATGCAATAAGCACGAATAAAAAACACTATCGGCTAAGCTACGGTCTACTGTACACAATAGTTAATATGTATATAATAGATATAATATCACGGTCTGTCGGCATATGTTTCATGCTTGACAACTAAGTACGGTCTGCGCTCTCAAAATAGTATTATAATAATGTGGTATGGTCATTGATTCGGGTTAGGATCGGTTACGACGAGCATACTTTCCTGCTGTATATTTTTTCCATGAACTCTGATTCTTTCTTTTCTCTCTCTCTCTCTCTCTTTCTCTTCCAATAGCACTCCTTGCGACAACGTGCCGCTCACGATCGTTATTATTTACATGCGGACAATCGGTGTGCGGTGAAGATCAAAAAATATAATTTAGAGATCAAAAAGTATAATTTGCATTAATGTTTGCGACAGTTCTTTACAACATGCTTGCGCTGCGGATGATTATCGTCGTTCGGGGGATAACTCGAATGAATTTTCAGCTTTGAGGCGATGGCCGTATGATGCTCGCAAAATAATTCAGAAAAAAAAAAGATAGCAGCATGCACATATCGAATAGAGGAAAACACCAAATGGTCACATACAACAAGACCAGTGGAGATGGGTTGTCTGTTAATGCACGATAGAATGGTCCCAGGTGAATTTCTATACCTTTTTGCCACGATCTGCATCGTATTCTCCTTCCAGGCTACTGGTACTGCTAGCTGATGTTGTTCCAGCACTTGTTTTGCGTGTGAGCTACCGGTGTTAGGTTAATGGTGTCAGTTAGTTTGTTTTCTCTCTCGTTTTTCTCGTGATAAAGAAGTACGAAGTCGTGAGACAATCGAATTCGAGTTATACAAAACGCCGTGTCTTCACACGTTCTGACAAAAATCAATGAGACAACGTGTCTTTGGAAAACTCTACGAATCTCTACGTTTCTTGCATGGGGATGTTTCGATCAGTCTTTTGGAATCTTATACAAGTTAATTAACGAATCGTCGATTTTTTCTTTCCGAGTGGAAACGAGACGAAGTATCGACCGGTGTCCCCTGCAATTTTTGTTTCGGGATGCCAATCATACTCGACGTTAATTAACTTGCACTCGAATTATATGTCTGAACAAATTTCGGATAACGTTCAAATAAATCTAATGCATACGACCACGTCTAATACATGGTACACAGTGAGTCATTAACATGCCACGGCTACGAGTCCGTCGAATGTTCAAAGTGTGTACAGTGATCGATCCTGCAATTTCTAGCAAATATTTTCTAATCCTGCTTTTGTCAGAATGATCCAAATTGGTGTTCCAGAATTTCTCGGTTTTCGTGGGTATGGCATTCTCGACAGTATGGTTACGTCTGATGATTACGATACGGCTGAATAATTAGTTTGATTTTGACATTCGAGAATCAGTTTCGTTTGAAAGCGTAGACCGCAGGTAAAAATCAGAGATTCCTTAAGATGGATTCTTCGTGAAATAAATCTCTCAATCTGCATGAACAATTCATGCACGTTCTACAAAACTATCACTATGTATATCGATTCAATAATGAAAAAAAGAAAAGAAAAGAGTAGATAAGAGAAATATAGATTTTTCGTTTTACCTTTTCCTTTTGCTTTTTAATCGGACTAGGTCGTTGATCTATATGCTCCATATCGGGGATCATTTCCGGTTCATAGCTCATCGTGTGTCTCTTGCTGGGTTCAGAACCGTAACTCTCGAATTGTTTAGGTCCGCCTAACGCTGTGTAAAGCAATCGCTTTATTAAACGGATCTTCATGCACAGGTAAGCACCGAACAAGCGATTCCCATAAAGTCGGTCAGGAGAAAATCAAAAGCAGTACCTCGAGGAGTGATAAAGAAGAAGTAGAGGAAGAAAACTATTGTTACCGTCCATGCTGCGAGACGTCGGCCGACGAACGCTCAATGATCTCTCGAATTGCGGGGGTTGCCTGTCGATAGGGGTTTTTTTCGTTTCGTAATGGGTTCTCCCGGAGTACCGGAAACGGGATCCCAAGTGCGGTATTAGACCTACTTTCTTAACAGGCTCCGGACTCATGAGCCTACAAACATTTCCAATGAGATCCAAGGGGATTTTAAGTTGATAATTTTTCTTTCGCATAAAGATGTACCTGAAGAAAGTGTGGTGTTCCACACAAACTTTCCACAGCTTCTTCGCCGCCCTGTGATTGGCTAATTTGAAGCCGATCGTCGATTCGAACTGCTCGAACTCGCCCGGTCTGATTTTTATATAAAAATTGTGTCTCTTGTAAGAGATCTTCAGGATTTTCGGCCAGGCGAACCTGTTGATTCGTAATCGATCCCTGTAGACGAGAAGACCCGACGAGCATACGCCTAACATTATATCGACACCCTCGGAGTCTTTAGCCGGGTGCAGATCGACGCCGTACATCGCCAGCTTCTTCGCGTTCTCAAGATAGTTGAGCTCCGCTTCGGCAGGCATCTGACCCCTGAAAATCCATCGTTCGTCAATCAATTTTTGGGGAACGAGAGGATGCAAAGCGAACGAATTAACTGTTGAGACACTGACCTATGCGTTTTGTGCAGCTCTATTATTTTGTCCACTAGCGCTGGCGTCTGGTTCGGGGCGAACTTGAAATCCTTCAAGTAGGTGCGACCGTGCGTGTCCGCGTCGTAATTCCCAACCTCGGATTGCACTAGAAACGAGCCGAGGAGGGCGTGAGTTACGAATGAGCACGGCAATCGCCCTGTGATGATGTCGTTTCGTATTTGAAGACATAACTGGTAACGCGTTATGTCCTCCTGCAACTGGGCCGGGTCCGGCGGATAAAACTTCACCTCGAAATTGAACTTCCACGGTTCGTCTGCAATTGAACGAACACACGAGGCGTTACCGGGGATCAGCAAGAGACAATGCAAAATATATCCTAGAACCAGGGCGATTTTCAATTAGACACTTTATCTATCGGAAGCCTATTAACCCTTGGCAGTCGAATATAGCTGCACCATTATTCACAACATTGTTTACATTATTAAATATGTTGGTATCTAATCAATAGACTGCGGATCTTTATGCAAAACAAAAATTGCCTGCATCGATTACAAGCCACAGGAACCAAATAAAAAATTCTTTCTTCTTTTAATTATCTTATGAAGCTGAAACTAATACACCGATGTACTTAAATCGTTTTCATATGTCCACTGTTTTAAATTGTACGTGTCTATTTTTCTCATTCGCAGTCTACTAATCAATTACTACACGTTTTGTACGAGGTGTTATATCAATTTCATATCCATAAAATAGAAAAAATCATATACAATGGAATTATTCTAGGTCGGAAGAAATGTGTAATTTTCAAGTTGAAAAAGCTTCGACTGTAAAGGGTTAACGGTTACAGGTTCTGCACTCCAAATTCAAATTAATTGTGTTTTCTGTGTTGCACCGCCTTCGGAAAATACGAAAGAAAATTCGCATTGATTCTGTGTACAGCTGCGGATCGGTACTTTTTATGAACTTCGCAATCCTCTTGTCCAGATCCAGCCAGTTTCGCGCGTCGTGTCTGTCCTCGTAGATGAGGCCGAAGTAATCCTTCTCCAGGAGGTTCATGCTCTGGCAGATCATGTCGAGCAGATCCTGGCCCTTCGCTTTTCTCTGTGAAGGATTCGTTCGATTAGCGGACTCAAGCTGCTGTGTTCGAAACAAAATATTGTTGTCGTTGAAACATTGGTGATATAACGCGTGGTTGCTCACGTCGATATGGAAATCTTTGACAGTCCCATCGAGAAGACTGATGTTCGCGACGGCCATTTTGCCCCTGCTAACCGGGCTCTTCGTGGGCGAGTTCGTTCCGGTCCCATTTTCCGCGGCAACTTCCGGTGGGCCGCCAGCAGACTTCTGTTCCTCTGGCATGTTCCAGGCCTGTGCTGGAAAAGAAACAAAAAGTCCGTCGTCAGTTGGACAGACATTCTCCGCATCGTTGGCGAGAAGAACAGCCGAGTTAACGAGTCTATTTTCTCAATGATTCGCGCGGCGCTGCGTCGTCGAATGATCGCGTGTCTCTCGAGCGTATTCGAGTATAGATCCTGTCTAGACTGCACGGTGCCGTGTAGAGAAATAATCAATATTTGCCTGGCTGTGTCGCTCGTACCCTTCGCAGACTACGCGGCTCCTATCTCGTTATCAACAGAAAAAGGTACGCGGCGCGTTTGCTCCAAAGTTCATTAACTTAATTCGCGTCGCGAGTCCTGACAGACGGCGCGAACATGTTGCATCTTTCAGCCGTCTACCGGCCAATTTACACAGCGCTAATGGTACAAGTTATTTCTAACGCGAGACTATTTTACTAACTGTCGTGTCAGCGGCCTGTCCTCATGTCCGAGCATAGGGAAGATACCGTAGTTGTTACACGATTAAAATTTGCAGAACGAGAAAAATCTGACAACTCGGCGCGATGTCAGAGCGGTTTGAAAATATCGAGTTGCCAGATTTGTTGTTTTAGTTTCAACACTAGAACTACCGAGCTCCGTCCAAGATGGATTTTGTCTTTCACAATTTTTGAAGGTATAGACATTTTTTTAAAATCTGAATAAATCCAATCCTGTTAGTACGATAGGGAAATATACAGTCTAGTTTAGAGCTCGGCAGTTCCAGTGCGAATTGATACAATCTCGCGAATCTAGCGACACAAACATCGTTGGATCTCGAGGCAGAAATTCTTCCATTAGCAGAGCGACGGGCCTTTAAATGCGCGCGCCTCGATCCAAGATCCACGATCACGCCAGCTCGCGTCCCGTGTGCGTACACGGACACGCGTGGGCGTGTGCCATGGATCATGCGACCCCCGCTCACAATCAGCCCTTTGACATACGGACCAAACGAAAACCCACGCGCGTCCTCTCTCTCTCTTTCTCTTTGAAAGGATCACCTCCCGGCGACGGAAAAACAGATTCTTTCAGACCGGCTCGCCTCATTCACCGCGGCTCTAGGCTCTTTAAACTTTAACACCGGCGAGTCATTCGTGAAACCAGAACCGTTCCCTTTACCTTACGCTGCATTACCGAGCCACGAGCCTTTCGAGATTCTTAAATATTCAGCCTCCACGCTAGAGTCTACGATTTCGAGGAAGAGTTGACGATTTTACAAGAAGTCTCCTGGCAGGAATTCGGAAGGAATGAGGCAGCAAGCCGTCCGATTGGATCAATCCACTGGAACTTTCGGTTCCAGCCGAATTACTGGCTGATAGGCCAAGAACAGGAGTGGTACTAGCCCGGATTACAACACAATTTAGGAGATATGCAAAAAGCGGGGCCCTAAACTAAAACTCTCTCGGGCACATTAGAGGATAGAGAGGAAAGGGCGAAAGGTCCTAGACGTGTGGTTCTTTTAGTGGGTATTGGAGACATCGACCATCTGTGTCCCACACTATCCCTTCTAGGTGTACGTAAATGTATTTTTTCCACACATCTTTAATTTAAAAAAACAAAGCCGAATTACTGGCTAAAGTATGCGACGTCACGGCCTAAGCATTGCCTGCGAGCGAGGACCCCCTTATGAGAATAAAATATATAAGTAGACTGCCGGGTTTGTATGCAAAATAAAAAATGGTCGCGTTGATTGCAAGGCACAGGACCCAAATAAAAATTGTATTCTTTATTTTAATTATCCTATCAAGCTGAAACCAATACATTGATATCCATAAATATTTTTCACATGTCCACTGCTCTAAATTGTACGTGCCCACTTTTGTTATAAATCCATTAAATCCGCAGTCTATACAGGGTGTTTCGTTTAAAACAGAACACCTAAATATCTCCTCTATCTCTGAAAATACAAGAAATGTTTCTGAGATATCTCCTCTTCAGAGATAGAGGAGATATTTAGGTGTGCTGTTTTAAACGAAACACCCTGTATATGAGAATACAATATACCTTCAAACAAGTGAGTTATCAAATCATTTCAACGAAAAAATGATTTCATTATCTTTTTCACAAGAATCGATTTCTTGTAAATTCTGAGATGGTAGACAATTTTGACGTACTTACAAGATTTAACACGTACAAAAGTGTTTTTCGTACAAAATCATTGTTCTATCGAAAGTTCCTCGACATTGATACAAAATCCATCGGTTTAACTCCACTGTGAGTACGCGAAATTCGCTGATTTCGTGTCGCGAGAACTTCCAGCCGAATGTAGGATGTCGTCATCGCTGGAAGCAGACGTCCTTTGCCGCGGCCGCGGTCTCCGGCGACGATGAAGTAATACGCCGATTAGCAGGCACGATGACGCGACCGCCAATATCATACGCGTATATGCTAATGCAACGAATTGAGTTAGTGTCCAGCGGACAAACTGGATTGCCGGATTTCTAGGATCTCGCCGGCATTCCAGACCTCGGAATGCCCGATTAGAGGTTCGCGGGACGCGAATCCGCCTGACCCAGACTCGAGCAGAACTTGAAATGACCGCGACAATCTTCGAGTCGATCGCAACGATACGCTTGGTACACGTAAAACCATACTTTGCTCTTTTCTTTTCATATCGTGAAGCAAAAATTACTCGACCTTGCAACACCGTTCGGTCCACGTCGAAAAGACGAGAAATGCTTCGTGCTATAGTAAATCCTCTAGAGTCGCAAAAGCTTCGGGGAGATTCGTTTGCAAAGTTCGTAGACGGACACTATCTTTTTCAGCTTCGAAGGCCGAGCCGAACGTAGAGAAGGACAGCGCGCGACCGAAGCGATTCTTTCCTTACGCCCGAAACTGTCGTCGTCAATTAAACCACTAAATACAGTCGAAATTACATCGTGTTTGGTATTATTTTAATCAGAAAAATGCCACAAATATTGGGTGTACAAATTAGTTCGGTCCGTTTTTTTGTGGTCAAAAATGCATTTATTACAGAACAAAATGAATGAACAGATTAATCAAAATATTGTCCATCGCTGACTACTACTTTTTTCCACCTCTCTGGCAATTTTCGAATTCCATCTCGAAAAAATGTCTCGTCTTTTGAAGCGATCCAAGTTAGGAGCCAATTTTCGATTTCTGCGAAAGAAGTGAACCGGTGACCTGCCAAATCGTGCTGCATCCGTCGGAACAACCAGTAATCCGAAGGAGCAATGTCCAGCGAGTACGGCGGGTGCGGTAAAATATCCCACTTGAGCGTTTCCAAATATTTTTTTACGACTTTTGCGACATGAGGCCGAGCGTTATGCAGAAGAATAACTTTGTCATGTCGTTGCTCGTGAATTGCCTTGCTTGTGAATCATTCCCATGGATTTCAATCGTACGGAAACTGCTTGTTGCGTAACTCCCAATGATTCTGCAAGCTCCTCTTGCGTTTGACTCGGATCTCCATCGAGTAATGCCTTCAATTCTGTGTCTTCACCATTCTTGAAACGTCGAAACCATTCCCTACATTTATCAATTGGTGCATTGTCACCATAAACTTCTACAAGCATTCGATGCGCTTCAGCTGCACTTTCCTTCAAATTAAAGCAGAAAGCTAAAACCTCCCGCGAATGCGGCTTAGTTAACACAAAATTTGACATATTCAACACAGTAAAAAACCAAAGTTTTGTATGAAACTCAAAGCGATATAAACTGAATATTATTGATAGATGTCTAACCTCTCTGAAAAAACTGAAACCAGCCGTCAATATGATACATTCATAACACAGCCAGAGTCATCTTTTGAAAACGTACCGGACTAATTTGTACTCCGAATATATTGGTGAAAGTCTCATAAAAAAATAAGTAATAATAGAAAACTTTTTATATCGGTATTACGTTGCGAGGACGCGTGGGCCTTTGAACTGTGCCGGCGACTCTCCGCGTCGCATTAGTGGTTCATACCGATATACCGGAGATCAGATTACTACAGTGGAGGGGATATCTTTTTTGCATTTATCGTGTACCACCTTTTTGCGACTATAGAGGATTTACTGTATTTCGATTCGAGGGTTGCACAATGATCCCCGTAATCATCGGTTGCGATCGATTGAATGTTGAACAATGATTTTCCGTCTCTTTCGTGGCCCCAAAGCTCCTTCTCGCCGGTCGCGCGGGTGCAAGCGCAGCCTCCGGATTCTATACCTAACACAGCATCGATTCGTACAATAAAAAGACAAAGAGAATCGATTCGTTCGACCCATTGCGCGAGCCTAGAGCCTTAATGCTGTTTGAACAGCATCCCGTACGGCTTTGATTCCGTGCAATTGAGGTTGAATTACTATTTGCCCGGGCGTGGTTGCGTAAGGCATTTGCTCACGCTAGCCAGCTCACACAACAGCGAAGACTCGATTTGAATAATCCGGCCGGTGTTGTCGGAGAGCGTGTCGGTCAGGGTCGTTGTAATTTCTCTGGTCGAAAGTTTCCTCCTTGGCCGAGGAGGCGGCTGTCGAGGAAACGAACACGGTTTCCCCTCGTTATCTCCCGAACGGGTCGATGCCGCCACCTTTGTATTTTTATAGCGGCGCTAACGTCCAATAATACACCTGGCCGCGATATTTTCAGCGCGACGCCGCGCGCCGGTAAGAAATATCGGCGCTTCATTGGCGCCGTATCGAGACGTCGCGTCTACTCCGTGTTGCAGGGCCAACGACCTGCATGTCCGACGAATGCACGCCACTACCTGCCCGCCAAACTCTTACGACACCAGTTCTCTCACTGTGCTAATCCTCTGACCACGAATCTTTCTTTAAGGGTAGCGTCTACTCGAATGAGTGCGAGTGCACATACCACTAGACCATGTATACGTACGCGAGGATTGCAAGGGTCCGGGATTCCGCTTCTGAAGTCTCAATAATGCAAAGACGGGATCTCTTGGTAGTCAAAATCGCTAGATGAAAGATCAGCCACGATAGGCGGCAGCACTGTCGCCTGTCGCATTGCTTCTCGCGGCTCCGCGACACGCTGCCGAATAATGAGAATTACGAGTCGTAAACGTAAAAGTAGGACTTTTGAGGCAAATAGCAGCCTAGATTGATCTTTCATCTAGCGATTTTGACTACTAAGAAATCCCGTCTTTGCAGTATTGAGACTTCAGAAGCGGAATCCCGGACCCTTGCAATCCTCGCGTACGTATACGTGGTCTAGCGGTGTGTGCACTCACATTCGTTCGAGTAGTTAAGCTACCCTTAATTAGTCCGAGCGTGTTCTGTAAAAAGAAATTGCCCATTTATACATACTAGTGATACGTCAACGACCATTGCCTCGCTGCAAAAACCGGTTCTCGTCCGATAAGTTAATTTTAAATGAACACCTACCAAAGACTGACGCGGGGGTTTTTAATAATAAACTTTTCCCCAAACGCCTTCCCACTAGCTCTTAATATTATATATAATAGTTATATAGTTCCTACGCCTTGCAACCACCGTCCAAAGAAACGCTTAGAGATTCGCATGCAAGCGAACATTTAGGTAGCTAACGCGATATTGAGTAGTAGTTTTTTATTCGTTTATTGATACCTGTTAATAAGAATGTCCAAATTTTGTACGATAAACATGTTTTAAAAAAAGAAAGTTCTCGTCCGATCATCGAAGTTAAACAGCGTTGGGCGCGGCCGGTACTTGGATGGGTGACCGCCTGGGTACACGCCGCGTGTTGTTGGCAAAAGGTGGTTCGGAACCCACCTTAATAAACAGTAGGTCCCGCTGAAAATTAGGCTGGAATTAGGCGATAGTGAGAGTGGAAGAAGGGGATATTGATAAATGTATTTGAAACCCTGAGGAGATCAAATATCATTACTTTTATACAGGGTGCGGCCGAATAACATGTGTAACGTGCTGTTACGGTTCGTCGAACATCGTATAACGCGTATCGTGTTTATAAACAATGTCTACCCAGCATTTAAAAGTTACGGAGTTCAAGGAAAAATACACAGAAGACTTTTAACGAACAACATTTTATTTTATCGATGACAAAATTTAGAAACTTAGCCGTAACAGCATACGTACGAATAGGATTTCCAAACTCGATTTTCTCGAAAACTAAGCTTTATATGAAAAAATTTTATTCCATATTTTGTTCTTATTTTTTCATAAGGAATCACCTCGTGCCCGCTAGTACATGTTATTCGGGCGCACCCTGTATATGTACTATGTAGTGATAATCGGGTACCGGGAAATTTCGAGTACCCGGAGTCGAAGTCGGGGGGTCTCCGAACAATGTAAATTTTCGGGTAGCCACCCACCCCTAATATATACCATTGAAAAACTTCAGCAATTAACATTTCGTCCACAAATTCTTATTTTGAGAAACAATGGACATTCAGAGCAGTTTCGTTTCCTAGAGGAACGTTGAAAAATTGTTGAAAGGAATGCGGTGAATCCGAGTATGTACCCAATTGGCTACATAAGGGGTTAATGCTCTTGAGAAGAGAGTAAGGGAAGCCTGATCATCATTGAGGAACTAAAGGTGGAGGGGTGCTTGCTTTAATCTGTGAACGTCTGAGACGGCTCTCGACGGATGCTACGCCCCGAGAATATTCAAAAGTGAAATGCTCCTCGTTAGCGGAGTGCAGAAGGCAACTCGATCAATCGGAATGGAACCACCCCCCGTCGTTGGAGGATCGCGTCAGCATGAAAACGAGAGAAACCCGAGGAGAGCCCGGGGGACCCTTGATTCTCCTGGCTGAGCAAACACCGTGATTCCGCGCGTTTTTTTATCGTCGGTCGCAGACGCGTCGCTACCAATCAAAGGGGGTTGCCGGGGGTAAGGGGAGCGCTTCTTTTTGTCGTTGAACCCTTTCTTTCATCGCGCGTGCAGCGATTCCATTGAAAACGCGGGTCTTCCGCGAGGGTTGCGGGAGAACCTGAGGGTACACACGGGGGTGGTATGGGGGGCGAAGAGGATTCCTCGACGCGTGAAATTAAAGGGTTTCGAAGCTGCGAAAACCGCCCCGGAGATTTTCGTAGGAGCACAGGCCGACCGATTCCTCCTGCTCGTTTACCCGTGGCTCTCTCTCTCTCTGTCGGCCCCTTCTCTATCGGCTCTCTATCTCTCCATCTCGCCCCCTTCGTCCCCCTGTCGACGCGGACGTTGTTTCATTTCGCTGATTGCGCGACGGAATTTATCGCGGGGGCGACGCGGGCGATAATTCTGCTCGAGCAAACGGCTCCGGCGTGACGCACAGTGGACCGTTTCTATAAAATAGAAATGCCAGATTTCAATCCTACGATATCTAAAAAACTGTTCTGTTTGTGATGAATCTATATACAGTAATAACGTATATTAATGTTTTCGGCGCACTGGTTCGATCTAATACTTAAGCAATTTTGCAAATTACCACAAAATTTTCAACGTTTCGGTCACTATTTAGACCATTTTCAAGAAAAAAATTTTTTTCTTCCTTTTTGGTATAATTGCGTCTGTAAAAATTGTTACATACATTTACGTGGACGGAGCTCTCAACCCACTTGCGTTAGAAGAATGAGTAATTATGTCGGGAGTAATACCATTTCTCCTTCTCATTAGATTCAAGTAAAAGAGAACCTGATATTCCAATAATTTATACTTGCTGCAGAGACTAATTGTTTCTAGCAGCAATCGCCGAGGAAATAGCACTCTGGTGATACCGGCTAGGAAAATAGCACGTACATTAGTGATGCAAATGGGTTCGTATAGTCCAGGATGCGAGGCACAGCCTCGAGGAAAGTTGCTGCTCCCCGGAAATGAGAGCCATATCGATAGCCCAAGAGGTAATCGATAGTCTAGCTAACCTGTTGAGTTGCATAATACTTAGAGATTTGCTCGACGAATGGACGTGCATAATAGAATCGACGCTGTCGGTATGTTATCCCTATTTTATTCCGTATTATTCTCTTCATCATCGCGACCAAAAATCGTACGACCACTCCGAGGGAGCTCTGTCTCATCGAGGATCATTCTACGGGCTTTGCTTCCGGCTCTTCAGGATTTCGAGGTACCAAGGATTACACTGTCCAACACCAAAAATGTTTCCATATAACTGTTGGGTGGATCTTATAGTTTTTTTTGCTCTGACTCCGAATCTGCCCTTAATTTTTCTCTGGACCTTTTCTTGCCGGACCCTTACTTTTTGATATAAATTGAAAAATATCATCAAAATTTTGTGCAAAAGTGGTGTCTCTCACTCTTTAATGATCATTTAAACATGTTTATACATTCATAATGTATTAATATCGGATACCACTGTATTCAGGAAAGTCTACGGAATCTTTTGCTGCAAAGAACAATTCAATATCTTTTATAATAACATCACAATATTTGTTTAAAGTGGAAAAATTCGTTTTTTCTTCAAGGTCATGTTTCTGAAAAACTGTGCGTGTAGGAGAAAAATTAAGGGCAGATTCAGAATCAGCGCATAGAACTCTATAAGATCCACCCAACACTTATTTGGAAACATAAAAAAAGTTGAAATTTGTTGGACAGTGTTATCCTTGAAGTAATGACAAGTTATTGTCGTGTCATAACTTGTTACAGTTCATAGTTAAATTCTTGTAAATGTTTCGACTCATTTTCGTTATAAACGCATAAAATCTAGCAGTCGGCGCGGCGGTGAACGCGTTGACACACGAATCACGGCGACGATACGCGACCACCGAGCCGGAAGTGTCGAAGCGGTTCGCAGCATTAATTAAGCCGCGTATTTAACGCGAGGATGCGTCCGCGAGTGCTCGGGATTGTTCGGAGCTGTCGCGAGCGAAAGCGGCGAAAGGATTGGGGAATCCAGTTAACGACTTGTCCCCCGATTTCCCAACTGTTTATCAGTTGGCTCATCGTTAATGGGCCCGGCACGGGCGTTGGCGATTGGAGAATTCGTCGGTTAACAGGTTGCAAGCTCGAGAGATCGAGATAGAGTCCGCTGGCGCGACGCGGGCGAGATCGTAGGTTTCGATCGCCGCACGCACCGTGACTCACGCGACTACTTTATAATTTATAACAATTGCGGAGCAAAGGCGGAGCTGGAGAACTACCGATACCATCGAGCACTGTTTCTATAGTCTCGCGTAGACGCGCCACTCCGGCTCAAGGCAATTACAGAGAGCAGTCTGCTCGATTTCGCTAGCGATACGCTTTCTTCTTGCTTTTTTAATCGTTCGCTCCTCTTTGTATGGTTTAATTATAATTACAATATTGTTTAACCCGATCGAAGGTGTTTAACCCGTTGCACAGTGCGGTACTTTGATAGGAATTTGGGACAAAAATTAAAATCAATTGCAAAATTTGTCTCCCAACAGATAGATAGACAGACAAGAAAGCGAGCTAATAAAAACGTGGTAAATAAAAATATTCATACGGCGTAAGTAATAATTCATATTTTCCTGTTCGGAATTGTTTTAAATTCACTAATCGAAGTTACGGAATATTGTTTTAGAATTTTCCATTCTTTTACACTACATAAATTTGAAAGAAACAATAAGAGGCATATTCTATGCATAATGTAAAAATGAAATATAAACATATAGTACATACATTACGTGTAGAAAACAGATAAATAAATATCGATAAAAAACAAGTAAATAAATCATCTTAATGAAAACATATTAATCATAGTTCGCATGAGAATTGTCGTTCCCTAACTCTGAATCAGAGAAATCTAATTCTGTTTTGAAGCATTTTTCTACAGCTTGATATGAAGGGATCCGATGAGAGTGTAGAAGTCTTTTCGTCAAATCTCCATGACTAAATTTCCTACTTGTTTTGCGAGTATGATTTAATTGGGTTTTCCTAATCTCTTTACGAGTCGTTTCGTTATGCTTCTTCCAAAAGAAGGCCTAAATCGAAACTTTCAATTACGATTTTCTTGAATAATAATTTTTATATACACATTCCTTATTTACCGACTGATGATTTTATTGGATAATTAGATTAGAATCGAAATATGATTATTTTGGTTTGTGTTCATTGCACGCCGAACCGGGTGTGGCATTCGCCGAGGGTTAACGTTGAATAACTTTGAGTGTAGCAGTTTGTAGCAGGAAAAACTTATGGGAAATTGTAGTATAATGTCTACTAATTATGAAAAAACAAAAACTACAGGATGTTTCGAACCCTTCTTGGAATACCTCTATTTAAAGGAGGAAAAGGTCAGAAAAATTATTTCAACTGTATTATTTACTAATATACTGCATATAAGAGACTTGCAAATTTTGAAATTTCGGTCACATTAGCTGTACTTCAAGCTACCATAACCCATAGGACATATTTCATAAAATTCTTTTTCCTGATACCATGAAAGTAAGTGACGCTTTAAATCAGTAAACTGCTTGATATAGCATTTTCTTGAGAAAAAAACGCTTGTAACTAATCCCCTACTGAATTATTTGAATTTTCTATTGACAAATATGATAATTTAGATGTTAAAACATAGTTTCAACAGAGAATCCAGTGGATGTTAGACAATGAATTTTTAGATTTTTGTCCACAGGGTACCGCACTGTACGTTGAGGGTGGAACCGGCCGAACAGAGCAGAAAATACATGGTATTATTAGTAGACTGTGGATTTACTGAGAAGATTTAAGGCCAGCAGTGTATTGGTTTCAGAGTTGAACAGGGTCCCTACAAAAAAAGGAATAAAATTCATCGAAGGTGAAACCTTCTCGAGTCTAATTCTGCTTCTGGAAATTGTTGATCTTGAAAATCCTATTGGATAGTGCGAGCAACGCGTCCCGCGTCGGGGAAAAGCGAACGACGCGACGGTTTTCTCCGGAGGCAGAAGGCTCGCTGGAAAAGAACAGCGGAATGAATTTTTTCGCCGGGGACGAGCGAACAAATAACAAACGTGGAACGTTCTTTTCGCGGTCGAGCGTCTCTCGCCGCGATCCAACAATGGATAACAATGGAGCGACGTTTTACGAGCGGTTTTTCACCGCGCGGACCGAGATAATTGGCCGTGTCCTACCGTAACACACGGCACGCCGCGTACATACGTAGTACGTGCACACCGAGAGAGTCCGAGAGCGAGTTGTTATTGCGCTCTGCTTTTTCATGGCTAAATCGTTTTGTTCCCGTTGCGTGGCCGCTCCTACGACTCACCGCGCCGTTCCGTTTGTTCGTTCGTTCGTTCGTGAAAATCGTTCTTAAAACTCGCCTCATCGTTCGCCGCAGCAACGTGGAAACGCGAGCATCGCGTGTCTCTGGGAAACAAAAATCAAATGCACCTACCACCGAATTACGCTGCGATCGATGGATCGCCTAACGAACATTGTTGCCCACTCTGTATTCTGTGCTGGATTAACCAATAAGCAAAGCAAGCACACAGAATTTTACATCTCCGCGAACAGAGCGTTGGCGCAGATATTAATTTGATTAATACTGGCTGTCTCGCCAGATTTACGCCATTATTATCAAACGCTGAATCAAGAAACTTTAAATTTAAATTTAGTGTTTCAAGTGTATACAAAGATGTCAACTAGACTAGCAAATATCTATTTTGCATTGAAGTAGCCATTTCGTGGAATAAAAATTGATTTATGTTGGAGTAATGTAAATGCATTGAACAGAATTGTCCACGTTGCAAACAGCATTCGTCGTTCGCGTGCATTTCATTTCAACCGTTTTCTATCTGATCTGCGCCGGTTTCCGGCGACTAGAAATAGACCTCGATAACTGTAGTATCGATAACGTTATCGAGAGCCGAGGTGAATTAAAACGCGTCGGGAGACATCGACACCTGTCAGCGTAGTAAGCGTATCTGCACGAGGCGAGTTTAATTCAGTGAAATTTTATTGTTCCCTCGTAGCCGTTTATGTGCACCCTACCCGGTGTCTGCCCGCAGACCGGAAGTATCGATAATGCGCCGGGCGCCGCATGCGAAACTCGGAAGATGGATGCGAGCGGGGCGCGTGGGTGTGTCCGAGCGTCACTTTCTCCATTCATGATTAAATTCAACCTGACTCTCCCGAGATGCACATTCTCCCTTGGGCTCGTGGCGTCTAATTCGAGATCCTAACGTTATCGTGATCCAGCCTGTGCGAATCCAACGCTCTCTATCGGGACCTAAAATCTATCTGAAATTCAAACGCAACGCAAGGGAGCCCGAGCTGCCGACGAAATCTAATTGTATATCTAATCTGGCCTAAATTCGACTCGGCGAGGACCTGCCGGGCCTATCCGAGATCCTGACGTACTCGACCCGCTGGGAAACAGCAACCCGGAAACTCCGGGAATTATCGAATGTCTATCAATTCGTTTAATATCTGGCAAATTGGTTAGAAAAAGGGAAAACTTGAAAAATCGTGCAGGAAAGGAAATTTTTGATGATATGGTAAATGTGTTAGGGGATAGTGCTCCTTCATATGCAATGTAAAGGTAAAAATATGGGTTGCTCTATTTAAACATGGTCGTGCAGACATTAATGATGATCCACGTTCAGGACGTTCAAAAACTGCAACCACTTCAGAAATGATTGATCATGTCCATGATTTGGTTTTGGAATATCGCTGATTAACTATGGTTGACTAAGACCTGGCTTAGCGAAGAAAAAAGTCATTTTGCATCCACCATATTCACAAGACCCGGCCCCCTCTGACATCCATTTGTTTCCAAACCTCAAAAAATTCCTACGTGGCAGGCGTTTTTGATCAAATGGAGAAGTCATAGCAGCCGTAGATGAGTATTTTAGAGGTCTCGAGGAAAATCATTTCGGAGATGGGGGAAACGAATTAGAAAATCGCTGGAAAAAATGTATTGAGCTTAAGGGAGAATACACTGAAGAATAAATGTATTTCGACTCATTATTTCATGTTATTTCATTGCTAAGCTACGAACTTTCTGAATGACCTAGTAAATCAAATGCAAACGCGAATCGTCACAGTCTGATTAGCCTGGGTGCTTCTCGTATCCTGCGTTACCACTTTCCGGATCGATATTACAAGAAATCCCGAAAGAAAGTATAGTATACACATATATCGGGGGAGTCCCGGGTGTATCGCGTTCCTCGTTTAATTCCCGTCCGCATCCAGCCGTGTTGGTCTTTACGGTCCGAACTGTTTTATTAGCCGTGTTCGTGTTCGCGGATTGTAACTGTGCCGCACTCGTGCCTCGATTAAATCATGCATGTAATCAACGTGATTTCTATCCTTTTTTTTACTCCTTTTTCCACGGTTTTTCTATTTCCGTCACGGCCGCTTGACGGCCGTAATCGTCGGGAGACCGTGGTTTCTCTCTACGCAACGGCGAATCTCCGGTCTTTTTTACGCCGTTGATTATTCTATTTGTTAATTCGCCCACGGAAACGGATCCCATCATTCCGAAGATAATATACTCGTCTGCGAGCAAACATTCGCTTGCGACAATTACGCTACAATTCCTCTAGATTACGAATTTTGCTCTCCTGTAAAGAAAAATCGAATTCGAAAATTCGATAATTGTAAAATGAAAAACTCATTTGACCGGCGGTTGTTCAGTATTGATATTAAAAAGAGACGATCGTTCCAACCTTGGTCCGGAGTTCCGTCATTCCTATTTTCTATTGCCGCCATTTTTCCGACCGCTTCGGTCCGCTCGCACGCAACATGTATGCTAAATATAAACAATCCTTGCCGTTAATTTCGTACGCTGGATTAATTCGGACATCGGTACTTAGGGGCTGCACAAGATGTTTTAGTATACACAAGTTCATCAATTAAAGTACTTTAACCCTTAACATAACCAAAAATTGGTGCCGCAGAGTCACCACTAAAAATTACTGTACCATTATTTAATATATCCTTTACGTTATTAAATATGTCGGTATCTAAACAATATTACTAAACGTTTAGATGTTGTATGAGGTATTATACCAATTTCATATCCATAAAATTTAAAAAATCATGGGGAATGGAAATATTCTAGGTCGGAAGAAATGTTTCATTTTCGAGTTATAATAGCTCCGAGTGCAAAATGTTAACCCCTTGCCTTACAATATCGTGTCAGACTCGTGACGAAGACTGAATTTTCTGAACAGAGTCTAATAAATATGTATGCTACTAATTTCCTTTTTAAATCGAAATAAAATTCTATTTTTATTTACAGCTATTGGGGAACATATACATATAGGCGTATAATAGATATAAAGTTTTTCCTATTTTAGGAAATTAAGAATTACAAAAAAAGTTTTAATCACTGAAATCGTAAACTAAATAAGGCAAGGGGTTAAGAGTACATGTTCTTAATAGTACCTGTACTTAAGGCACTGGTTCTTAACCGGTGTCCCGCGAACTTTTTGCAAGTGTTCCGCGAAATTCCGCGAAATATCTATATAAATAAAAATGAAATGCTGTTCGTTGGTAAGCGCATCACTTGAGAACGGCTGGACCGATTTGGCTAATTTAAAAAAAAAATGTTCGTAATAGTCCGAATAAGGTTTTTAGAGACAGAAAAATTGGAAAAGTCCATTCGTTCAAAAGTTGTGACGACAGTAGTGCGCCCATTGTGTTTACCTTGTATTAAATATATTTAACAATATATTTTCTAGAATATATTTATTTCTACGCGGAATGTTTTTCATACAATTTTTCATACAATCAAAAGTGTTCCCCGACTTCAAAAAGGTTAAGAACCACTGGGTTAGAGGATCCCAGCGGTACTCGTGTCATAGTTCACAGAGTACGCAGGTTCCCGGTAGGTGAAACGGTGAAAGGCGCGTTATTGCACCGGCGAGCATGCTCCCCCAAGTTCATTGTAACTTCGGCGATATCATAGCATCAACGGCTATCAACACCACGCCTCTCTGGACACACGACCGTGGGTACACTTCCTTGTCCTGGTTAACACTACAGCCGTTTGTAACCATAATCTCGAATATAATATCTCCTCGCCGGTCGATCTACACCTGGACGAGCTTCACCTAACCTAACCCTACGATCATTTTCAATTTCATCCCGTTCCGCTTATCCACCGAGACTTCTTCAGGAACTTTCCTGAAGGTTCACAGTTTTCCTTTCATTTCGCGGGATTTTCAAAATATTGGCTTGTTCGGAAAGCAATTTCGTTTTTCGTGTAGAAATGGCATTGCTTCCATTTGTTATTACTAGACTGCGGATTTTATGCATTTATGGCAAAGATGGTTACGTACAATTTAAAACAGAGGAAATATTAAAAAGATTTAAGGCCACCAGTGCATGAGTTTCCAGTGTTTAATTCGGCTCCTGTGTCTTGCAATCTATGCAAACATTTTTTATTTTACATAAAGTTCCGCAGTCTAGTTATTACTAATCTTATTTTAAATAGCAAAATCGTAGTATATCTTGACAGCTGACATTTCAGACGTAATTTCCTACCTCGCAGTGCTTTCTAATCTTTCAAGTATGTTTCTATCATCGCATCAAATATGCAAAATCAAAGTACGCATTTCTGTCATTTTTTGCTTTTTTATTACCGCAAGAGTAAAAATGCAGTGCACGAAAGACAAAAATTGTGCGCTGTTTGAGGAGAGAATGTACCATCGATTACTATTTTTTTCGCTTTTCCCAACATTTTTTTATGCGGTTGCAAATTTCGTTTCAAATAAGGTCGTGAAAAGTCATACAACTCAATATTTTATAATAACGGATCTTTATGCAAAACAAACATTTCCAACCTAAATCGCAACAAACTGGAGTGAGATAATAATTTATTTTCTTTCTTCATTCAGTAGGTCGAAAATAGTATAACAATATTTTTAAATTCTTCCAATATTTGTATAATAAATATTGTAATAAATGTATGTGTAATAGAAAACGGAAATTCTACGAGCATGGGATCTTTAAGTTGCCTGAAAAATCACAAGAGATCATAGAATAAAATGTCATAAAACGTATTCTAAATGGTAAAAAATTGGCTTTCATTTTCCGTTAAGAAAACGAAATGACTTTCCGAACGACCCAATAGATTAGATTACATTATTAACGCTATTACGATATGTTTTTCGGAAGGAAATGCGCCTCCCCACTACTATCATTTCAGAAAATGTTCAAAAAATGCTAGAATATAGAATTCAACAGAATTTAATAAGATTTTTATTTGTTTCGGATCTACGAAGGCTGTTCCTATTAAAAATAGAATTTTATCTCATGACGCGGATCTTTATGCAAAATAAAAATTGCCTGCATCGATTGCAAGAAATAGAAACTAAATTAAACGTTATTTCTTCCCTTAATGATTTTAATAGAGAAGAAATCATATATTGACATCTTTAAAATTCATCTTCTCAATTTTGCTATAAATGCATAAAGATCCGCACACACACACACAATCTACTCATGACACATTCTTATAGTTTGTCAATAAAAATTGAAAATTGCATAAACATCTGCTGTCTAGTAATCATTAGACTGCGGATGTTTATGCAAAATAAACATTTTCAACCTAAATCGCACTAAACTGGAGTGAAATAGAAATTTATTTTCTTTCTTCATTCAATAGGTCGAAAATAATATAAACGATATTTTTAAATTCTTCCAATATTTGTACCGTTTGAAATTACATCTGTTCATTTTTGTCATAAATGAGGTTCCACTTGTTTGTTCAACGCGTTCGCAACCGGCGTCACGTATCAGTGACGTCACCGAGGCCCATTGACAACCCAGCGTCACATATTTGACACATTAAAAAAGATGTATACGCAGGTTTGCTAGATGTTAACTCTCATACGTTCCACAGGGTGAAAATTCAGCCATTTACTATTTTTAAATACCATAAAATGATTGGTCCCTCTTTATCTGTGTTGCGAGACGTATTTCTCTAAAATGTGACGTGATAAGTGAAGCAAAGTTTATTACTTTAAAGTGTGAAGCAAGAATGGGTGAGAAAATATCATGGAGTTTTTTATGCAACGATTTCTGAGGAGCGTATGAGGGTTAATATAATCTGAATCAAAATCTGCAGCATACATTGGCCGGAATTAATATTCGGACGCTCTAAAAAAGACGATAACTTTTTTAATATTGTACTATACGATTTGAACTTTTTTGGGAAGCTAGAGCAATTAGTTTACTACAGGATGTGAAAAGAAATTTTTTCAAAAATTGCAATAGATCGGAATTGTAGAAAAAATACTAAAAGTTGCATTTTACAATTTTTTTATGTGGGCCTAAATCGAAATTTTAAAAAATACGTTTTGTAGATCTGTGTGAATTATATGCACTATGAAGAGTTTCATCGAAATGAGTTGGTGCGGGAAAAAACGACAGGCATTGAAAGATGTGAGAATCCTTAGATTTATTGCAGTTAGAGTCCGAAAATCGTGAAAATCTGCAATTTTCACCATCTTTAAACGTTTGTAGCTCATTGCAACGTCGACCGATTTTGACGAAATTTTTAGAATATGTTTAATTCACACAGATCTACGAAACGTATTTTTTAAATTTTCAATATAGGCGCACATAAAAAAATTGTAAAATGCAACTTTCAGTATTTTTTCTACAATTCCGATCTATTGCAATTTTTGAAAAAATTTCTTTTCACATCCTGTAGTAAACTAATTGCTCTAACTTCCCAGAAAAGTTCAAATCGTATAGTACAATATTAAAAAAGTTATCGTCTTCTTTAGAGCGTCCGAATATTAATTCCGGTCACTGTACCTCGCAGAAACTCGGAAATAATAAAATGCGACGCAACAAATAACCGAAACGCTCGAGAGTTTCCCGAGAAAAGCAATAGAAAAACGGTTCTTCGCAGTCGTGCGAAGAAAAACTGTTTTATCGATTGTCAGTGGGCAGAAGCGCATGGCTGACGCGTCTTTCGAAAAATTTCATCTTCGTGGCGAACCACCATAATTGACCTAATTGATCGTAATAAGCGTGTTCGCGAGAAGTATGACAAAATCCGGAATACGTGTGGCCGTTGTCAGGTGACGATGACAATTGACATAACCTAGACCGAACTGTCGGATTGGCGGGTCTGTTTCGACCCACCGAATATTTCTGCCACCAGCAACGCGTGACGACACGTATCGAATCGAATCTTGAATCTTATTAAACACTCGATCAATTTAAGAGCCGGTTGAAAAGGTTAGACGCGATAAATCATTCTGTAGATTCTCTGCCGAGAGAGACTGATTCGAATGTATAAGGAGAGAGCGTGTGGCATACTTCGCGGCAACATCTCAGGGTCGTATAGACGGGAACGACGAACAGCGAGAACGCATCTCGTCAAATTTGTCGATTGTTTCCTCTCGCCCGGTGTTTCTATTTGTTTCCGTTTTCATTTAACGGATTCTGCGCGTCTCTTTATGCGTCTCGCTCGAGAGAACGGAAGGTCTTTCTCTCTCTCCGTCTCTCTCCGACGAAATATGATACATTTATACGCAGGGAATGCATCGAGAAGTTCGATCACGGCTACACCGATTCTATTCTGGTACATGTTCGGTTTAAATCATCCTCGTCGAATCGCCGTGAAACTCGTCGAGTTCGCTGTAATATACATGCAACTGCACGAACAAGTACGACACGATGCATGAAAACGAGTTCTGTCAAAACCGGACCAAAACAGATGTTTCCGTGAATGCTTGATCAGCGATACGTAACAAGTTACAACTCATAGTTTTACTATCACACAACTTCCAGTAATCCAATGCGTGCAAACCGTGAAACCGAACAACGTCGGGATATTTACTTCGGTTGATTTCTAGCTGTAGGTTAAAACCGAACGCCAGGAAATTCTCTCATGCGACTCTCATACGACTCTCATAAACGTTTCCCAAAGGTTCTAAACAATCAACAATCGAAATCCAAAGCGCAGCAGCGGCCGTAAACTTTCTACAGGTGTACGCCGAATGTATTTACGTCGTGTCCATTCTATGAGAAAACTCGAAAGCGCACCGAACACTGACGTGCTGTTCGTGATTTGTTTGAATAAATGGATGCTCGGTGAAAATTCGACGAGACCTCGGCGGAGCGTGTCACGACGTATAGGTGTTGTCGGTGAAATGGGAAAAGTAGTAAACTTACCTATGGATTGCAGACGCGCGACGTTCCCTTTTGGATAAACGCACCACGGTACGCGATTAAAAAACGCGAATCGAAGTCGAACTGGAAAAGAACGCACAGGGCTGCGGAACGCCGACCGTATTTTTCTCCCGAGCGAGTAACGGAGAACTTCCTACTGCGAGCACGTAAACAACTCTCGTTCCAATTCCGCCGACGGCTACGAACACGAAACAGGTCCGACGAATCGCGGGGCGACGCTGGATGCGACCACGGCCCATACTCGCACCGTTTTCAAATAGTCCCCTCGCGCTCTGCCAGAAAAATCTTTATTGCCTACCTTCTTTTTTTATTTCGTTGAATCCCTCGAGCGACGATCAATCACAGCTCATGAAAAATGCGGCCGTCCCCGAGAATCCTCGCGATAATCACGGACCATTTAATACGAGCCGCTCGCACGCCGAACACGGGACTGCTTTCGATGTTCTTACGCGCGAGTCAATATGGCCGACCGCCTAGGAAAATCAGTTTCTCTTATGACGCAATCAGGCGAGTACGCCCTGTTCGAACGCATTTTCTCCGCCAGATGGATCAAGTCCACGCCGGTCGGTAAAGCAAAACCATATTAATTTGTAAGTGTTTTTTATAAGAAGAAGAGTATTGTATTTAGGCAACTTTAGACATAAGTTGTATATTTTTGTATCCCAACATGTATCTATGGGCCAATAATGGCCTAAGATGTTATTAATAAAAGCAGATCCTTCTTGTCGATAAGAAAGGATTCGCTCGAACCACCCGCTGATTATCGCCGTGAACTATGGCACCGACGAGATACTGTTAGTATCTCGAGAGGGCGTAAGAAAACACCGAATTATTCGAGTGACATGATCTCCCATAAGGCTGGCAGTCTCTCGTCGGTGCTCCTCATGCTTCTACCCTTTCCCGGGCTCGAATTTCTACGTCGATAAGGAGGTCAACTCAGCTACGGAATCGGGTAAGGTGGTAGGTCTAGTATTGCATCTTGTTTCTGCTGTAACAGATCGTGATAATAACAGTACAACTGAATACAACCAAATACAACCAAGTACAACGGGATACATGCAACAAGGGGTGCAGTTCAATTGACAAGTTACTAAATTGCAGTTCGTTATACAATACGCATGACAATCTATTGCAGTCCATTGAATTTTGTCAGTTGTTGCGGAAATAAAGCGTATTCTAGCGTGACCGTAAAATAGTTGCTTATACATATAATATATATCGCTTGCAACAGGCAACGTAATAGTTACGTTACCGAATATACGTTGCGAATATTTTGAAGTCCTGTTTCTATAAAACCTGCATAGACAACGTTCACGTTGCAGTTCTACTGTCAGTCGTATCATATCAAATGATTTCTGGTTAAAATACGATAAATATTTCCTTCAGTAATAACAACTTTCGAACACTTGTGAACACTTGCAACGACACGTTGCCCGGTGTTTGTAATAAGTTGCAACACACGGCCTCAAAATTCAGCCCCACTACTCGGCGTGTCTTATTTTTGTTCTAACAAGTTTATTGTTCCCGGCGAATGCATATGACATGGCTTGGGCCGGGAGATTCCACGCAAGAAACAATAAAGAACTTGTACAGCATCTTAAACGTAAGTAATGTAAACAGGAGAGTTGTTGTATATATCTCAATATACGCATTTCGATTTTCACCTTAGAATCAAGAACAATTAAATCAGAGAGAGTTTACGAAGCGATGTGTGCTGTAGACAGAGGAAACTATACCCATACCCAGTACGCATATATTGATTCTCCGCAAGGGATTGGTTACGGTGCGACTATAAGCGCTCCTCATATGGTATAATCGTACACAATTTAAACAATTTTACTGTTAACAGTCATCTACATTTAAATGTTTGTACTTCTTTCGCATTTACCTGTTGCATATCACGAATATAATAAAACGGATTAAAACAGCATGCGTACGCTTTGGAGGTACTCGAAGACAAATTAAAAAGCGGTGCCAGAGCATTGGACGTCGGATCTGGTTCTGGATATCTGAGCGCATGCATGGCAATAATGTTACAGCCGAATGGATTAGTTGTAGGCATCGAACATATTCCTGAACTTAAAGCATTTGCCGAAGAAAACATTAGGAAGGATCAACCAGAACTTCTCGGAAGCGGTCGTCTCGAATTAGTTGGTAATTACAATTCAAATGATTCATGAATGAAAGATATTCTCTTCTTGATATATTAAATACTATGCAACGTTCTAGTTGGAGATGGGAGATTAGGATACCCTGAGAAAGCACCGTACGATGCTATTCACGTAGGGGCAGCAGCCAAAGAAATGCCACAGGCTGTAAGAAAACTTTCTCAAAATAGGAATATAATTCTATTTGTATTTGCTAAATATATGGTATGTTATCTTCACAGCTGATAGACCAGCTAGCTCCAGGAGGACGGCTAGTATTACCAATGGGCCCAGAAAATTCAGATCAAACATTAATACAAATCGATAAGACTATGGACGGAAAGATTAAGAAAAGGTCTCTTACTAGTGTTGTGTTTGTACCACTCACTAGTAAAAATAAGCAATATCCCTCATGAGATTCATGCTTGCTCCAATAAGGGAGCATTGCTTCTTCGGACAACACTGCACACAAGTACCCGATATTAACAGAATTTGAAGTGCGTTACTGCGAGAACATAGCGTGTTCGCGCAACCGACAAATCATTGTATAGTTGGAGAACCTTGTTTTTTCTTGTATTAAAGTTGAACAACTGTACAAACAAATATATATCGTGTAAGAAAAGTAACCCATCTCTAGTCGTAAAATATTGTATTGTACTACAGTTTATGAAATCTCCTCAATTAAAATATACGCTATAATTTATTGTACTTCCGAGTTCTTAAAGAATAAAAAGATTCTTAAACTGTATCACCGCTAAATCGCATATCTAATCAGTTAATTCTTTATGCATGTTTTCATAGTATTTCAGATCTGTGATACAATTTAACATACAATCTTTATTTTATGCTAAAAACATTTTATACGTCCACGGAATGTCGAAATATAAATTACATAATTCATAAAAAGAAATATGTAGAAAATAATTTCATGTGATGTCTCAAACGTCACATTCGCAAAAGTCCGTCGCAAGATACGAATATTAAGTAAATCCATTACTTATGAGTTTAATATTATTCAGACTCCTTGCTTCCTGTGGTCCTATTTATCTCCAACTGTATAACCGGCAGTGAGATCAACGCTTGCATAGTACATCTGTTTTCCTATCGTAATACAGATTAAAGTGTTTTAACCATGACTAGACCCAGTGCAGCACCCGATGTTAATCCCAGTCCAAGGAAAGCACCCATCATAGCAGACGCAATCTCCTTTTCTTGAGACTCCACAACTCTGTAAAAAACGAAGAATTACAATTACAATTTACAATTAAAATACCTCCGTTTAAAGTAGCGATACTTACAGAGGAGTTAGAACAAATGTCAAATTGCACAGATAGCCGTTGGTAACGGCAAATACGATAGTTATTAAAATATAACAAAGATCGTTCTTAATATAAACAGGAAGATGATGTCTGGGTTGCGCGTTACAAAACATCAGAGCGGGCACGAAGATAGCCCTCGTTAAACTTAAAAACATGACGTACCATGGTTTGTTTCTTGGCTAGAACAATAATGCGATAGTAATTATTGAATCGTAAAAAATATAGAATTACAGTATGCATATTCTACGAACCCATTGAAAAATTCCTGCCAATATTCTGCCAACATAGTCTCCCATGCTAAAAATTAGGTAAGTGACCACAGGCACAAAGTAGATATCTGCAAGATATATTGGAAAGTATTAATCATCGAGATTCTTCAATGGAATGTCCTATCGAATCAAACTTACCGTTCCATGCATGACCCCTTCCTTTATACTGACTTTCCACTAATACAGTGACTGCTGGATAGACAGAAAGAGATATAAAGAATACCAGAAATAAACTAACACCGTATGGCCAAATCCTTTTGATAATACGGATATAGGAAATTGTAGTGCCTTGAGGAAAAGCTACTTCTCCAGTGACAGTGTATTCTCTTTCTATAGCTCCAGATGATTTCTCCAACATATGAAGTTTAAAAAATGCCTACACAAAGGCAATTGATCGAGTGTCAGTGTCATTATCATAAGCTACTTATCATCCGTTAGAAAACAGCTGTGTCACGAGCGACTTTGTATTCATTAGATTGATAATACTCACTGCTTTTTCTAAAATGATGTACGCAATCAAGGATAAAAATAAAATAATGTCTCCTATGATAAAATAAACTAAGCCTGAGAGTACAGGACTAGCACCGATCCACAGTGAACATATCTCTGTTAAGGCTGTAAAAATTCCTCCTAGAGCTTGGCCACTTTGCATGGCAGTTATATACTTCGGAGAGAAACGACCGACAATTCCCATTAAACTTCCTCCGAATATTGCACTCGCAGCTGCAATGCAAAAATCTATTGTTATGCGGTTACAATATTTTCTAGTACTTTAAATGTTAAGTATATACCATTTACAAAAACCACCGTGGTCAAGGTAATTGCTAAAAATTTGTCCTGCCCTGGAAAGATATGCATTCTTTACTTTATCAAACTAAAACAAAGATTTCTCGAATTCAGAGGAACTTACATTCGTCCGTGTTTATCTTAACAAACACCGTCGTTACAATGAAGAGCAGCAATATTGTGCATTGAGACCCCACCATTCGTATTGTTAGAGTAACTCTGTAATTACAAATATCTTGCTGATCGAATTACTTTGTAACTCCAGGGAGAATTATTTTGTAATTCATAGTTTCGCTTACCTTTTACTAATAAATGCGTTTATAATTAAGAAAAATGTGTTTGGAAATGCGCTCGCCATATTTAAGTACGACGTGAAGCTGGCTTGCAAATCAGTTCTTTTTTCTAAATTCTCTACATGAGTGTAGTTCGTGTGATTCGTTGAATTATCTGATATTTCTCTAAACTTGTACATCCAATACTACAAAACACATTCATCAGAATATATACATACATCATTAATTAAGTTGAATAATAAGATATCTGCTACTTACATCATCGGCGGTGACAAAAAAACTCCACGGTATCAATGTGTTTATTCCAAGTAAATAAAAAACTATGTACGCAAGATTATATCTGAAGAGACAAACAGTGAACGGAACAATACGATTATCGTTTTATTAAAAGTAAACAATCTGTTACCTATCGCGAGGTTCGTGTTGTTTTAAAAATGGTTTCTCATCCGGGACAGAAACAGTTGGGTCGTCAACTTCGGTTTCCAAATCGTCTTCGAACTCGCTGTCGGACGCTCCTCCTAATAAGGGCCGTCTATTGATGGAATACGACATGATAATGCTGAAAAACGAGAATGGTCATTGTCACAAAAATATTTCGACATTTTCTACACGAAAAATTAAAACCGATTGGACGCTCACCAAATTATACAACGAAATCCCCGCAGTCGTCGATTAACAATTTTCCTTGTGCTTGGAGGACAATGAATTTTTACATTTTGGCAGCAACTAGTTTTGAATGTTATCACGTGTCACTTGTATACTGAATCCCGTGTGGAGCATGTCCCACGAACGACAACTACGAAAGGAGTGATGACAGCGTTCGTTCGAAAAATTCTGTTGTTCCAGAGTCTCAAGAGACTCTACATTATGCATTAATCATCTCGTTGGCCATCTGTGACTAAATGCAGATAGAAAAATACAATACCACGTCAGTAGTATTACATTAATTCCAATCGACTTCTTTCTCCATTCCGTTCTCACGCATACAAACGCGGAAACAGCTGGCGTCCCACACAATCGAATGCAGCGAGGCGCTAGTGTATGACGTGTTGCTAATACTTGCTAATGCAAACCGATGCATCATATATATCTAGCCTATTGTACGCTTGGATCAGAGAATATACACTCTCTTGGATCGAGCAGGATCGAGATTGTACACTCAAAATTGCAATTCGCGGTTATCACGAAAACAAATCCATAACGGATGTTTTTGTAGATCTTTGTTGACTTATATTTACGATAAACGAGATATCAAAAATATTGACGACGTTATCGAATTGCAAACAAAATAAAACATCGATTAAATATTAGATTTACCCATAAGTTGTGTTGCTCTTTTCTTTTTATTGCATTTCACACGAGGGTCAATATTTCGTGTTTCTATTTTTAAATAAAAAGAAAAGATACGACCTCGAATGAAGATATATATACATATAAATTTGTTATTGTGTTCTGACGCGAGCAATCGCGTTCACAATCTACCAACGATAGTACGAAATTAACTAATAAAGCGCAATATTGTTTCGTGCATTTATTTTTAACATAATTAATATGCACAAGGTGTCCCGGCATGAATAAATTGTTTTCAGGAAAAACGAGTTCGGAAGGTCAGTTGAAGGGTAAACTTCATTTACTAGCTTTTAGTTCGACGAATTGTTTTATTCAATTTCCTGAAAGCCTCGTACGAAAAAATACAATTTTCAGCTTGGTTCCTCGCGTGGGACATCCGTCCGGTTTTACTATGAATTGTAGGACACCTTGTACGTGTACGCGCGCTCTAATAGGTCCTGCCATCGATTAGACAAAAAGAAAGAGGTTCAAGTTGGTTCAAGTCCAATGTTACATCGAGTTTGCATATAGACATGGAGGGAATACGGTCGTTGAAAGCAGGTCCCGCGTACTTTACGAAGATTATATGTCTGAACTAGTCTGAAGCGTTGTGTTCTACGGCCGTTGAGTTACGGAGTTGTTATTCGTATGATACAGTAGGATGTTTTGGTAAGCTGAATGGGTGATAAATGCGATGTTTATCGGGTTTTAGCTGGTAAACTTGCGCGCGGTACAGACGTGTGATGACATTACGGTGAGCCGCAAGAATGTTTTGTGCGTTGGGAAGATGGTGAGTTGATCGATTCCGTCGAATTACAAAAACAGACAATAATAGACTCGTTTGTTTGACAGTTTATGCAAGAAGGATGCTGTGAGAGCACTGAGCACGGGCGAAGTGTCGACAGCACTTCGACCCTTTTATTTTACAGTTCATCCGGACCTTTTCGGTCAATATCCTACGCAAAGAGTAAGTATAATGTTCAACTGTTAAATAATACTCGTATATTTATGTATCGTGTTTCGAACGTCATCGGCAACGCAGTTCAGTCCGATTATACGCTGAGAGTATTTTTAGAACGAAGAAAATGCAATGATTATTACACAGATAGCTGTGTTGCAATTTGAGATATCTGCTCGAATTGATTTCGATTACTATGCATCGGAGCTGAACAAGTTTTACCTAGAATGTTACTTTCGATTTTCCAGACAGTGAATGAAAATTCGTTAAAGCAGCTAAGCTCGATCATAGAATGTTTGCAGCAACACAGACCCATAAGGCCTACCACGTTACCGTTTTATTTACGCTCCAAAGACGAGAAAGAAGTTAAGGCTGGTAAATTCACTCTAGTGCAGATACAATTGAAAGAAAGAGATCTGAGGCAGACTATCCTTTCGATTTTGAAAACGTGCGACCTACCGACCACGTTCGTGGACAAAATCGAGGAGGAAAAGGCGACGAACATAGATGCAAAATACAAGTCAAGGTTCTGGCAAAGAAAAGGATACACGGGTGAAAACATAGATTTTTCTGAATTAGAAGACGATCCTATCTACGCGTCTATTTTGATGAAAAGAAAGATTAATATAGAGCCAGATACTCTTAAGTAAGACGAACACTGAATGTGCTTTTTTTTTTTCATTTGTGCACAGTCGCAACTTTGTTACAGGGATTTTAATTGAATATTGTTGATTAGGGCATATTTAGATAAACATATTAATGAAGTACACGTGAAGTTGGAAGCATGTAGGCCGATGAGAGAGGAAGTACAAAAGCTAGAAAAGATATTATGCTCAGAATTAGGTTTAAAAAATATTACATGGGATTGTGGATGGAATATAGCTCATTATAGAGGCTGTTTGTTAGCCTTCAAGGCGTTAGCCGAACATCATCCTCTGCCAATGGAAGTATTAAGAAATAGGACTCTAGTATTCGCCAATGATACGGGAATTAGTCTAGAGGGAAGCGTTATGTTAAATTCCGGCGAAGTCAGACACAATTGGCTCGATGTAAGGATCTGTAGCTGAGCTATAAAAAAAAAACAAAAATTGTGTTCTGCTTATTAAAAAGAGTCTTTTTTTATAGCTAATCAAAAATGTTCAAAAGCACGATGTTGTACTGTTGAGATTACCAGCTTTCGAGAAGGCAGTTTCACAAGTACTTCTTGACATAAAAGTTGGTCGACGGTGCGTAATACAAAATATTTATTGAGTGACGGTAAGGCTCAGGGTGCTCTATATGTGCAGGAAATTCATGCCGAAGGTAATGGTTAGCCAGTATGAGCAACAACTTCGACAGCTAACAACAACTCTCTCGGACTATCGCGGGAGAAGAAGCTATCCGAAGGTGTGGCCGACCACTTTGTCAGCTTACGAAATAGTCATTGAAGCGTTAGTATTATCTACAATACTTTTCTAGTAATATATTAACTTTAACGTAAGTATCAGGTAAACTTAATTACATTGCTTGTGAGTATGCTGTAGCACAAAATTCAACGAAAATCTAAACACTGAAAGAAACTTTGTTTTGCAGGGAAGCTGGTCCTTTAATGCTTTCGCCTACCGGACAATTTATAGTACCATCATCGTGTCCAAGTTTTCTGTTAGTCAATTTTATTACAGAAAACTTAGAAGAAGCTACTAAGAGATTACACCACTATAATAAGTAGGTTTATCTTATTAGATGACCTTAAAGCGCTATTTTTCTTGTTAGAAATAAATATATATATGGTTTTTCTTTTTTTTTCAGTATAAAATACGTAGAACGAGCGCTTCATGATACAGCTGTGAAAGAATTAGGCTTAATCGATCTTAATAAGGATGATAGTATTACTCCAGATCTGATGATACAATGCTGTGAACGTTTATTATTGCACAAAGGTGTGTTAGCTCCTCTATTAGAAGGCGTGATGCTTTGGGTAACGCACTATTACTCGGTTATGAGCGATGGTGTCTTGTGCATACCCTGGGACTGGAAACTTTGAATTCCAATTGGAAATGTTCGCGTGTGTTTTCTTGTTAAACTTTTAACTTTGTACCAATTATTAAGATAACTGCATCGAACGATTGTACAAAGTAAAGTTAATATATACAGATGATGAAGTGATGAAGTAACGATATAAAATGATGCATGAGATATTTTTCTGACAAGTTTGAATGGACCGAGATTAAAGAAAAAACAAAAATAGTTAATAGTGCAAAGCAAATAATTAGTTCTTGATAGGTCGATTTGCATTCTACTTTATACAAAGTAAATATTATATGACTATTATTGATACATGATATATCAATTTTTAATATAAACGATTGATACAGAAGAATAGAAATATTTTCTAAAACGAATTCATTAAATACAAGAATAATACTTGGTTCTGAAATTTCTTTACTTGCTCCTATGATTCCCTCTTCCCCTAACTAATTTAATTACGATCTCGCGCGAGCTGTACAAAACAGTTTAAAAACCGATCTGGAATTGAATACTTTCGCCCCCCGTCGACACATTATTTCTTATTAAAGTCAACTTTTTAATCGTATCGAAATAAACCGTACATTTATGATATTCATCATTATATACATACAAGTGTCGAATATTTTCTGGGCTATAACAATCCGTTCGTGGATCTTAGAAAAACTTTCGTTCCCGTGATTCGATTAGAAAGTCTTCTAATATTTATTCACTTTCGGAACCACTTTCACCGCTGCCACTGCCAGATCCACTGCTGCTACCGCTTCCTGATCTCGATCTAGACCTTGATCGTGATCTTGACTTTGATCTCGATTTTGTACTCGACGGAGATCCAGATCGAGATTTAGCCGGAGTCCTAGATCGAGATCTGGAGACCGATTTTGACCGGGATCTCGATTTAGAAGAGTTCCTTGACTGTGGACTGCCAGATCTTGATCTTGATTTCGATTTACTGCGAGACCTTGAGGGAGATCGTGATTCGGAGCGTGAACGAGAAGCAGATCTCGATTTCGATGGTGATCGAGATCGAGACTTCGATCTGGAGGCAGACTTCGAACGGGATCTAGATTTCCTGCTGGACGCTCGAGAAGAAGCTCTGGACGATGCTCTGGATTCCACTTCGTTTTCAGATCCTGTTCACACACAAATTATACAATTTAGTCGTTCCTGAAAACTGTGAGCAACTCTGTTCAAATCTTAGTATATACTACTGACCTTTTTCATCTGCTTTCTCAGCTTCCTGCTGAGGTTCTTCTTCCTCTTCCTCCTCTTCCTCTTCCTCCTCCTCATCTTCTTCTCCAGGTGGTTCCAATTGTTTCTCCCTGTACCTTTGCATTTTGAACTCGTTTGCGTTGAGTGGCCGGTGTCTCACAATTAGTCTCGTATTATTTGGCTGCTGTCCTGCCTTTTGGCGACGTTTGCTAAGCCGCACACGCGTCTCCAGCTCGTTGTAATATACTCCGTCTTGTCTCATAACAAGGAAATAATTTTCCTCGTATCCTTTGGAAGCTTTACTTTTAACGTTCCAATTATATTCCCTAGCCATTTTATATTCATATTCTTCGTCGTCAGCGTAATCGATTCCAGCCACGAAGTCACGTCTACGTTTGTCCATCGTTTCATCGAGTGGCAAGAAGTATGCAACAAATTGTTCACCGCTTTCATCCATCACACCCCTGAAAAGATATCGAACGTCTATGATTATCTAAGTAAGTAACGTGTACAATATACAGTTGCACAGAATTACAGAGATATATATTACAGTGCAATTCGATTAGCGCAACTATGTTATTGATAACTTGCCGGATCATAGCTTGGGACATTTCTTCAATTTGAGCAGGCACCGAACGTCCTGTTGGAGCAGGATCCGAGTCGAATATGACTTGTGCACAAGGATATTTCCATAACTGAAAGTAGCGAAGAATCGTGTTAATAAACCACAATATTTAACAACATCGTTGTCCGAATAATATAGGAACACCTTAAAGTCAGGAAATATTGGCAGTATTTCAACGGGCACCACATTGGGTTTACTGTAGTGTTTCTCGATTTGTTTCTTATTATCTTCGAAAGTCTTTTCGATAGCTTTTATCTGACTCTCGCGATCCATGTATAATGTTTCTTCCTAAATGCGAAAATAAATGATTAGCATCCCAACGTATATGCAATCGTAATGTAAAATAAATAAACCTACTTTAAAGTTCTTCTTAATACTGTAGCCAACTTTAGCCTCGACTTTGTCCACAGTTTGCGGTTGAAACCTGGTTTGTTCTGTAGAAATATATTCCGTACGCCTGAGCCATGAAACGCTTCTGGCATGATGTCTAGATCTCTTGGAGTCCTGTGGAGTGAGAACATCTTCTTCCAAGAGTTTCTCGTCGGCAGGATCCAACTGAGCGTTAACATCTCCGGCATAAGTGTCTTTGTTTATCAGATCGATCTCCACACCTAGATCATGCTCTGTCAATACTTCATATTTATAATTACGTTCTAGGGAGGTTGGATTGTACTGTATAAACCTGAAAAATATCGTTTCATTGTACGCTGTTCGAAAAATTATGTAGATAGAATGGATTCAAGACTTACCTAGTGGATTCGAAAGGATATGTAATGAATTTTGGATCGAACGGTATGTCGGGCAGCGTGTTACAATATTTCACTCGGCAGATTAACTCGGATCTAAAATTAATAATAATTATTTAGTAAATGTCCGTACACACTGTACCGTTCGTTTTAGGTTATAACATGGAACAACAATTTACCTTTTCTCTGCCGGTCTAGCGGTCCGTTTATCTCTGTCAGTTGTACTGCCATTTGTTTGGATTGTAGGAGCCATGTCACGTTAATGAATAAAACGCAATATTTTAAACATCACAGCAAATTATCTGTCGACACCGTAACTTGCCAGCGTAAACCGCACTTTGTGTATGAAACTTTTGGCGCCATCTAGTTGCCGTGACTATTTAAATACGTACACATACAGAGTCTCGCACATGTATTTTCATTTTCAAGCACTAATTCAATATATTAGGTTCGAGGGAAAGTTCTGTCGTATTTTAAAGAAAACATTTTATAAAACAAGCAATTTATAAAAATATATATAATTTCCATTATCTGTAATAACTTGTTGCCATCTTTCAGATAATCTGTCAATTTCTGTTTTCCAATAACTCACTAGCAACATGTGTTTTTGATTTACAAGCAAAATTATCTGCGACAGAACTTTCCCTCCAACCTAATTTGTTCAATAAGCGCTACGATTTATTTTTTAAACGATTCTTCAGATTCGAAATTTATATGAAATGTGCCGGAGTCGGGAATCCGAAAATTTTTAATTTTCCTGATCTTCCCGATTTCGACTTTGGATACCCGAATTTTCGGAAATTTTTCCTTTCATCCGGGTCATTCGTGATACCGAAAATTTGTGGTACTCGGGTACTCGAATATCTACAACATTTTAAATTTTCAGGTACCCGTCCACCCCTATTATTAACTAAGTGGTGGGTGAAACGTTAATATATTA
Organism: Lasioglossum marginatum; assembly: GCA_028455795.1. Taxonomy (NCBI): domain Eukaryota; kingdom Metazoa; phylum Arthropoda; class Insecta; order Hymenoptera; family Halictidae; genus Lasioglossum; species Lasioglossum marginatum. The sequence continues at coordinate 5,060,616 of CM052268.1, forward strand.
TATATATATATTCTACGTGATGTTTTCGTAGAAATTAATGCCTAAGGTTTCGCGTGTTGCACGGTTTTAGTACGCAGGCGTTCATTCAACCACGGTATTGATTTGAATGCGCAATGCCAAATAGTTGGTCCCATTCGGAAATGCGGACGTTGGTTCCCGTGTCTCGTCGCGTCGCCCAGTAACCAGGCTGTTCATCGAAAAGCCGTGTTCACCGTAAAGAAAAGGCTGTACAAAACGAAAAGAATCGGTAGAAATGGTTGGACCGAACATCTCCTTGTGACTAACCGTTCCGGAAGGTGGGTCAACCTCTACGCAGGGCGCATCCTTCAGGACACCTTCCGAACACGAACGTGCAAATACGGAACTCGCGACGCTTTGCAAGGTAAACCGTAACGGGACAAATCTCTCTGAATAATACGATAATTACAAATCATAAGAGCATCATTGGGAACCTTGTATATCAGTGAGCACAAGTTGCGGGAAGTTTGGCGAATAATGGCATTTCGAAATTACCGCCAAGTTTCGAATTTTTGGCGGGTTCGAAAAATGAATGCGGATCAGATGGACGCGTATCGTTCTGCATATGTGAATGTCAATTGTTGAAGCTATAAACTATAAGTCGATTGTTTGGATGGATTTAGGTGTATCCTGTGAGCCCTGTAACAGGGCCCGGTGCAGCGAGGTCCGTATGGGAGCTAAGTCCCGATCCCGACATGGTCGGGCATCTACCAAACACTCCAATTTCTAGCAGCGCTCATCAAAGCCATGGATCATCGAAGGGCACCGATTTACAGCCAAGAAACGGCCCCGACGACAACATTTATGCCGACGAACACGCGTCGGGTCAGACACCATCCGACGAAACTAGGAGAATCTTTGAACTTCTCAGATCTGGGTGAGACACTGTTACTCTTCTGATTTCGATTATATAGAAATAATGATAATCGATGATTTCAGCGAGATTGGAGCAGTCGACGAGTTAGTAGACAAAAATGGATTGTGTGTATTAAGCGCGAGAGATGAATGGGGCTACACTCCTGCCCATTGGGCTGCATTGGATGGAAACATTGAGGTCGGTTTTCGTATTCTGATCAAATCAAAAAAGAATCTTTAAAATCTCTGATTTCTGCGATAGGTGATGAGGTATTTGATAGAAAGAAATGGACCAGTTGATCTTTCCTGCCTCGGAACACAAGGACCTAGACCAATACACTGGGCTTGCAGAAAAGGTCATAGCGCCATAGTCCAATTACTGTTAAAGGTATACGCAACTTAACGAAATGAATGTTTATAGGTTTATAATATGTAAGCTAATCGAGTTTGTATTGTTTTCGCTTTGTAGGCAGGAGTTGCTGTAAACGCAGCAGACTTCAAAGGTTTAACACCATTGATGACTGCTTGTATGTTTGGGAAATTCGCGACGGCCGCATTTCTGTTAGGGTCTGGCGCGCTGGGACATTTAACAGATATAAACGGTGATACTGCTCTGCATTGGGCAGCTTACAAGGGCCATGCGGAATTAATCAGATTACTTATATACAGTGGAGTAGATCTACAAAAGCCAGATTACTTTGGGTCCACTCCATTGCATTTAGCGTGCCTTTCCGGCAATATTAGTTGCGTTAAGATATTATGTGAGAAAAGTAAAATCGAATTAGAGCCTCGCGACAAGAACGGGAAGACACCGTTGCAGCTAGCGAAGAGTCACAGGCATTCGGAAATCGTTCGAATACTTCAGGCTGAACAGAAACGACGAGCTAGATGGATTCCTCCTATCAACGAACTTTGGTACAAATCATTTTTGTCGCTTGTCGTCGACTTATTAATTTTTACTGACTTATTAATCAATCGTTCCTATTCTTCACAGGGCATTACTATTCGGCGGAGCTAGTAACAGTAAAGGTCCTATACTGCTCTTTATGATATCCGTTTTACTATGGGGATATCCGATGTATTTACTAAAATGTATTCCACTAACGTGGAACCTTTTACGCGGCAGCCATTATTGCTTTATTTATTGGAACGTTGTTATGTGGATCTCCTGGATTGTAGCGAACAGAAGGGATCCCGGCTACGTACCACAAAACAGCGAGACCTACTATAGGGCCATTAAACAAGTACAGCTTTGGAATTTGAGAATGATTCGTTGAGGAATATTGCGTACACAGTTTTCAACAAAACGATATTTTTTTGCAGATTCCGTATTTTGATAAATGGAAAAAGAGAAACGTGTTGCTGTCTCGGCTGTGTCACAGTTGCAGATGTTTCAGACCATTGAGAGCAAAGCATTGCAGAATTTGCAATAGATGCGTCACGTATTTCGACCATCATTGCCCCTTTATATATAATTGCGTCGGTTTAAGAAATCGGTAATTTTCAGATTGGCCATTATCGAATCTGCGCGTAAATCAATTTTTCATTAAACGATGATTCATTGTTCCAGGATGTGGTTTTTTCTGTTTGTTATGTGCGTAGCGATCAATTGTTCGTTTTCGATTTACTTCGCTTGTTACTGTATGGCGATGGAAGGAATTCAATTGCTATATGTATTAGGTGTGCTAGAAGCTTTGGTGTTCTGCGGACTCGGATGGATATTGACGTGCACTTCGGTAAATATAAAATATATATCTACGTTTATTGGATGGTATCGAATAAGACGAATGATCTGTGTCTGATTTACACAGGTGTTGCACGCGTGTATGAATTTAACTACAAATGAAATGTTTAATTACAAACGGTATTCGTATTTGAGAGACAAAAAGGGCAGATACTTGAATCCATTTAGTAGGGGCCCAGTACTCAATTTTATCGAATTCTTCTTTTGCTCACCGAATCATCAAACAAACGACCCCCAAAGTTATCAAATACTTTCAGAAGATATCATGTGAGATATTGCAAATTGTAATCACAATTTGACAGCGCCTTTGCACGCTTAGAAAACGAGAAATATTCTTAATTATACAATTCATACTATTTTTTGGACTAATTACAACGTATGTAGCTGCACACGATCTACATCGTTACTGCTTCTAATATTATCACTTTTTATCTATAATATTATTCATGAAACATGTTTCAATAAATAATTTATTAACTTACACTTTTTAATTTATTACACCTCTAATACGTATATATAATAATCTTTATAAAATATCTATAAAACGATCGATCTATTAAACGTGACTTTAAATAATGTCCCATTACAATTCATTATTAATTACAGCAAAATCATTAGAAATGTTGGTAAAGAAGCAGTGTTAGCTTTTATATCAAATTCATATATACAAATAATAATTTTAAAAGATTTTTTATAGAATCTGTTTGTATGTAAAATTGTAAAATATATCTTTGGCAAAATGCACTGCGTTTCCTTGTATAATTCAGCTACAATACTAATACGGTTTGATCTAATACGAAAACCGTGTGTATACGGTACAGTTACAATATCAGTAAAAAATGCTAACGTTCATTAGCTGTATAAAAATTGTGATTGTAGTCCTAATTATGGCAGATACTCAAGCCTGATCTCGCATAGACTCGCATCGAATTGTTAAAATACCATTTAAAAACGAAAAGAAGTTCTCACTTCAATTCGTAACAAAAATCGTAATTCGGTGGTGGATCTGGAATTGCAGGTGGATCTTGAGGAATATCGATTCCTTCCGCATCCAGAAGTCTCAATTTAATATCCATAGATAATAATGTTTCCAAATCGTTCTCCGCCTCTTTACTGGTCATTTTCTTGTCTGAAACAAATTGTTGCTTTTCTAATTCCGCAAGAGACGGTAAACATAAATGATGCAAATGTTTATTAGTAATCTGTAGACTGCGAATGTTTATGCAATTTTCAATTTTTGTAGACAAATTTTAAGAAAGTGCCATAAATGCATAAAGATCCGCAGTCTAATTATCACATACTCAGCAAAGCATTAATGCCATCGGTCCAGTAATCGAAAACTTGTTCATCCGGAGCAACAAAATCCAAGCTGGTGACATCAACAGAGTCCAAGATCAAGGAAAAGGCTAGCTGGTGCGTATTTTTCCGTCGTTGTAAGTCTTTCATGTGAGGACAGTCTTTCCCAGTAAGCAAACTACGGACTTCAACAACCGCCAATTTCGTCGGAAGCTCGTCGATCGTCGGCACTGACTTTTCATCGCAGTCCCCGTAATGAAATACTTTATGATTGGGCGACAATCGGACGTACCAAAATTTATCTTTGATTCTTTGTCCTCTAGCGCCGTACTTCATAAATCTAGTGCCTTCTACCAAAAAGCCTAAGCGCTGTTGTTGAATCAGCTCCAGAATCTCCGGTGTAATTTGTTCCCTGAGCTCGACTATCGGCCTTGCGTGACTCTCGCCCTCCTCCCTGTTAGTTCTTTCTTGTTGCCAAAGATTAGTGATCGTCGAGTAGGAAAATTGTTGCAGCTTGTTTTTGAATTTGTCCAATCCTGTCGGTTTGCTCTGAAGCGCTCGAGTGATCTGTTCTCTTACAACCGAAAATACTTTAACAAAGTCTTCGGTGGTGGCTCTCATCTCCTTCCAAGTTTTGTTCAAAAGAACTATACACACGCAGTAGAACTCTTCGAACGGATGATCGTGAGTGAAGAACATAGGATGATACGATTGACCCTGTTCGCTGGGTGCTTCTCCGATACGTAACACCTGGCAGAGCAGCTTAACGAGCTCCACGCTTGTCCTGCCGAATGGACATTCGTGTTCGTCCGCTCTACAAGAATTCTCGAGGACAACTTTCGTGTAGCCCTCGGTATGATTACGCGCAAAGTAAATCATGCAATCCAGAGCAAGCATTCCAGGAGGGGTTTCAGTAAAATCCAGAGCAGGATTGATGTCGTACTTGAAGCCTAATTTCTTATAATCTTTGGCATATAAACCCTGCTTGCGAGCAGTTACGTCTCCGCCGAGAACTCCTTCGGTGTCGAAAGCGATTTTTCGAAGTTCTTTGATTTTATCGTGCGCATCTTGATCTTGGGGATCCATTTTCGTCATCATTCGTTGTTCCCATAGACTTAACATTAACGTTTGCAATACGTACAGCTGATGTGCCATTTCAGCACCGACCTGAATAATTCATTAACTCTGGTATTAATTAATTCTCTAGAAAATGATTCTATGAATGATATAAAAAGAATTGATACATCTGTATTTGATACCTGGGAGGTGGACTCGGCAATAATGTTCGTTAAAAAAATATTTCTAACGTGCTTCGACTGGAGGACCAGTGCAACTGATTTGCGTTTGGATAAATCAGCCTTTAAGAACAAAGCGTTTATTAAGGCTATTGCATTCTGTTGAATCTGCGGACTCATGCTTTGCAAATGATTTACTAAGTTTTGGAATGTTACTTCCTTCTCAACTTGGGCATACTTCCCAGAAGAATTGAGTACTATGTTTTCAAGGATGCTAAGAGAAGCTTCAACGATACTGATGTCTTGAGTTATGGCCTGGTTGTTTACATAACTTGCCACTTTATTGATAAAAGGCGTCTCCAGAATGTCCCATGAAACAATTCCATGATCCATGAGTTCAACAAACGACTGAAGCGAATAGGCGAGCGTGCTACCTTTATATTTCTCTCCTTCTACCTATCGAAGGGATAGAAAATAGGGGAGTGTACAAAGCAATGTAATTCGAAGGAAGTAACTGTTCGCTATGACGTTGATTACCTGTGATATGATCAAAGCTAGTCCTTGCTTGTTAATAAATTCTAGGGCAAACGTCATGTCTGTGCTAAGCGTGCTTAACTTCTGCAAAGCAGCATTCTTTTCTTCCGAAGTTCCATTATTAAGCTTCGCCAAAATATCGCTGGCCGTTTTGGAAGGGGAGAACTCCAATTTCAAAATACTACCGTTCTTCACCTCGTTACGATTTTTCTCCGTGATATAATTTTGATTGTTACTTTCAGTAAATTGTAACGAGTACGTTTCAGGATCTGATAGACCCCACCCATTGCATAATTCCTAGTAAAAACATTCAATTAATCGGCGGTGCGATTTTGTGTTCGGAAAACAAATGCTCCATTATTTTTCGATCAATAGAAACAAAAAGAAAACAATTGTAACAATTCGATTTCTACAATCTAGCGATCGGAAAGTTTGTTCTATGTACCTGAATGATTCCGGTCAGTGGATGCTTTTGATTAAATTCAATAAGTTGTGCGACTTGATCCGTCATCTTCACAGCAATTTTCACAATGTTCGAATCCTTCTGGACCGGCATTTTTGTTGTCTGTGTGTACATGAAAGTCCCAGAGACGATTTTAATTACCGAAATCAGATCGGAGGATACGATGGGCGCCGGTCCAGTTTATTTAAAAAAAACGATACACATTTGACGTATCCCTTGTCATAACAACATGACGGCCATCATGCTGCTTGTGTATTAAATCCCGGACGCAGAATGTTCAATGGCCCCGCCCCTCCACAAATCGGATAAATGGAAACGTCACGTAATGACGCGCCGTGCGCAGGTCTGCAGTCGGGCGCGAATTCAAATGCATTCAAATTGGAATAGAAGTATACAAATATCATATACAACATAATATCATATACAATAAGTATATGATATATGTTATACGTTCAATTGTCATTCAATGAAATCATAACGATGTTTGCAAAATTATGCAGGTACCCCATTTGAACATTTAATTTATCGACGCTAAATTAGTCGCGCATGCGCGAAAATCGTGGCTCTCTGGCGGCCATTACAAATTGGAAAGATATCGCTATAAGCGTAGACAATTTTGCGACCCACTTTTGTGGGGTCATGTATCCCCATTACCATTTTCATTTCGCCTATTTGCATGCAAATGAAGCGATCCAGCACGCGAAACAACGATTCAGAACAGAAATAGACTTATTTATTTATTTGTGGCATGAAGATTCTGGCATAAACTCGTCTAAACCGCGTGAAAGAAGAATGGTAATTAGGTGGTATAAGCAGGATAAACCTATCATCTTATGGGACTTCGTGTCTCACGTTCTGAAATACCGATCAGAAATTTCTATTTTCTTGGAAACTAGCAGGAACGCGATTTAGACGAGTTTATGCCACCAATCTTTGAGCCACAAGTCTATTTCGGTTCTGAATCGTTGTTTCGCGTGCTGGATCGCTTCATTTGAATCGATCGTGGAACAGAAAAATACATTGGATGGTAGGTCTATCCTTACACCTCGTCTGTGCTGTAAGTGCGCGTACAAGTAACGATAGCTATCGATAGCGTAAACAGACTATCGATAGGTCTCGATAGCGATGATCATCGATAATCAGCGATAGTACAATCGACTGTTCTCCACCACTACATATCGCAGATCACCTGCAAGCTCGCTTTAAATAGCATTTCATCATCTACAGGACGTAACTGAATTATATTCTACTGTGTCACCTGCGGTGGTTCACCGAGTGTAAAAGTGTCAGTTTCGAGGATCCCACGGGAACACTGATTCGGGAATGTAAGGATTCTCATGAAACGTACGAAGTAAGTTAAATTGACGCGTACGAAATACGGCATCTCTCGACATTCGACGGTGTTTCTCGGTATCCTAAACGTTCGAATCATACTACGCCGTGTAAAAACATTGACCCTGACTTATACGTTGCGTTAGTGGGTGTGCTGCAGTGTGCTGCACACCGTGTGCATAGTACGCGCTGCATACAGATGTGTTGTGACGTGACGTACATTACGCGAGCTGCTATGTAAACATAATGATAAAGAGTAATTGAAAAACAACGTTTGGAAAACAATACGAAATTAATAATTCATCAAGTAATTATGCCCAACTATGTAAAGTAACCGTGGACTGAACGCGCTGTTCAATATATGTTTAGATGGCACCGAAAAATAAGGAAAACAAAAAGAAGCGGCAAGTTTCCGAGGAAGAGGACGACGAAGATTATCGAAGGAGGAGGGATCGAAATAATCAGGTAACGGAGTTGAATCTACATTCTGTACATTTAGTATTATTTTACATAAATCTTTGGTACTTTTATAGGCTGTAAAACGATCTAGAGTCAAAAGTAAATTACGCACTCAGCAGACTTTAGAACGGGTGAACCAGTTGAAGACGGAGAACGAATTGCTCGAAGAAAAAATCAAGATGCTCACCAAAGAACTTGGATTCTTGAAAGATCTGTTTCTCGCGCACGCTGGTATGTCTACATACCTCTACATATTCTATTTTCCATTGTGTATAACGGATATAGTATGTAAAGCATTTATTGTTTCAGGATCCAGTCAGCATTCTATAAACTTCCAAGATATAGATTTGAACGCTCTTCTGGCTGACGATTCAAAATCCGAAGAACAGGGGAAGGATGGATCTGAACTATAGGCTACAGTAAGTTCCACGTAGAGAAGCAACGTGGTACAGATCAAATTTGACAAGAAGATGTGCTTTGGTTCGTCTAATTCCATCATTGAAGTAGATATCTTGGAAAGATATCTATTTCGAATTGATTCATAAGAACTTTGTGGTGTACGGAGATCTTACGTGCACCTGTGGTCGTGCTAAAAGATGTACCAACATTTAAATTTGGGGTACTGAGCGTGAAAGTGTACAAAATTGAAAATGCGAATGGTTATTAGGATATAATTGCGAGGAGACCGAAACGTAATGACAGTAGAGTATAAAACAAATGTAAATTTTGTACATACACTGCTTGGAAAGGGGAGCAGAATGGTGGACAAGAGGGAGAGCGACACATGCAGAACACGAAACAGTATGACTGGACAGTGAAGACATTTTAATCAACAGTAAATACAGTTTGGATAAATGCTGCCACCACTTGCTAGAATTGTTAACAACAGCTTTGCTCGAATCATTCCAATTTAGCTTTTCACTTGTTAGACAGTGGTCTCTGATATCGGGTCCACTATGATCGCAGCCATTTTTACATTATAATGTGACTCTGCACAGATACGTTAGGACAGGAAGTAAGGAACACGTACAAACATTCTACAGTAACGCAAAAATAGCAGAAAATATCTGTTACCAGATTCGATATTTTTTAAGCTATCGACAGAATTTGTAAATCAAATAAACCGAATGAAATGAATATCGATTCGATCGAAAGTAACACTTTTTCCCCTAGAAACGCGTCGGTCACTATCGAGTCACTAGACTCGGTGTTGACCTCGGTGACATGACACATAGAGAAATGTCATGTTTTCCGCTTGCACGTTACTTTTGACGTTTACGTTCGAACGAACAATATTTTAGCGGTGTTCTCGAAGTAGAATAATCGAATATGGGAAAAACAACGAAGGTGGTTGTCTGCGGGATGAAAGGAGTGGGAAAAACAGCGTTGCTGGAGCAGCTCATTTACGGGAGCATCAACGCCAAAACAGTAAGCGTTCAGAGGTTATGTTCGTTTCGAATGTTTCGGAAGGAAATGCTTTCGTGTATTATTCGCACATAACAATATAACTTAACGTGTACATTTTATCCTTCAATTGTATAAAAGATTGATATTCGATGCGACAGGAAATACATCCTACAATCGAGGACATTTATGTCGCGAACATCGAAACGGATCGCGGCACCAAGGAAAAAGTGCGGTTTTACGACACAGCTGGACTGGAATCTCTACAAAACAACGCGAATAATCAACAGCTACCACGACAATATCTCGGTTTTGCGGATGGCTATGTTCTGGTGTACGACACAGCTAAGCCAGAATCCTTGGACGTGCTGCTCCCATTGAAGAAGGACATTGACCGGAACAAGGACAAGAAAGAGATAACGGTGATCGTCGTTGGTAACCGGACCAAGGAGGAAGAATCCCGCAGTTTGGAGAATACGGCCAGCAAAGCAGCCAACTGGTGCACCAGAGAGAAACTGAAACACTACGAACTGAATGTCATGGACAGAACCAGCTTGTTCGAAGCGTTCGTTCATCTGTCCTCTCGATTGAATCCTCCCGCGAATAAGAGCACTTTCCCACAACTGAGCATGGGTAGAAAGAACGTGAAAGTCGATGCCCCTTAATCTTATTTATTTGCTATCCGGTAACTGGAGTACCGGTCCCTTTTGTTCAGTACTTAATATTTAGTAGTAACAAAACGCACGGGCGTGAATCGTTCTCATCTTTTCTCTCTCTCTTGCTGAGATCTCGTGCGTCTTCTGTTCCTCTTTTTTGTACTTAAATATTGTCCATTGGGCAGAGACGAAATCGATGAGAAGGAGCGACTATTGGTACAAATACAAGCAGCGGCGACGCATTTGTCACCATTCTATAGGTTTGGCTAATTGCCGCAAGCAAATGTTCGTCCCGAACGCGTGGTCCCATAGCTTGCTGCTGATACCGAAACCTGAAGAAGTAACCCTTTCGTTAGCATTTGAGGATGATTTAGAGCGGTGTTGGAAGGTAAACGAATCATTACCTAACTCGTGATGCGAGAAATGATGATAATTGTGATTCCTTTTCAAGGTGTAGAAATAGGAACCGCTCCTCGGCACGCCGTGATGTAAATAATAATGAATTAAGTCGTAACAAAGGTACCCTGCGGACGAAATTAACTTATTAGAACACGGTAATTTACATAAGAGGCGAACACGTCTGCGAGAAGTACCTGTTGTAGTACCGGCGGCGAGGAAATAAACCACTGTCGAAGGAAAGAGTATTTGGTAAATGTTCCACAGTAATTTAGCTATAAGCAGACCAATCCCTGGCGGGAATACTAGCCTCCTGTTGTCGAACGGAGCCTTAGGGAAAGAAATAAAACGGAGATTCATTAGATGATGTAGGGCAGAGCCACAAATATTGACACAGAGTGAATGATTACATACGTAACAATTATTTTCCAGAGTACTTACTTTATGGTGGACACCGTGAAGTACGAAGTGCAGGGAGATAAGTAGTCTCGACGTGGCCGGCGGCTTAAAATGAAACAGTTTCCGGTGGAGCACGTACTCTAGTACAGTCCACATCAGGATACCGAATCCATACCAGGCGAGAGCTTCCGCTAGCGCGTGTCCTGAAAGTTCGAACGCTGGTTTGCCTTACAACGAGCGTACCGGGGACCGAGACATGCCCATTCCGATGAAATTATCGATTAGTCGATTCTCTTAAAAATATTTCTTAAAAAGCTACTATCTCGCGTGTATTTCACTGTGAACGCATGAATGCATGGCGCGTTATTGACACTATGCCAGATGCAGTGGAACGCCTCGAGGAGTTACGCGGAAGCGTGAAATCTTCGAGCAGATAATAATTGTGTAACATCGGTCGAGAGCTTGCGCTTGCGTTACGTGTAAGTCGGAGATTAGATTATTTGCGGGCGAGGAGACAAATGAGCCAGGAACAATGGAAAGAGATAATAATTCGATAATTACCAGTGTAATGACCGGCCATCCTCGCGAGGCCGCAGCAAATAAAGTAGATGCACACCGGGACCCATACGATCGGGATTAGGTACCAGGGCGTGATCGACAGGATCTCCAACAGGCTCGACTTGAACATTCGAATCTCGCGGTTCACCGGCAGGTTCGCCCATTCCCAGTATCGATCACCCAACTCTCCCACCTGGCCAAGAATAGGCGCGTCCCAATCGATGAGATCCTATCAAATCATCAGGTGGTCGCACGTGAATCGCGAAGGATCCTTTCCCGTTTGAAGAATCGAAGGTACTTTCTTTGCAGGAAGACAAAGGACGTTGAGGAACCACCCTCTCGTTACGTTTCCTCACTGATTTTACTTTGTTATGTAATAAAGACGACATTCTAGTTATCATCATCATCGTTATTTCATAGGAACGATTTGAGGCGTCGCGTAACAAGGAAGCTCGCGGAGATCGATTATACCAGAAACTCGAAATAAGTATCAGCACGATTCATAATCTGGCGAAGATCATCAGGTGTCGGAGATAACCGGCTTCCAAGAAACATTACCATCCGTTTGCTCAAAACCGAAAGCGCGTGATTCATGATGAATAGCGAGTTCGCGGTGTTTGCGTAGTCGGTTCCGTGTCGGGTCCGGGCTCATCGAAGTAGAACAATGGGAAATTAGGGGAATATCCTCGAGGAAAAGCGATCGGTTCAAGGTCCGACAATAACGATAAAGCGGAACCTTCCACGGGAAGGCCGGCTGTACGACAGTATAAACTTTGCAATTCTTATCGCCGGACTGCGAATGTTTATTTAAACGAATACTTTTTTTTTCTAGAATAATCGCGGTCGCGAGAGGTGTCGCCGCTATCACGCTGTCGTTTATCAATCTACGGACACCAGATAATCGTCGCACCGCACCGTTATCTCGAAATCGTCCTTCGCGATTTCCGGACAATCCGAAACATTCTCGATGTCACGGATTATTACGATCGCGCTGGACAGTGGGACCAACGTGTCGTACACTTGAGGACAGGTTTATGTTTGAGCCGCTGTAGAAGCGATAAAAGTTGCGTCAGAATATCTTCGTATTTTTAGCGCGACACATTAGCAATAGTACGGTTTCGTCATTTGTTTATTTATATCCGTCGCCAAGAAGATTACGAATCAATGATAGAAGCCACGATAATAGCGAAGGGAAGGCGATACTTGGTTCTCCGCGTTCGTATCGCCTGGTTGTCTAGTAACGTCATTCTACTCGCCGATTCGATGTAAGCACTTTCATTAGAGGACGGTAGAATACACTCGTAGATCGAACACGCTTCAAAACAGAATAACTTTCTCACATCCTCCGGTCTCTTCTACTTGTTGGGTTCCGTTTGAAAAACGTTATTCTATTTTAGAGAGTGCTGTATCTTGATGATTCTCTCTAGTTTTGGCTTTGATCGTCTATCGCAGCTCCAACGTAAACGCACCGGAAGTAGCGGTGAACAGGGGTTGAAATGATCCTCGAAACGTCGAGAAGGGACGGTCCCAGGTCACTCACTTCGTATTCCTGGTACTTCTCTTTCGCGTTGACGGTGAACTCCTCGAACATGTGGAAGGCGGCTTTCGAGTGCGGGTTCTCCTCGAAAGCTTTGTCCAGGCTCCGATTTTCAAGGTGGCCGAGCACTCGTTTCCCGCCAGGGTGATACCTGAGGAACTTGCTGATGTTATAAGACCGGTTTCGATAATTCACCAAGAACTCGTCCTCGCCGTTTTCCGATCGGCCCGCGAGTCTATCGATCGCCGGACGACGATCACCGTTCATCACTGGCTTGCTCATTCCACCGGTTATCGCGGCGATCGCGATGATCGAACACTGTCCGAATCGCGTCCGAATTGGTGCCGTGACAAAAAGCTAATTGTTCGGAACGCGTCGACACGATACCTTTCAAACGACGCTTTATCGTAGCCCACTTCGAATCTTTTTGATAAGATTCCGGTGCGTCGGTGAGCACTATGCGAATAGTCCGACGATGTGTATCGCTTCTGAAAACTGTTATCTACGCCGATAAGTTTCTGTCTATACGGCGTCACCATTGTATTGATCGTCGAAATCACCTTTTCCCACGGTTTTTGTTGTCAATTCGAAGTCCATCCTCGGATCCTTGTTCATCCTCGCTGATTCGAATGTGGCGGGCTTGTCTGTTCACGAATCGGCTGTGTCCGTTAGAAGTCGGCTTAGTCCGGCTTAGTCCGTGCGTAAAGAGAGGTCTCAACACTATAGCCGTTGCAGTAATATTTCGAACAAGAGCTTAGCAAGCCGCTACGAGAAAATATATTCATATTCCTTTTTTATTAGCCAAACGTAAGAGTTTATGGTATAATTCATGAAGTTTTTAAATCTTGTGTTTATTACACGCTACTAATTTGTGCCGAAATAAAAAATTTCCGCGTCAACATGAACGCATAAAATCGGCGGTCTATTTTCAATGTAGACGAAAAAGTTGAAAATCGTGACATTCGCTCTTTTCCTCGCAACTTCGGCCAATAGTAATTTCTAAATCATTTTTGTCGTACGCAGTAAACTAGTGCTCCTAACATCTTCAAAATTGGTCCAGTTTCTGAAAAAAGTTATTCGATTTCAGAGTGTCCGGATACTTATGGACGGGGATATATTATTGGGTTGTGTAATAAATTGCGCAATTTTGTGTTTTGTTAGGGAAAGTATATATATGCATTCGCAAGTCTTTTTCTTGCTCTACAAACCTACATATCTGCTTCAATTTTTCGAATTAACTAATTTCAATCAATTTTCAGGCTTTTTCAATGGAAGTTCCAGGAGGCAAAGAAATTCATTTTCGACATCTGCGCGACATCTCACTCAAGTTGTGTGGCACCCAAGCTCCAAGTCTTCGAGTAAAGCCCATGGGGTGAAGATGCCAACTCTCGCGTTGTTCGACGACCTTCGGAAACGTCTTGAGACGATCTTCGTCGAAGTCGGAAGGTCTTCTGCGGTGCTTTTCAGCGTTCTTCGGAGCTGCTTCCGTAGTTTTTTGACCACGACGAAAGGCGGAATAGAGCAGATGTCAAAAATCAATTTTTCAAATTGATTAAAATGAATTGATTAAAATTAGTTAATTCGAAAAATTGAAGCACAGATAGGTTTGTAGAGCAAGAAAAAGACTTGCAATTGCAAAAGGCAAGATTACGGGAAAAGAATAAAATACAAAAAACGCGGGAATTTGTTACACAACCCAATAGTATAGTTATCTTGTCGTTTCCTGTTTCCGTCGGCTTTCATTTTCCTCGTGGTTTGCGCGGGGCGGTGCGTCGATTGATAACAGGGATAACGGGATCGATAGATCGTAGAGACGGGAATCAGTATATCTTCCCATACTCGGCAATAAAGAAGCTTTTATTGAAACTTTTTTCTCTGGATAATCGTGTATACAATACACCCTATGTATACGATCTATGTGTTAAAGTCTACGAACGCGGCAGCGGTCGTGCTTCGTTCCTTGTCCGACGAAAGACCCACGGATGCGGAATGGCAAGAGGACACGGTTCCGAGCGTAGTCCGAGCATTCGCGCTGCCAAAAATATAGCGTTTCTTCGAGCGTAATCGTCGTCGTCGTCGTCATCAGGACGGGACGTGTAACTTTTCGGTGTTTCTCTGTGAACGGCGGGGAACGCCGTCGAATTATCGAGGCCGGGCAAACCTGCTGGACCTCGTCGAACGAGCGTGCGCCGTTCTCGACGGAAATTCGCTACCATGTTCCTGGTTTCTCTCTCTCTCCCTCTCTGTCTCTCTTCTCTCGTCGTTTGTTCGAACCGGACGTTCGAGATCGAATTTCGAGCGCTTTGCGGCCCACCGACGCTTTCGCTGCCACGCAACAATACCTTTTATCAGTTCTCTAAAATATGCTGCGATATTACGGCTTTAAATCGGGCGGAAAGCATTTAAGTGGACTTTCAGAGAATCGTACAATTTATCTGGCAGCATTGATAATAATTGGATATCGTACGATCGTTCTGCTGTAGCGGTTCGCCACAGCAAAATAGAGTTTGACTTCGATGCGAAAGAAACGAACCGGTCAAGGGTAAACCCATTTGCATCTTTAACGTAACAAATATATTCCCGTTGTTTTTCTGGTCACGTTTTCTGGCCATGTTTTTATCGCCGGAGCATAATTTTGTACTTAACAGTACGCACAACAAAATACAAAATATACAAAGTACTGAAGTGTAATGAATATACAGCGGATCTTTATGCAAAGTAAAAATTTTCTGTCTGAATTGCAACAAACTGGAGTGAAATGGAAATTTATTTTCTTCCTTAAATATTGTATCTTTAAATTCTTCTAATGTTTTTATCGTTTTAAATTGCACCTACTGATTTTCGTTATGAATGCATAAAATCCGCTCTCTAGTAATGAAATATCTTTTTACTTGAAATTGTTCTTTCTAGATGTAATTAAGAAATTAATAAGATAAGAGGATTATTCTTCATTGTTGCTTCTGATGCAGACGGGTTCGACGATCGGAGGAAAGGCGGGCAGCGAGAGCGTCGTTCTGTGAAGGAGAGTTGTCTTTTCGGTGAACGCACAAGTAAAACGCAGTTCGGTAACTCTTAACTTTAGTAGCATCTTTTTACAGTGGTATGTATAGGGTATAAACAACAAAGTTTCGTACAGGTATCGGAACAGAAGAGCGCAACGGCTCTCTCGATAGGACTGCAAAACGTCGACCTGTCCGTTTTATCTCCGGCTTGCCGAACGAAGAGACGTCTCCGCGAAGAATTTCGTTCGTTCTCGCTTTTTTCTCTTTTTCTTTTTAAGTACGGCGATCGTCGAAAATTCTGCGACCCGGTCTCGAAACGCGACCGCCGATCGACGGAACATTTTCGCGGTCTACCATCGCCTTTATATTTTTAAGTGATCGGGTTTTTCTTTTTTCTCATTTTACTTTTTTTTGTTTCTTCTAGCGAGTCGGAAGTACTCTCGGTGGACGAGGACGGCGTACAGTGTGCTCGTTTCGGGGATCGGATCGGGGTGCTAATGGAATTTTTACGAGGCGTTTACTCGGTCGTAACGTTTCCGCAGTAACAATATCGATAACGGATATATGTGTGGCTATACCTAGAAACAATTGCCGTTCGTCTAAAAGCCCGACGTAATCAAACTATATATGTATAACATCTCCACGAACAGGTTTGGTCTCGTCGCTTTCGTATAAACCGCGTTTGTAGTTCTCTAGAAATTCGCGCGAGCTCCTGCTCCTAAAAGCAACATGCAAAGGTTACAAAGAAATTCCTCGAGGTTCGTTCGACGTTCGCGCCGTCGATCGCAAAAATGTTTCGCAGCTTTCTTATTCGACCATGTGTTTCAGAGAGAAGAGAAATCGAATGACGATAGAGAGAAGAAGAAGTGAAAGGACCGAGGTACGTAGGATCATTGAAGTGTAGAAGAGATTGGAGCTGACGAAGAGGATTTCAGTAGAATCGGAAATCAGCGGTGAAATATTTTTGTGAAGACGGCGCGAATTCGCGATCGCACACTGTACCGCCTCCACCGACTATCACTACGAATACGTAGTCGCAACGAGATACCGTCTATCGTACGCTATGCCCTACTCGTACAACGCTATTAGACGAGCAGGCGAGTTCGCCCCTAGCTTAGGTTGTCGCCTCTGACGTCTCTGTTACCCCTGAGGTTTGGAAGCAATTAGGAACGTTGGGCACCGTCGCGTTGTCGTCTACGAGTCGATCTTCCGACGGTGGGATCAGGCTTGGGAAAACTGCAGCGAACTCGGACGTCTCGCTTCGGCTTTCCCAGCCCTACACGCTTTTGCATCCTGCGCATTACGAGCCACTGAATCGGGACATCGCGGAAGACCGAGCGAAACGTGTCGTTTTCATCGGCACATGAACGCAGACGGTACTTTTCACAAAGAATAAAACCGGGGAGACTTCTGTCCGCGGCTCGACGTTTCAATTTCAATGAAAAATCAATTCTCGTTCGAACAAACTCGAATTTAATCGCTTGCCGTACATACGAAACACAAACTTAATAGAA
Organism: Lasioglossum marginatum; assembly: GCA_028455795.1. Classification (NCBI taxonomy): domain Eukaryota; kingdom Metazoa; phylum Arthropoda; class Insecta; order Hymenoptera; family Halictidae; genus Lasioglossum; species Lasioglossum marginatum. Next base: position 5,078,018 of record CM052268.1, read on the forward strand.
ACAGAAAATGAAGTTCACGATCCTGAAGCTGCGTAACAGCTCGTACGGCAAGGGGACTGATCCAATTGGAATTCAAGTAGAACGAACAACTAGCCAGGACGTTTTATCGTAATCGTCGGATCCGAGCGAATGAACGAACCATGGATCACGTTCAGGCCGGTTGGAAACGTGTCGCGTCTCGCCTATAGTTGAGCAAACGAATCGACGAAGCGGAGCTGTGTTAGCACACTTCCCCTGTTCTGTAAGGGCAGTTCAAGTTGAGCTGCTAGACCGTCCTCGCATTGTCCGGTTGACAGATGTACGTTGGTACATCACCGCTCGGTATAAAGGCCGCCACACGTGCCCTATTTTGTCGTCCCTTTTGCTTATCCAGCGATAAGATTATACATTTATGACAAAAATGAGGCGGTGCAATTTAAAGGTGTACAAAAATTGAAAGAATCTCATACCAGCGATTTTTAGCTTGTTGAAGTTATTGAGGAAAGAAATTTCTACACGGTTCCAACTCCTTGCAACCGATGTATGCAATTTTTCTGTTGCGCGATCAAAAGGGGCGACAAGAAGGAGCGTGTGTGGCGGAGTTAACGCCAGCTTTCCCCTTTGTTAATTTGTAAAAAGAATAGATAGCAAAGTCGAGAACGAGCATTATGCCGACTGGTGATTCGCCAAAATTGATTCGCCGATCGAACGGCGAATACTGGACAACGCGAAGACGCTCACGACCGTTTCGAGTACCACGCGACACGATCGCGTATCTTCTGGTTTATCTACCGGAAAGAGCTGACTAGTTCCTCGAGAATGAAAGATAGATAACTGTGGAGTCTCTAGCGAATTTTTGCGGTTGCGGCGGCTCGTTTCAATCTATACTGATAAACTATCTGGAGTGATGTCGTTCAAACATTTCTTTTCGAACTTCTACACAAAGGAAACGATTAAGCTCCTCTTCGACTTAACACGTTCGCGGAAAAGCCTGTTAACCCTGTTTGCACTCGGAGCTATTTTGACTCCAAAATTTAACATTTCTTCCGACCTAGAATATTTCCGTTCCGTATGATTTTTTAAATTTTATGGATATGAAATTGATGTAATACCTCGTACAATAATGTTTAGTAATTAATTAGATACCGACATATTTAATAATGTAAACAATATTTTGGTGAGTGCTAAGGGTTAATAGACTTCCGGTGGCTGAAGTGTTCAAAATGTCTGGTCATTATTTCGGGTCTTATCGAAGCTCGCCTTTATCGTTACCGTTCATTTGTACTGTCGCAAGCTTCGCAGCTTGTTTAGTGCGTTAGATAGTCCATTGGGAAAGCACTATCTATCTGGAACGTTTAAGGCGCGAATACACTGGCGCGAGTAACTTGCGACATTCTCCTGCGAGAGGAATTTCCAAAAGAGTGGTACACTTGTTCGCAAATATTCGAAATATGTTCATCTTGCTGGCCGCTATCTCAGCTATCTCTTACCCTCGCAAGAAAAATCGCAAGCTGCTTGCAGGTATATTCACTTCATTTTTACCGATTGTGGAAGAAACGCGATCGCTCGGCGATTTTCGATCGTGTTTTCGTGTGGACCCGTGGCACTCGAACGGATAAAAGCCGATCTATACTATCCGTACAGACGTGGAACGGTTCCAGTATAATAATACATCGATAGATTGCGGATTTGATGCATTTGTAACAACAGTGAGTGGCTGCAATTAGACACGGTGTAAAAATTGAAAGAATTGAACATTAGATTATTAGAAAAGAAAGCGTCCTTAAGTGACTCCTATATCTTACAAGTGCGGATCTTTATGCATTTATGATTTATAAAAATGTTCGGCAGAATTTAGTACAATTTTTATTTAGTTTGGACCTAAACATGTTATTACTAGACTGCGGGTCTTTATGCAAAATAAAAATGTTTTTCATTGATTGGAAGCAGGAATAACATAAAAATTGATTTCATCCCTTAACGATTTTGTTACATTGGAAGCAACATTACAACATTCTTGAATTTTTGAAATCTTCTACTGTTTTGTATTTCACCCAACCAATTTTTTCATAAGTGCATAAAGATCCTTAGTCTAGTTATTACTAGACTGCGGATTTTATGCATTTATGTCGAAAATTGACACGTACAATTTAAAGCAGTGGACGAATTAAGAGGATTTAAGGACAATTTTTATTTGGCTCTTCTGTCCTGCAGTCAATGCAAACATTTTTTATTTTGCATAAAGATCCTTAGTCCAGTTATCACCAATGAAAATAGGATTTTAATTGGTACCACTTTTTTAAAATTTGTCTAGAAAAATTGAAAATCGCAGAAATATCCGCGGTCTACTTACAACAAATGCAAATAGTTTTTCTTTTGTATAAAGATTCGCAGTCTATACGTTAATGAACACCTATATTCAAATGTATTAGAGAATGTTTCTCCGAGCTGTGTCTGCGCGGATAGTATAAATCGGAATTGAATCGACCTTAACGCGCGTTCTGCATGCCGCGCCGTAGTGGTTTCCCGCGTTACTCTGCTTCTCCTCTAGTTTCGTTCACGCTTGATTAAGTACTCTTCGTTTGTACTCGACCCGTTTTCTTTGGCGTTTTGATTCGCACGGCTCTCTGAAGCCCGTGCACGTGCGTGTGTGCCACGGGTTTCGTTTCGACGGAAAGTGAAGTATTGCTTTCGGAACAGAGCGCCGACCCCGTGTTCGGCTGCTGTCTGTCGGTTGTATTTGCTCGCGCGCTTGCCACACACGCCATCACCCATCGCGCTTGTCATCGATTTTCTGACCATTCGATTTCCGCCGCGCCGGTCGCTGCTGGCCACCGCGCGAGAGAAGACTGCGGACCCATCGACTCGGTTCGCCCGCTCAGAAGTCCATCACCTCCATCTTGAACGGTTTACCCTGCAGCTTGTTCGACACGATCTTCGTGATCGGCGGCGCGCTGTTGTTGTCGTCGTCGCTGTTGATGTCCTCATCCTCCTCCGGGAAGTCCTCGAGCCTGTCGTGATACTCGTCCAACTGAAAGTACAGATTCCCGTATCGATTATATTTATCTACACCTTTTTTCTTTTCTGTTTCGTTTCAGGCCGATCGATCCCGTGGATAGAACAAACTCAGCTAAACAAAGTCTAGGGCGTGAGATCGTTCATCGAAACGAAGCCGAGCTAGCGTTTGCCAGTGAGAACAATATAGCGCGGTGCCGGTGAGAACTTGAAGCTGGAAGCTTTGTAATTCGAACTCTTTCTCCTATTTTAATCTCCCTCTCTCTCTATAGATATATATACATATATCTCTATTCCTTCTCCTTTAATCTTGCAGGCGATGAACACATCAGCTGCGACAAATACTGCGACTCCACTGGACGCGATTTTCGTTCGCTACGACACTCTGGTTCTAATGCATCTTTAACACGTCGAGTGCAACGCGAATTTTGTGTGCTTCACACGAGTTTCATTTATTTCGTTCATAAGGACAATTGTTAGTATGTACCGGATAATGATTGTTAATTTTGGCAGTGATGAATTGATTGTTCAATGCCATTCGCTTTATGATCATCATTCTTAAGCAATACTGTGGTCAGCCAACTGGAGATATCTTTGCAATTGAAAGAGCATTTAGAGCAAAAATTTGATACTTAACGGATTAATTAGTGAGTCTATTTTAATTCCAAAACGAAACATTTCTTCCGACCTAGAATATTTTAATTTACTAAATAGAAACAAAATTAATAGTGTAAGAAATATTTCGAATGATATAGCAATTTTTATTGGCGTCTTAGAGTCACCATTCGAGTGCTAAATGTTAAAGAAAGTAGAGTCGTTAGGGGTCCAATAGCTAACATGTTTGTCCGATTCGATTGAGAATTGCGATCCAGTGGAGTCGCAGGCTTGCGAACGTCGTTCCATCGAAACGCTGAAGCTCTATGGAGACGAAGTCGCTCCCGTGCACGAATACGAACAGCTCCGCGATAGTGCGAACGACATAGTGCGAAGCGCGCGCACACAGAAGCTACAGGCATTCCGTAATACGTAGTACATAGTTTCTACGGACTCACGTGTGTAGGGTAGCTACGGAAGAAGCGATTTAATCGACGTTACCGCACACCGAACGGACCTATAACTGCCGGTATGTCCAACGTGAGTCACTTTTGTGCTCGTCCGACCCGAATCGACGCAGCCCGAGGTACTATGCTCAAATTTCCCACTATTACGCTAGGTATTCCGATCCCATGATCAACGTTAAAACGTTGGAATTGCGAAGGAAGAAGTGGAAGTTAATTTTTTTATCTGAGCCTGTGATGAAACACGTAGATCTACGGCTCGGAGTGCGCCAATCGGATCGAGTCGTTTTCCATGATCGCTACAATGTCTAAGACAGCTGATGAGCGTGCTTTGTGTATTCTTCGATAGCGGTTGCCGAAGAATTGGATCGGCAATTACGATAGAACCGGAAAGACTGTGGTCCCTTTACGGTTCTACTCAGTGGCGCGTTACCCTATGGGCAACTTGGGCAAATGCCCAGGGCCCCAAGCCCGAAACTCTATTTTGCCCAAGTCCCCAACTAGTTATAACGCGCTACTGGTTCTACCGTCATTGCAGACCGTGTGTGATCATAGACAAGGTACAACGTGAACAACGACATCACACGATTCTTCTACACAGATGGACCAACCAGCATACTTTTTACTCGTACGATCCCTTTGGTGGAGGCACAGAAGCCGCGGAACATCGGGGTAGAAAGCAAATCGATGCTGGTGCGTGTACAGAAACGTGTAATCAACCCTCGGCCAGGTGAATTCGTGGGTAGACTGCGGATTTGATGTATTGTATTTCTAATGACGCAGTCTATTCACGAATCTGGGTTGAAACGCAACGATGAAGTAAGGGAGTGAATTCACTGCCTCGCTACATCGCTGGAATCGTGTGCAAATACGATACAACGGTTTCAGCTTGGCGACGCATTTACGTAGATTATCTCCAAAAATATGTTTCTCGGAAAAGCTATACTATGTAGAAAATGTCGGGGACACTTTGGGAAAATGTTGCGAGGCTTAATATTCGCCGAGTCATCTTCCACTTGGCATTGATTGTTTAGCTGCGTCATTAAGCGGAAACCGCTGTGTACCGGAGCGATGAGGGGAGCTGGTGATCGATGTTGGTGAAACGAGAGCGGAGCGAAGCAAGTTTCGTTTTGGCTCGACTCACATCGACGTCGCCCATCATTTCCTTGGTGGAGACCGTGGTGTCGATACGTCGTATACTGCCCTGATGAATGTCCACGTCGAGTTTGACGCATTGGAACCGCCTCAGAAGAAAGACGATCGGTATTGGCGCGACGCCCGCGAAAATAATCACCATCGCTATGCCCAGCACCCAGGTAGGATAATTGGTGGCTACGGCTGCTCCCTGAATCGTACAAGAATAAACAAAATCATTCGAACCAACTCGATACGAATCCTCTCAGGAGAACTAGTGATTTCTCACCACGTTGGGATCCCACGCGGAATACTGAGGCTTCTTGATGATCATCGACGCTATACTAGATAGCAGGATGCACACCATGATTATGGGAGCGAGGAACCGCCAAGTAACTTGCCAGTACAGCCCTGGTCTATACCCTGTCATCTCTTCGATGTCCTTGGTGAACCTGAACAAGCAACGGGAGCATTCAGTCAACAATTCCAAGAAATCACTCTTGCATTAGATTGACGCAATGTCCGATTTTAGCATGCATACTGTACCATGTGTGTTTATACTATTTTAAGTTTCAAAGCTGATCTTTAACGATCTTAATGGTAATTGAATTTAGAGGGAAGTTGTGTTGGTCAAGCATACTGTTAAAAATCCGACATTTCGTATGTAGCAACCTAATGGTGTTTATGCTAGAAGTAAACGGTACTTTTCATGGCCGTAGATGAAGACCACCGAGATCATTTCCATGAGCGCGACCATCACCAGACCTATGGTGCCGGCGAAGCTGTCGAACATCTTCAGCCAGTATTCTCCGGCGCCGGTGCAGAAGATCAGCCCAACGAAGAAACAGATGGTGCAGACCACCCCTGAGACACAGGATCGTTCAAGATGAAAATTCTACTGAAAAGGGACGGTCCCGAAGTGACTAATATTTTTGCAAGAACTACGTCCTCCCAGAATTTCGTTCCTTGTTAGCATAAATGATCTATTTCTATCGGAAGACCTCGGTACCTGTCATGTACTGCTTCTTGATTCGTTTGAACAGGTCGATATCGAAGATAACGCACAGCATACCCTCCAGTATACCGATCTGGGAGCCCAGACCGAGGGCGAGCAGCATCATGAAGAAGATGCAGGACCAAAATGGCGCGCCGGGCAGCTCTACGATCGCCTGCGTGAACACTATGAACGCCAGTCCCGTTCCTTCGGCGGCCTGCGACGAGAAAGATAAATATCAATTTTTCTAGGGCTGGGTGTAGAACGAGTCTAAGAACTCACCGTGTCCAGCTCTTCGCTCAGGCTGCACTTGCCCAGAGTAAAGTTCAGCGCGGACATGTTCAGCTTGCCCATGATGTCCTCGTACTCGTCCATGGTGATGTTCGGGTGCGTTATATACCCTCTCTCGTACAGCAAGTCCTTGTTGCTGCGGGAAAACGGCGCTCGTTAAGCGTGGATCTTTGCGAGACTGATTACCAGACTGCCGATCTTTATGCATTTATAGTGAGCGGATATTTTGAAAATACAAGAAAACAGTAAGAAACTTTGATGACTAGACTACGGATCTTTATGCATTTATGAAGAAATTGGTTCGGTGAAATATTGGGTTGGAGAGGTTTATTCAATAACACGAGAAGTTACCTCGAAAATGGCGAAAAGTAATAGAACAGAATGGAAAATATATTATTGAATAAATATCTGAATTTTAGCTTTCGTCCCAACCGAATATAAAACGGCGAAAGATTTAAAAAATTCAGGAATATTGTAACAATGTTGCTTTTAATGTAACAAAGTCAAAGTTATGTTATTCCTGCTTCCCGGAATTAATGGCAATCATTTTTATTTTGCAGAAAGATCCGCTGTCTATTGACCAGACGAGCAAATAGCAGCGGACGAGCAAATTTAGATGTCGCATAATGATCCGTAGTCTGTCGATGACTTGGGGCAGCGCTTGGATTTACTTACTCGCGACGGCCGAGTTTCGAAGGCTACGCCCCCTTGACCCGGCCGCGCGTCTCGCTCCCCGTGGCGGCCCTAGTACTCCTAGGCGCCACGAATAGAGGAGCTCCGAACTAGGACTGCCACGGGGAGCGAGACGCGCGGTCGGGTCGAGGGGGCGTAGCCTTTGAAACTCGGTCGTCGCGAGTAAGTAAATCTTAGCGCTGACTTAGGGCGAATCGTTAGCATACCCTAGGAGGCACTTGTCGACGTTGCTCATCGCCTTGAAGCCGAGAATGGCGAAAATGACGACGCTCGCGTAAATCGCGGTGAAGGCGTTACAAGTGCTGACCAGGATCACGTCCCGGACGCAGTGGTTGTCCGGCGTGTTGTACGAACCGAACGCGATCAACGAGCCGAACGCTAGTCCGAAACTGTAAAAAACCTGCGTCGCTGCGTCGAGCCAGACCGTCGGCTCTAACAGTTTCTCGATCTACGGTGCGAACAAAAGCGAATTAGAATCAGGGCGACGCCGACAGGCGAAATTAGAGGAAGTAGGAGTGGTCGGTTACCTTTGGCGTGTACATATGGGCCAATCCAGCGCTGGCACCTTTTAACGTTATTCCACGAATAAAAAAGATAGTAAGCACCAAATACGGGAACATGGATGTAAAATATACCACCTTTAAATCAAGCAAAGAAATAAGTCGTTGACACAGTATCTGACTAAGGCCACGTTTACGTGGAGAAGTTTGTTCGGCGGCCGTGCTCGGTCAGGAAGCGCGAAACATGGGATTTTTGCGAACTTTAGCTACTCTGCCGTGCAATTTGGCAACGGTCTGCTTCAATCGATAGATCTTTATCTGTCGCAACTGTTGATCGTACGGCGCCTCGATAATGCTAGTCACACATCCGCTACCGGCATTTACTTCAGCAACAGCCTTCGCAGTGGCAATATTTTATCAAACGCATCCTATTGTGAAATACGAACAAACATGTTGTTACAGAATAGTTACAAATTCTCCAGATTTCAATTTGATTCTTTTCATGTACACATAATGTCTGTGTGTTAGTTCTCTATACAGCCAAAAATCGGATTTTTCAGAATTTCTGACTCGGCACGACCGCCGCTGGAAGGAGAAGAGGCATGGGCGGTTCGAGAAATCAAACGCGCGAGGAAAAGAAAGAAGCGAACGGATCGCCCCGCGTCCCTTTACCTTTCCCGAGGATTGTATTCCCTTCATCACGATGAAGAAGACGACGATCCAGCTCAACAGAAGACAAAGCACGATCCACCACTTGAGGCCCTGACCGTCCTCGATCGAGGGCGCCGCGTCCAGTGTCGTTCTATACCAGAAGTAAGCGGTCTCGGAGCTCCTCACGCACTCCTCGACCGGCTTCCCGTCGACTTCCGGACATTTCGCCCAAGGCAACGGGTCCTGCGCGATCAGATCATCCGGTTAGAGACTCGCTAATGCTATAGATTTTGCATTCCTAGCTCATCCTTTTGCTAAACAAATTCAATGAATACAATGTGCAGAAATCAAATACTTTTTAGTTAACCCCTTGCATGATTAAATTTGTATTCAATAAATTACTAAACGTATTTAATATTTCAATAAACCAAAGTATTGTACGAGATATTATATCAGTTTCATATCGATAAAATTATTTCAGGCCGGAGGAAAAATTCGGCTTTCAGAGAACAGAAAAACTTGAGTTACAAAAGGGTGAATACGTTTGCCAAAAAGTTGAATAAGATCTGCAAAAGGATTCATTTGGAGTGCAAAACCTGTACAGACTCGTCCTAGCGAGGATCATTCCACTAATCGTCAGACTACGAATTTCATGCAATTTTCCCAAAACCGTGAAAACAATTTTCCGACTGATGCACTTCTGTTTCCTGGAACTGATTCGGACGGTTTGTTTTTGCATAAAGATCGCAGTCTACCGATCCACTCTCGTTCGAAGCTGTTCGAGCACATGATTCTATTCGAGGCATCCGTGATTATGGCTCGAAGGATGTACATTATTATACACATGCTGTGACAGAAATGCCTACGTTCGAGCGACGCTCTCTTTCTCTACGTGATGGTTGCCGCATGCAATCGTACACGCCGTGATAACGCAGCGCAATAATAACGAAACCGTGGATCTTTATACAGCGCGGGCACCGACTACTTCTAGAAATAACATTTAATTAAACCGACGCGACGGTGCTTGTTTTACCGCGCCACTCGCATAAACATCCGCAGTCCGATAATAATCCTGGAGTAACTTACGCCGAATTTAATCGTGACGGCCTAATCGAGCGGGCAGCGTGAAACATAAATTGTATATAGTTATTGGAGCCGGTCGTAAAACTGTCAGGAAAGTTTCGACCGAACACGTTACGCGTATTCCGCCGGCGATCGTGATCTATAGATCGTTATTGGACTGTTGCCGGCGGAATAGCGGACTATGGGTCTCGTTCGACCCTGCAGTTTCAGTAGATTGCGGATTTAATGCGTTTATAAAAGTATTCTTTCAGAATACAGAAATAGGGTAAAGGTACCAGTTACCGGATATTTAGCGACGTCGAAGTTCTTTATTAATTTGAAGGCATTCTGTAATTTCTTTTGCATTACTTGTGATAAACAATCGATTATCAACCTTTCTTCTGTATCGTCGAATTTTTCTGGACGATCTCGTTAAAAAGCAAAAGAAATATTAACGAAGTTTTGGTGCTATTTACCGGACACAAGGAATCTGTGATAACAAATTAATTAATTAATTCTTTTCCATGCCGTGGCACAATGAAATCATTATTTAATTATCCTCGCGTGAATCACATTTTCTATAATCATAAAAACAATCAAAATAAAATAATACTAGGTACTTCATGTTATCTTATTAATCTCTAAAAGGTTTGTTTTTTCACGGTAACTGGTAGCTCGACCCTAAGCTTCTGTATCTCGCAACGAATTCTTATTCTGCATAGAAATCCGCAGTCTAGTCGGGTAATATTAATCGGCCCATGTCCCGCGTTGTGCGAAGTGGAATGCGCCACGTGGTCGGGCACGCACCTCGAGCGAGTTGAACAGGTAGAAGAAGCACCAAGTGATGATCACGTTGTAGTATAGTGCGACGAAGAAGGTGACGATGCAAGAGGCGATGCCGATGCCGCCCAGCCACGGGTGTATCGTGTTCCAAACGCCGAGGGCGCCTTGGCGCATCCGTTGACCGAGGCCCAGCTCAATCAGAAAGAGGGGCACACCCTCTAGGATTAGCATCACGAAAAAGGGGATGAGAAAGGCACCTGGAACGAACAAAGTACCGCGGAGGCCCCTTAAAAACTCGGTCTCTCCTCGGATCCGTCTGTACAATTTATTTATCAAAAGCGATTCGTTGGGTTCATTCATGGAAAATAATATGGAGGCCCGGAGACTCCTCTTGTTCCTCGGACCCCTTATTACCGAATGAATACGCGGCTACCGTTCCCTTTTAATCTCTCCCCTCCCTCCCGAGACTCTATCTCTTTTTTCTCTCTCTGAAACTTTCGGAATCTCTCTCTCTCTTACTGTCTTGCTCTCTTTCTCGCGTGCCATGTCCCTGTTTAGAGAGAATGTTTCTCCCTCCGTCCGTTTTTTCGTGGCAATCTAGTTCGCGACCGCGCAGCCTGAGTGTCTGGTTCGGTATTGATCGCGTGACGCGTGCACGTACACGGACGTACCCTCGTATCTCGTATATCCCGTGTCGTGCCGTGCTGTGCCTGCTCTACGTACGTACCGTACGTACCCTTTCGATCTTGCTCGGTCCACGTTCGTCTTTCCTTCTTCCTCCTCCCGTCGAGGAAGCGAGCATCGTTTCGCAAGCATCGTCCCTGATATCGATCAACCGCGACGCACGCCGTGTCGTAATTTTCCTAAACGACGCGTGCCACGATGCACCGAGAGAGCCTTGTTTCCCGCTCTAGCGGAACCGAGGAAATTGCTTCGCAAAGCCTTCTCCACCAAGGCCTCGGTCCTCTGTCCAAACGATTCTCCCTGATACCTTGCCAACCGACACATCTCGTTTCATCCCCAACCCTTTCGATATGCTGGCTATGTCCTTTTCTTGCCCCTCATCCTGCCGAATCGATTAAGTTCAGAAAGTGAAAGACAAGGGACATTGATGAGATAGGGTACGCTAAGTTCCGTCATTCTGCGTCGACAATTTCTCTATCGAAAACCTGTGAGGTACACGATCTCGAAGTTTATTCGAAACCAGCATGATTAGTTTTATACATTTTACTATTTAGAATTAATATTTGGGCGCCACTCAAAATATTGTTTACATTATTCAACATAGCGGTATCGAATCAATCCGAAACTACGCTGCTCGTTGGGCAAAAGTTTGGGCACTATTTTTGATTTATGACTACGTCTGCCGCGCCGAGCGAGACTTCAATAGAGAGCCGAACATAGAGAAGGACAGAAGAGCAGTGGAGTGGGTACGCACTGAACAGTGATCGTGCCCACGAACCCGGACAATAAATGGACGTTTACTGTATTTATAAATTATGAAAAATGAATAAGAAATCGCGTCTGATCCCACATTTTGTGATCCTGTATTGGGGGACCTCGTGTAGCCAACGTGTTAATGTTCCTCTAAAAATATTACAAAATTTCTCTGAATGTCCATTTTTTGCTCGCTAATATATTAATTTCTTAAAATATGAATTTTTTTTAATAATTTATACATTTTGGTTGGCTACATAGGGGTTAATCCGACATTGAACGAAATAATGATTCAAGTTTCGTACAAACCTTGATTCAGAGACTTCGCGAAGACTTCTATTAAATTGATTTAATATTTCTATAGTTTGAAGAAAGTATTGAGAAGTTATTGTATCGGACCAGTTACAGGAAACTCGCCCCTCGAGTCTACCTATTGAATGGGTTTATTTTATATAGAGAAAGTTGAGAATCGATCGACTGCCATAGCAGCGCAATGTAAGAAACCTCGAGAGGTGGTTAATCGCGTTGGCCTGTGAATAGGTTGTTTGATACAAATCGGTGGCTATAAAGATATCAAATACGACTCGGTAACCATGGAAATGATGCTATAGTTATGCTGTGGTCGACCAAAATTGCTAATAGCTGTAAATTTTCAGTCGCTAGACTGCGGATTTTATGCATTATTAATTCATGACAAAATATTACAATCTTCAATCTATTAAAATGATTCGAGAGAGAATGAATTTTCTATGTACAGTGAGTGTAAAAAGTATTCGTACACCCTCGAAAATAGAATAACTTTTTTATAATCGTACCAAACGGCCTGATTTTTTATAATCAATTAGAAGCATTGGTTTACGAAATGATATGCGGAAATGATTTTCCAAGAATTATAATTTACAAGGTTGAAACTTTTCTATTTGAGCCCTTAATGAAAATTTAAAATATATGTTTTGTAGATCTACAGTGGGTGTACAAAGTGTTCGTACACCTTTTGAAGTAGAATAACTTTTTTATAATTGTACCAAACGACCTGATTTTTTGTAATCAAGTAGAAGCATTAGTTTACGAAATGATATGCTAAAAGATTTTCCAAAAATTATAATTTACAAGGTTACATGCAAAAATGAAAAAAGCTTTTTTCAAAACTTTTTTATTTGGGCCCTTAATGAAAATTTAAAATACATGTTTTGTAGATCTACAGTGGGTGTACAAAGTGTTCGTACACCTTTTGAAGTAGAATAACTTTTTTATAATTGTACCAAACGTCCTGATTTTTTGTAATCAAGTAGAAGCATTAGTTTACGAAATGATATGCTAAAAGATTTTCCAAAAATTATAATTTACAAGGTTACATGCAAAAATTAAAAAAGCTTTTTTTTAAAACTTTTTTATTTGGGCCCTTAATGGAAATTTGAAATATATATGTAATATATATATATGAAATATATATCTTGTAGAGATCTATGTTAATAATACACATACTAAAAATTTCATCGAATTTCCCTTGACGCAGGAAAGATCGAAAGATGTACGATTCTGTGGATTTTAAGCAGAAACTGATCAAAAGTCGTGTAAAACTACGATTTTCACTATTTTTAACCGCTTGTAGCTCGCGTGTATGTTAATTGATTTCGATTAAATGTTCAGCACTTGTTTAACTACTATAGATCTACAAAACATGTATTTTAAATTTTCTTTAGGGGCCCAAACAAAAAAGTTTTAAAAAATGCCTTTTTCATTTTCGCATGTAACCATTGTAAATTATAATTTTTTGAAAACCATTTCTGCATATCGTAAAGCAATGCTTCTAATTGATTATAAAAAATCAGGTTGTTTGGTACAATTATAAAACAGTCATTCTATTTCCAATGGCGTACGAATACTTTTTACACTCGCTGTATTTGTCTATGCCTTGCGATTAACAAAGTTTTATTTTGCATAAAGGTCCGCAGTCTAATAACCACCGATGGCGTGCAGCGAGCGTGCAGAGATGACTGATTACGGTCACCGATGCTATCCGAAGAGTTAAGTACTAGAAATGCAAATTGAATCATTCTGATAGAAGTGACTGAAGTATTTAACTGTGTTTCAGAGTACTCCGCAGAAAGATAGCAACGCGAGGCATCGGGACAGCAGCGTGAAACGATCGCAGAAGAGGAGAGACCCTTCGATCTTTAAAGTATTCAGATGTTCTGAACGTCGAGCGGTAGATTCCTGTACGGATACAGAAAGGTCGAGGCTAACTATGACGCTCTGGCTATGGTAATTAGAGTAGAAGAGTATACATCTCATCCACGAATGCGATTCCTACTCGCCGAACAGACATCGACTTTTTTTACCACCATATAGTCTCTACTACGGCGATTATCGAGACGATATCCGGAGTGACGTCTTTATGCAAGGATCGCGTAAGGATGCAAGGCTGCAACATGGCTGACGCCTAACCTAAATTGATGCGATGGAAATTCCCCTGGCCGTTCCGTTTAATAATTTCAACGCCGGAGACTCGCGCTGCGACTGCTCTATCTTCCCATGAATTTAAACAATTTATCTGGCGTGGAATTTTCTTGTAGATAATTTCAAAGTTATATAAATTTTAATATTATATAACTTTGAAATTATCTATAATAAAGTTATATTTGTAAATGCAAGTCGTAGATTTTTCTCGCGTGATGTATGACTGCAGATAATCGCGAAATCGTATCAAAAATTGATGGGAAGATAGTTTATAAATGTAAACGAGCGTTAGGATCATCGCGCGATATATTTGAGTAGATAATCGCGAAGTGGTATCGATGGGGAGGCACGGTTCGTGAACGCGGAGACCGTCATCAACGCGTTACGGATGCTAAACGGTTACGTGTCTGTTCTCTCTGTTCCTCTGCCGCGACAGAATGGTAAAAATCGATCGATGCGCGTCGGACGTCGGCGTCGGTTCTGAACGTTGTCGGCCTCGACGTCCGCGTCGTGCCGTGTCGCGTGGCACAGGGGAAAATTCCATTGAAAGTTGAGGAGACCCCGGCTGATTGATTTCGACGCGGGGCACAGCTATTGATTCGCGAACCGGGAACCCGAGATATCCCCGCGGACGCGAACAAGGAGGCGAACGCCGAACACGGTGCCCGCGATATCGACCGGGACCGGAATAGATTCTCCGACTTTTCAGCCCGAATTTTTGCCACCGCTCGAAAGAACCAGGCACACTTCTCTCTGCCTCCCGCTTCTTGCGATCGATCAGAATCACCCCTCATCTTCCGCGAAGACCCGCCGTCTAATCGTGATCTTAAACGATCAGCTTCCGTAACGAGCGTTTTCGTATTGCCTGTTCTCTTCCAACCCTCATCCGTCCCTCGTTTCACGAACTTAATCCGCCCCTGTCAAATTGGACATTTGATGTATCAACATAGAGTTACAAATAACAGAACTGTGGAACTCATTTCAAGAAAACCGTGTGAAATTGACAGGACGAAATTATTAGACGATCAGCCGTCGTCCTCGACGGGTTAACCCCTTGCCGTTTCATTTTCTTTACAGTTACAGTGATTAAAACGTCTTTATCCCGAGAAATGTCGCAGAAGAGAAAAGAAAATTTATATTTTTTATATGGCTACGTTTATTTGAATAAATTTTATTTCATTTGAAAAGAAAGGCGTAACATTCGTATTTGTTAGACTTTGTTTGAAATCTTCTTCGCGAGTCTGACTCGTTAAAATATGGCAAGGGGTTAACCCTTAGATGATTAAATATGTTGGCATCTAATCGATTACGAAACATTTAACCCTCATACGTTCCTCAGGGTGAAAATTCATTCATTTACTATTTTTTAATTTAATTAATAATTAGACAGCGGATGTTTATGCAAAATAAAAATTGTCTGCTTCGATTGCAAGAGATAGAAACCAAATAAAATGTTATTTCTTCCTTTAACGATTTTAACAGAGGAGAAATCATATATTAACATCTTCAATCTTTAAAATTGTCCGACAATTTTGAATTTCTACTCAATTTTGCTATAAATGCATAAAGATCTTTATTAATAATCATCTTTATTTTTAATTTAATTAATAATCATATTGATTGTCCCTCTCTCCTAATGCAAATCAATTTTTACGTATCTGAACGTGTTTTGAGATCTAGAGCAGGAATAAATCCTATGAATCGAATTATTGCAAACTCCAACACTCTTTATAATAGTATTGATTTTTTTAATGGGTCGTTGCACACTTTCAAAAGAAAATTACGCAGGATTAGCTAATAATATCATTACCTTTATTCTTTTTAGTTAATTTAGGTTAAGTCTTTGTTCTATCGTAAACATTTGTGTAAAAGGAGCTCGGTCCGTTTATAATAAATATAATAATAATTTTTAAATATTATAAAATGATTGGTCTCTTTATCTGTGTTGTGAGACGTATTTCTCTAAAACGTGACGTGATAAATGAAGCAAAGTTTATTAATAGACAGCGGATTTTATGCATTTATAAGAAAAATGAGTAGGTGTAATTCGACACAGTGAAAAACCGTTATATTATTTTCAACCTATTGAACATATCAAGAAAGAAATTAAAATTCTGGTTCACCCCAGTTGACTGCAAATCAGGTAGATAATTTTTATTTTGCATAAAAAGATCCGCTGTCTATTTATTAGTTTAAAGTGGGAACTTTTATGCAACTATTCTTGAGGAGCGTATGAGGGTTAAGTATTGTATGAGGTGTTGCATCAATGTTACATTCATACAAAGAAGAAAATTAATATGGAATGGAATGATTCTAGGTCGGAAGAAATGTTTAATTTCCGAGTTAAAGTAGCTCCGAGTGCAAAAGGTTAATTCGACTCGATTATGCGTGTAATTAGCGCCAAGTGTATGTTCAAACAATGCGAGGACGCTCGGAACGGTGTCCTTTTGGAGCTGTTTCTCAAGGTGTCGCAAGCACGCAGCCAGCTCCGGGGTGAAAGCTATGAATCTCGGAGAGAATCGGGTCTCTGTGGATGATCGAGGCTCGGTCACGTGTTGTCATTTCTAGCCATTATCTCGCGGCCCAATTGCGTGGACCGTTGCGCGATCGCTGCGTTTGATTGCCCTGAGGTCAAGCGCATAGCTCGCGTCCGACACTGACCATGTATCTTCAATTGTACGGCGGTGATGCCAGAGAAGCAATGGTTCTGCGAGTGATACAGACCGATGATAACGCGTCCGGAGTAGGCCTGTTATTTTCCTTCGAAGATCAAAGATTTTGAAGCTACGAGAAGCTTCGAAGGCGATGAGCAGGATCTTTATGCATTTATAGGAAAATTGGATAGACGAAATTCAAAACTGTTGAAAACTTTCAAAAATTGAAAATGTCAATATATAATTTCTCCCCCACTAAAATCATTAAAGGAAGAAATAACGTTTCGCAATCGACGCAGACAATTTTTATTTTGCATAAAGATCCGCAGTCTGGTGATCGAGAATCGAATTTCCGAAGCTTCGAAATCCGAATCCCCGTAGTCAATTATTTAGAGGATCAAAAGAACAGGAGTTTCGAAGCTTCGAACTTCGAAGTTTCGCTGTTAAGTTATATTTGATACAATTATAGACACTCCTA
The DNA here is from genome assembly GCA_028455795.1 of Lasioglossum marginatum. NCBI lineage: Eukaryota > Metazoa > Arthropoda > Insecta > Hymenoptera > Halictidae > Lasioglossum > Lasioglossum marginatum. The sequence goes on from CM052268.1 coordinate 5,095,207, forward strand.
TATTCCGGAAAAATACGCCACCACAGCTAAAAGATTGATTAAATTATAACTCCATACGATTCGACGACTTCGAAACTTCGTGCACTTCGTGCACTTCGAAGGCTTCAAAGCTTCAATACTTCGTACACTTTGAATCTTCGAAGAGTCGAAGCTTCGGAAAAGCAACAGCCCCAGTCCGGAGCAGAGAAATCGTTTTCGAACGGGGTGCCTATAGCGTCTGTAAACAATTGATAGGCCGTGCGTATGTTGTGCGAGTTAGGAGAGGAGAACGAGTGGACTCGACGAAGATGAAACGCGGGCACCCGGTCAGCTTTAGTATCGATAGGGGGTCATTTCAGCGAATCACTGGCGCGATCAGCCGGCCAGAAACGAATGGAGTCGTGGGTTCTGCGCAGTGGACAACCCCTCTCTCTCTTTCCCTTTGTAAAAGGAGAGAGAACGGTGGAAAGTTCCGCGGCGAAAATTCGTGGGAGCGTGCTCGGATTTAGCAGTCGCGTAAACCTCGTCTATGACGTAACGTATGACGCTCGTGATTTCATTCGCGCCGGGATTCGCCTCCTCTCTCTCTTTCTTGATCCACCAACCACCCCCGAGAGCAGCTAGCAACGCTCTACACGGTGTCCTCGTTGTTTCCACCATTCAGTAATATCATCCCCCACTTGCGGGCTGATCGCGTGGGAGTGATACGGGATCTTCGGATGAAGAGGACCTGGGGCAGTGGATCTATTAGCATTTAGCGAAATCGTTTTCTCCGACCATTTTATCTGGGCATTATCAGTTCTTTATACCTCGTCTAGCTTCCGATGACGTATAAAGAGTCGAAACGTTTGGTCCAATTTTCGTGAAGTTGTTTTTCGTCGATAGTTAAACATTGATAACTAGACTGCGGATTTCGGTGCGAAACAAAGATGTGCATCGATTGACAGAAACAGGGATTATATATAAGACTAAATATAATTTTAGTAAGTTGGACATACAGTAAACGCCCCTTTATTTATATTAAATCAATTTAATAGAAATCTTCGCGAAGTCTCTGAATCAAGCTTTGTACGAAACTTCAATCATTATCCACAGTTCAATGTCGGATTAACTCCTATGTAGCCAACCAAAATGTATAGATTATTTAAAAAATTCTAATTTTAAGAAATTCATATATTAGCGAGCAAAAAATGGACATTCAGAGAAATTTTGTAATATTTTTAGAGGAATATTAACAAGCTGGTTGGCTACACGAGGTCCCCCAATACAGAATCACGAAATGTGGGCCCAGACGATTTCTTATTCATTTTTCGTAATTTATAAATACAGTAAACGCCCCTTTACTGTCCGGGTTCGTGAGCACGATCACTGTTCAGTGCGTACCCACTCCACTGCTCTTCTGTCCTTCTCTATGTTCGGCTCTCTATTGAAGTCTCGCTCGGCGCGGTAGACGCAGTCATAAATCAAAAACAGTGTCCGAGTACGATCACTGTCCGTGCAAAACCACGGCTGTTGGACAGTAAAGAGGCGTTTACTGTATAATGTAATTGTGTTTTTAAAATCGCACGAAATCCGCAGTCTATTGAAATGTTGACAGCAGGAAACGTGTAGCTCAGGACTACAGGACAGGGGTTTAGCAGTCTTCTCTATGAACTCTATAGGGTCGCTGTTTCTATCCGGAGCGAAACGAAACGGGGTATCACGCCGGGCTATAAGCACTCGTATGGAATGCAAGCGGATCACTCGTGTTTTACCTTGCCAGTATAACACGGTCCCTGCTCGCGACGTTTCTGTCAGAATGTAATCGAGTTACCGCGATCGTCGTGTGGTATAGGTCGCGGCGAAGATGGCAGCCGCGGCGGGGTTCAAGGCCGAATTTTATAGGATTTTATCGTTTGCCCAGGTTTCCTTGGATTTCCTCCGGATGGACGAAGGGACGGAAAGGCAAGGGGAACCGAACAGGCGGAAGTATCCCCTTTTAGCCGGCGGAGATGACTCGGCTGCCATGGAATTTCGGAGATGTTATGCGAAGACATATATTTTTAAGCGGCGCTCACGGCCAACGAAAATAGCGTCCAATATTTTACGTGTACGACGACGCGGGTCGCCGTTTCCTCTTAGGGGGACATTGAAATTTTCTGATTAACCTTCGGCTACTATGTTTGCAGGACCACGACTATAATAAACGCCACTGGATAGAGAGAGAGAGTTCTCAGCGGACGACCACCGGATCTTTCCGAATCCGCTAAGGCTTCTATCAGCCGATCGGCTGCGTTTTCTTTTAATCCCCCGCACTCCTAAGGCCGGCTCCATCGGAGTCCAATTTCCTTGCAGTGCAAAGTAGCAACGACATCGGGCACAGCTTAACTCTCAGAACTCGCGAACCATTTTTATAACTAGTAATTAGTAGACTGCGGATCTTTAAGCATTTATGAAGAAATCGGTTGGCCGAAATATAAACCGGAAAAAGATTTTAAAAATTCAAGAATCCTGTAATGTTGTTTCTAATGTAACAAAGGGATGAAATCAATTTTTACGTTACTTCCCACAATCAATGCAAAACATTTTTATGTTGCATAAAAACCCGCAGTCTAGTAATTAGGTATAACATATTGTTTAAGGCAATTCTTGTAGTTAATCTTCTAATAATGCGGCTGTTCGTTTAATTAGTTCGCCAGAGGCTCGGTAATTATTAGACTGCGGATCTTCATGCAAAATAAAAATGGTCTGTATCAAATGCGAGGAATAGAAACCAGACAAAATGTTATTTCTTCCCTCAATAATTTTAACAGATGAGGAATCATATATCGACATCTTCAATTTTAATAATTTTCCTACAATTTTCAATTTCATCTACTCAATTTTGCTATACATGCATAAAGATCCGCAGTCCAGTAATTATCGACTTTAACGGCGCGCGTTTGTCAAACTCGTACCTTTGCTTCGAAAAAATTCGCCGATTCTCTAAAATAGTCGCTTCGAGTTCTACACTAGTATTAGCACAATATAATTCTAATATTATAATAACCGTACAGCGAACGTGTAACATTTGGCGAACGTCGCATTCTTTTGTATTTATAAGATAAGCATTCTTCGAGCATTCTCGATCGTTCGGCGAATACCTCGACGAACATTAATGGAGTGGCCGATACTAAACGTACGGTAAGAGCTCGTCTCGTGTTACGAATTTTTTCGAAGCGAATGATCTAAACGCGCCCATTATAGTCGGGAACGAGTTGAATAGGACAGCGTCGAAAGTTAGGGTAGCGTGGAAGGGTGTCGCGGATTGTTTACCTCCTCCGTTCTGTTGGCACAGGTAGGGGAACCTCCAAATGTTGCCGAGGCCCACGCTGTAGCCGATGATGCTGAGGAAGAATTGCATCTTCCCGCTCCATGCTGCCCTGTTGTCTTCCTTGGTCTCCTGGCTTCCAGCGGCATTTTGCGTGCCGGAGACGACGATCGTGACGTTCTGGCCTGGCTGACGGTTCTCGTTCAACGGAGCCAGCTCGTGCCCATTCCTCGCGGTCTCGTTCTTGACTACCATTCTTCGCGCCGGTGTTCCCGGTTCACGCGAGACCTCTTTCAACTTTCTATCTACTCTCCTCGAACTAACTTCTCCTGTTCCTCAGGTTATCGGAGCGGATTTGGATTCGACGAGTGGAATGAACTGGATCAGTCACGAGCAACAACAGCAGCGGCAGAAACAGGAGTGGCAACGACAACAAGAAACGAAGACAGATGCGGCGATTCGACGGCGACGGCAGTTGAACGAAAGGCGGCCCGACGGAAGCGGTACGGTCGCGGTCGGATAGACGAAATTCCTTAGGGTAACGCGGAAGGCATGTGTGGTGCGAGGAGGAACGCGTTTAAACGCGTATCTGTATGCGTGCGTGTCCTGTGTACGCGTCGATTCGCGTCTCTCCCACGCGGACGTAGGATCACGTTTTCTGCGAACCGAGCGAGCGGTAACGGGAGTCGACGCGCGTCGCAAGCCCGCAAGCCGACGAACGGGGATCAGACGGCTACTCTGCCACCCTGCTCACGCTCGCGTCGCCGAATGTTCCGATTGTTCACGCCGAGTCTCGATCGATCGCGCGTTCCAACGGTAAAAATCTCGCGCGCCGAACAAACGGAAAGACGTGCGACAAAGACGCGAACGATGTAGACGATTTTAGACGGTTCGCTCGCGATTGCGAAGGTCGTTCCCAAGGGCGACAGTGGAGGGATCGATCTAGTCAGCAGCGAATCGATCGGTATCGATTGTTCCTCGCCGCGTGGTTCGTCGACGGGGTGAGGGGGACACGAGGGTGGCGCGAGACGTCTCCGAAGCGAGACAGGGTGCAGGGGACCGATTGCAGGAAGATGGGTGCGAGGGGAGCGTCCGCGCGAGCATTAGTCGATTCCTCGTGAAACGAATCGTCGAGGAGGCCACGGTGCACAGAGTATTTGGATCACTCGGCGACTAGCAGGAAGCTCACGTTTCACGTCACCGCGCGGCAGGAGCGTCGTTCCTGGAGCATCCCTCCGCTGACTCCGTTCAACCCTCTGTCGAATCGCCGCGACGCTGTTCCACTCTCTCCCTCACTTTTCTCCTCTTGCGTCTCACGTAGATGCTGACGGTCCTCCGGGACTCGTCGGACATAAGCCCTGTGGCGTATGGTGTTTCGAACGCGGAGCGAGGAAGTTCCGGGATTATCAGCAGCAGACTGATCGGAGCGGTATCGTTCTCGTCTCCCGGTGTCGTTTCTCTGTCACGTATACGTATCGGACGGAATTATTTCGATCCGAGGGTCCGCTGATCGTTGGAACGTGGACAGGAGGCGCGTGGACGGCGAAGGGACCGATCGAGCATCGGAGCCATGTAGCCTCGGCTCCCGTAGCCTCCCTCCTCTACGACGAACGGCTATTTTCTTTTCCGCGCTCTCTATTTTTTCACACGTCGTCGCGTCCTGGAGATTCACCGCGTTCTATCCGTTTTATCCGTGATCGTCAGTAACGTATCGGGAGCAGGTATCCGCGAAACCTTCGCTCGGTATGATAGGCTGTTCTACTGGCTTGAAGAGAGCCTCGGCTACGCGCCCCGTGCATGCGAACGTCGATATCCAACTGAACCCAACCACCGTTGCGGGGCCGTGTGTGCGCGCGCGCGTCTTTTACTCGGCTCTCTTCTGTCTCTCTACTCGATTCGAGCGACGCGACGCGATTCGAAGCGACCAGACGCGACTCTACTCGAAGTGGTCTCGCGCACGCCTGCAGGAGTCGACCAACCGTCGAATCGGACCCTGAAACTTGCGACGCGGCACGACAAAGCTCTTCTCCGCCGCTTTCAATCCCCGATTGTCCAGCGTAATTACCAGCATGTGGCGTTCGAGCGTTCGCCTTGCAACAACCATCCCCTGCGGGCCCCTGCCGCGCACCAATTTTCACCGACCGAATTCACCAGTCCAGAGTATATCCGAAATAGCTGGCAAATCGCTGATCCAATCCGCTGCTTGTAAACATCCCCCTCTAGCCAGAGAATCGTCCTCTGCCCACTTCGGACCTCTTCCGACCTCGAAGAGCTCGCAAATCGCTCGCCCCCGCTGTTCGTACGCGCATCCCTCTCTAACGGAGGATCTTCTTCCCTCTTTTACCCTGTACGCCGATGACGACTGTATCCTGCGGAGAGCACGCGCGGCCGTCTCCTGCACATCGATCTACCCGCCGACCAATCCACGCCATTCGCGTCCCTGACGCGATTGCCGCACGATCTCGCGCGACCACATCCTCCCTCTCTCGCGCTGTTCTCACCCTCCACCACAAATTCTGCTTGTCATCGCTATCGAACGATCAAACGGATTTTCTTACGGGGTTAGACCAGCTCGAGCATATTAGACTCGCTCTCTCTCCCACTCTTCTCTATTTTAATATTGCCTACAATCGCAATATCTTCTCGCGACCGAAGGAAATTAAAGGATCAGTTGTCTGTAAGGAACAATCGTGTGTAGGGATGGGATCAAGTTCAATATATACTTACGAATCCGAGTCTATTTCAATAACTAAGTTTCATTTCACGGGTTTCGATTGATACTTGAAAGCAATAATGTTTCGATGATTATTATATTTGAAAAGTATTCGCTTTATACAGGGTGGAAATTATAAAGCGTTACAGTCGAAAATCTCCGAAAATATTGATTATACGCAAAAATGTTTATACGCAAATTCAAATTCAAATTCAAATTCAAATTCCAGATTCAACCAGATTTGAAATCAGCGTGGAAAAATTTACAGGAAATGATGTATAGCATGTCAGAAAAAAATTTTTTCCGCGGAACCACAATTTTCTTGAAATTGTGCAAGTTTACGTAGAATACGACCATATTTTTAAAAATTTTTTCATACGCTTGAACCGTTGGAAAAATTTGCAGAACAAGGAGATGTGTGTCTGACATATTTTCTA